>CM070874.1:145630796-146230796 GCA_036365515.1 Torymus aiolomorphi
TGTGTGTGTGTGTGTGTGTGTATGTGTGTGTGTGTGTGTGTGTGTGTGTGTGTGTGTGTGTGTGTGTGTGTGTGTGTGTGTGTGTGTGTGTGTGTGTGTGTGTGTGTGTGTGTGTGTGTGTGTGTGTGTGTGTGTGTGTGTGTGTGTGTGTGTAAACTGCATTAAAATAATAAAATTTCATTTGGTATAGTAAATCGTTGTCGGCTCTGCAAACGTCGTTCTTGCTGCTACTCTGCTTACAGTGTTGTCTCCGCTGCCCTGTTTGGATTTCTAATCTCTTCGTTGGCAGACGTCTCTACTAGATTTTCGATTTCCTGTAAATTATCCTGGTCAAGAGTGCCAAAAAATATGCGACTTCTACGACCTACGAATGATAATACTGATCTTTTCTCACGTTCAGGGAAAGCTGAATTGTGGCCTTGAATGAGACTGACTAATTCTGCAGTGGCAACGGTGTTCTCATGTAGCTGCTGTAGTGTTTCTTGGGATAGGTCACACATGCCGGCTACGAACTTGCAACTGTTGTTTACAATTTCTCAAATTTTGTATATTTCCTGATCTTCGAGAAAAAATGGTTTCAGATTTACTTTTTGTCAAATGCTCCATTGTGTATTTGAAGTTGCGATTTCTCCAATTTTCTCAAATTTTATGCCTGATGAGTCATTCAGCGGTGTAATGAATTGGGGTGATATCGTGCATCTCGTAATCAGAGCCCTGTAAAACGAATATTAAGGTGATGTGATATCCACACTATTACTCATTCTGGGTTCCCGTTTTTCTCCTTCAATTTTAAACTTTTTGAAAAAAACTCTGACACGTTTTAAGTTTCATAAAGAACTACAACGTATCAAAGAGTTTTTCCTTAAAATTAAACATATTTATACCGGGTGTCCCATTTTAAAACCACCAGGCAAATATCTCGAAAACTAAGGGAGATGGAAAAAAACTTTTAATACAAAGGTTGTAGGGTTCAGAGGGGCCCAACTGATCGTGACCTTGGTTATGACCTTGAGGTCAATGATCAAGTTCATTTGAAGGTCAAATCGATTTTTTCAAATGGGAACCCCCACTTTTGACCTCGTAAATGGAAAGAGCGGAAAATTTTACGTTCAGATATGTCCTTGAGTCAAGGTCATGGGCATGGTCATGGTCATGTTTAAAATCAAAATCAATCAACGCATCTAAACATTCCCATAATTAGGTATATGAGACAAATTATTAAATACAAAAGTTGTAGGGTTGAGAGGGGCCCAACTGATCGTAACCTTGGTTATGACCTTGAGGTCAATGATCAAGGTCATTTGAAGGTCAAATCGATTTTTTCAAATGGGAATCCTCACTTTTGACCTCGTAAATGGAAAGAGCGGAAAATTTTACGTTCAGATATGTCCTTGAGTCAAGGCCATGGTCATGGTCATGGTCATGTTTAAAATCAAAATCAATCAACGCATCCAAACATTCCCATAATTACGCATACGAGTGTTAAATACAGAAGTTGTAGTGTTTGGAGGGGCCCAACTGATCGTGACCTTGACCATGAACTTGAGGTCAAGGATGATGTCGTTTGAAGGTTAAATCAATTTTGTTTAACGGCAACCCTCACTTTTGACCTCGTAAATAGAAAAACCGAAAAATTCTGATATGACCTTGGGTCAAGGTCATGGTGAAAGTTATGGTCAGTTTCCGTGCAGTTAAGAGCAAAGTCGGAGATGACCCGGTCACCTAAGGCAAGGTCGGAGATTACCCGGCTAGTTAAGGCAAGGTCGGAGATGACCCGGCCAGTTAAGGCAAGGTCGGAGATGACCCGGTCAGTTAAGGCAAGGTCGGAGATGACCCGGCCAGTTAAGGCAAAGTCGGGGATGATCAGGCCAGCTAAAAATTCATTGGAAAATTCCACGTTCATGTGTATTTAGTCATAGGATCCAAGTGTTTCGGTCACCATTTACTGAAGAAGATGCTCAAAAGTTGCACCATTTACTTGTTGACAACATTCTATTCTCCTTTTAAAGTTTCTAACAGTATTTAATAATACTTGACGTGGAATACTTAAGCAGATTTGTGCAATCCTTTGAATCATGTCATCTCTTGTAGTTGGCCTGTTGCGGTAGACTTTATTTTTTAGGAAGCCCCATAAATAAAAATCTGGAGATGTCAGATCTGGAGATCTTGGTGGCCATGCTACGGGACCTCCTCTACCAATCCATCGACCGTTAAACCTTTCATTAAGAAAATCTTTGACAATTCTGGCATAATGTGGAGGAGCACCATCTTGTTGTAGCCACATTCTGGCCCTTGTATGGAGATCAACGTTTTCTAGAAAGAGTGGCAGCTGGTCTCTCAGCAACTGTAAATAAGTATGTTGAGTTACGTGACCTTCAAAAAAATAAGGTCCAATCAGACATCCGTTAATAATACCACACCATACCGTTACATTCCAGCGATGTTGATGATCAACTTCTCGCATCCAATGAGGATTAACAGGAGACCAGTAGTGGCAATTATGGCGATTCAACATACCAGTACTCTGAAATGTAGCCTCGTCGCTAAAAAGAACATTGTTAAAGAAATTTTCATCATCAGTAATTTGTTGTGTTGCCCATTGGCAAAATGTTATTCTCCGTCGATAATCTTCCACAGTTAAAGCTTGATTTAGAGTAATGTGGTAAGGATATTAACGCGCATATCGTAAATATCTACTGACCGTAGATCTTGAAATACCCATTGTTAACTCGATTTCGCGTAAACTGACATGAACATTTAAATGTACCATGGCTAGAACAGCAAGAAAGCGAGGATTATTTTCATAATCGTGTTCATTCATTGTCCTCCTTCTTCGAACGAAGTTTCCTTGTCGACCGCGCAGTTCAATGTCACGTATTACCGTATGATCAGGATGTTGTCATTGAGGGAACCGAGCACGATACAATCTGCTTGCCTCTCGATAGTTTCGTCGACATTCTCCTAAAATAAGAAGAATGTCAACTATTTCATTAGCAGAATAGTCAGGCATTCTTTTTTAGTTGTAAATGCAATTATTTATCAAAACACACCACAAAAGAAATAATATGTTATTATACTATACAATATTTTAAAACGAAAAAGTTTAATTTTGTGTGCCAATATAAGTGTGCTCAATTTGAAAACAATTTGATGTAAACAGTAATAATTATTGACTATTACCGATCAATGCTGAATACTACCGGTCACTATTGGATACAGGTGGTCAACACTTATTAACTTTTGTTATTATTTGATATAAGTGGTTAACCGTGCTAAATATTGCTAATAGTAAAAATAGTAAAATTTTCCGCTCTTTCCATTTACGAGGTCAAAAATAGGGGTTCCCATTTGAAAAAATCGATTTGACCTTCAAATGACCTTGATCATTGACCTCAAGGTCATAACCAAGGTCACGATCAGTTGGGCCGCTCCACACCCTACAACTTCTGTATTTAACACTCGTATACGTAATTATGGGAATGTTTAGATGCGTTGATTGATTTTGATTTTAAACATGACCATGACCATGGCCTTGACTCAAGGACATATCTGAACGTAAAATTTTCCGCTCTTTCCATTTACGAGGTCAAAAATGGGGGTTCCCATTTGAAAAAATCGATTTGACCTTCAAATGACCGTGATCATTGACCTCAAGGTCATAACCAAGGTTACGATCAGTTGGGCCCCTCTGAACCCTACAACTTTTGTATTAAAAGTTTTTTTCCATCTCCCTTAGTTTTCGAGATATTTGCCTGGTGGTTTTAAAATGGGACACCCGGTATAACAATAACATAGACTATGCACACCTATGTGCATATACGTTATGGTTTATTATAAATATCTTGAAAAATATGCAAGATAGCGAAATTTTACAAGAGGCAAAAAATTTTCTAAATGTAAAAATATACATTTTGGCGTCAACTTTATTTTTCAATATTAATTAATAAAAAAGTTATAGCGTTATAAACAATTAAATTGTTAATAACAAATTAGCAAAAACTTTTTCGAAAAAATAAATTCCATATTCGGAATAAGCAGAAAATAGTACATGGAATTAACTACACACTTTCCATGGAAAAAACTTAAAACAAAAAGTGGAGTCGGCCGAAATCGTTTTTACACACTGTTTTGTAGATTTTGAGCGCTATCTCGACGTCGCCATCTTAAATGAAAAATTTCAAATGGATTTTGACAAGCAAATAATATTGCTGTCATTTATGCTCATTGCAATGATCAGGCATAGTTTTTTCGTATAAAGAATGTGATATATTTGCAAAATTTACATTTTTAAAAATTTTTTCTAAGCTTAGGGTGCCATCTTGACGCCGCCATCTTGAATTTAAAAAAAAAATCCAACGGGGTTGGGTTTTAGAGAGAACATAAAAACTCCACAATTTATAGTAAATGCGATGATCTGGTACAACTTTATCATGTTGAAAATTCACATTACTGAAAAAAAAAATGTTGAAAATTTCGGATTTTTTTGCAATAAATTGTTATAACTTTTTTTAGTGAAGTCGTAGCCCAATTCAGTACGGTTCGAAAGAGGAGGCTTCAAACTATTCGAAATGGTGCTTTCACATTTTTTTTGGCCCGTTTATATAAAAAGTTAGAACGCTGAAAACTCAAAAAAAAACTTGGACATTTGGGACGAAATGGGTTAAGGTGCAGAGACAAGAGATTTTTGTAATATCATTGTTTATGAGTTTTGATTGCTTCCGCTTTTTTTATTTTATCGACGTGCACGACTTTTACGATATTCTCATTTCGAACGCGTACATTATGCGTTTCATAATTTATTTCTGTTATCTCGTAATGTCCTTCGTACTCTGTTCGGTTTCTTGAGCAGATATACTATTTCGCCTTCACAGAAATGCTTAGTATTAAGCGTACAATCGAAATAATATTTTGAACGGTATTTAGCTTGTACCTGATTCATTGCTGCTATTGTTTGTAGTTGGGTAAGATGAACTATCATATTTCTTTCATACTCGTTATACGTAGGAAATTGTTCTCTTGATGGAAAACTCGATGGTGTTCTGGCTTTTGTACTGAACAGTAGCTCCTGCGGTGAGAAACCTGTTCTTTCGTGTTCCGTACAATTATATGCGTGTTGACAAACCGCGGTCCAGTTGTACCAGTCTTGTTTATTTTCTATATACTTTCGAAGGTACTCCGTCAAGGTGTGATGCATTCTTTCTATGGCTCCATTGGATTGCGGATGATAGGCTGTCGTACAGTATTTTCGGATTTTAAATATTTTCTCAAATTCGTCGAGTAACTTATTTCGAAAGTGTGTGCCTTGGTCAGAAAGTATGGATGCTGGAGAACCAAAATAACAAATGATTTTTTCCGTAAGTGCTCACGCAACTTCCTATGCGTTTGCGCGTTTAACGGGGGTTAGTATAATATATTCTGTTAAAGCGTCTTGTGCTGATAGGATGTATTTAAAGCCTTCTTCTATTTCTTGTAATGGGCCTTAAAAATTGAGTGAGAGTTGTTCAAAAGTTAAGGCTAGCGTGTTACTTATGAGCATAGGTAATTTTGTTTTTACCCGAACTAATTTGTTGCTCTGGCAGGTCGCACATCTTAGAACAAACTGTTTTATATTAGGGCGCATATTCCACCAATAATAGTCCTTAGCTATCTTGCTGTAGGTTTTACTAATACCTCAATGTCCGCCCATTGCGGCCTCGTGATATTCTTTCATATGTTTATATCTGTCCTTGACGGGTGGTACGGGTAAGTTATTGTTGTACAGGACAGCGACAAGGGACATATCGGCAAATGCGCGTTCAAATTGTTCAATAAAGTATGCCCATTCTGGGAGAGAAAGGATAGCTAAATCTCTAGTGATAGCTATACTCTTAATGTCTTTGGCTTTAATCGTTGCTTTTAGCGTGCGTAGATGCTTTTTAATATCAGATCTAAATGGTCTGTCGTCAATGTGATTTTTTACATAGATGCCGATCATACTAATATCGCGAACTTGTGAAATGTTGACTTCACCAATTGCAAACACTCTGCTTGTAAGCTCGTCTTCGTTTAGATAGCCTGTCTCCAAAAATGCTTCTAAAATTTCGGTGTTGAGAAACCTATCAGCAGAGACTAAATATAAAATATTCTCTTTATACGTGAATGGGTATTCGCTCAGTGCATATTCGCTTATATTTTGCGAAAGGAGGTGGCTCTTCTCCTTCTTGCAAATTCCATGGTGGTTTTTCGCGTGCTAGCCTTGCGCCTGCGACAAGATAACGCGGCAACGCGTGGCCGGCGCATGCTGATTGCGTATTTATCTGGTTCGTAGGTAATTGGAGCTCTTCTGGAACTCCTCTGGATTGATTCGATCCTGATGTATTACTCTTATTTTGTCCAGGGGTTTCAGTAAGTCCATTTGATCTTCCGATGGCTCACTGATTCTAGAAGAATTGGAGTGGGGTACAGTATACTGATCACCGGGCTCGCTGTGCGAGTCTGGGTAGCATTGATCCACTTCATCTAAGGCGTCGATTTATTTGTTATTTGCACCCGAAGGATGAAATAACCCGAAGGGTTTTCTTTCGAATTCATTTCTATTTTCAGTGCGTATGCTGCCTGTTCGAAGACTAGCGCTTGAAATTTCCGAATTACTTCTTCGCTCGTTTAAATTTTCGAGTGGGAGTATATTCTCCTTTCACGAATTCGTATGTGATAAAACAGGAAGATAAGGCGTAAAGTGTCTGCCTTTTAAATGCAAATGAACAAATTGTATTGTATTATTAGTAATGAGATGAAAGTAAATCACATTGTTTTTTGATATGTGGTAGTGAATCCAGATATTTTTATCAAATTCGTGCGCAAAGAGATAAGCACAGTCTACATCGCCGTACTCGGAATCAGATGTTAAGATTCTTTGTGCAGACTTTGGATCGCCACATTGGCCCAGTGCCGAAGATTTTAACAAGCGTCTTCTAAGACTTATTGCCGGAATATTTAACCCTCATCGGTCACCGTGGGTGAAATATAATTAGAAAATAAATAAATAATAATGAGAAAATACCCTTGAGGCACCATCTACTGTTCGTCTGAGGTACCCGCTATGCCTTTGTGCAGTTAGCGTGGCTTGGGAGCCTTCAGTGTGCGTCTGGCATTTGTCCAGAGTAGACCCTCAAAAATCGTTGGGTGAAATTCACCCAGTGTGACTAAAGTGTACTATTGAAAGTTAAAAAATCGATTTTTTTTTATCTTCTACTAAGTTATAATATCTTTTCAAAACGTAAGTATTAAATTTTCAGTCTGAAGATTTTTTTCTGTGAAGCGTTTACATGTATTTTATGCACAATATATAGATGGCATATAATCTACGTCCACGGCGCATTCGAGATCTGCTTTTGGAGGAGCCTGATATTGAAGCAATAGGTGGAGAAGCATCAGATGATGAAGTCGACCACGTTTCTGAAGAAGAAGAGTGTTCTGACAGCGAAATATCTAGTGAAAGTAATGATTCAGAGACAGACATGGAGGTAGAAGACGCAACAGCTAATGCTCGTACGCTTGAATCACGGGCACGCGGTAGACCTGCATCGACGCTAAGGGGAAAAATAGCTACATGTGGAAAACAAAGGTGCCGGAGAGAAGGTCAGATCGTATTAATGCCGATGCATTGTTTGAAAACGTAGGACCTTAAAGGTGCAGCGTCGAATTTACAAAGTGTGTTTGAATTTTGGAATGTACTGTTTACAGATGAGATCATAAATATTATTATACAGCACACGAATGATCGAATTGAAGCTGTTTGTTTACAGATGATTGCTAATGAAAAAGACTTACAGAGTTATCATCATCACACTGATAAATCTGAACTCAATGCTTATATTGGATTACTATATTACAGTGGTATGTGGAAATCATCTAATGTCTATTACGAGCATTTGTGGAGCAACGAGAATGGAATATCGTTTTATAAATGCGTTATGAGCAAAGCAAGATTCATGTTTTTGTATACTTGCTTACGATTTGATGACAAGACAAAGCGAAATCCAAGTGACAAATTTTCTCCAATACGAGAAATCTGGGATATTTTTATCCGTAATTGTAAAGATAATTACGAGCCTTCAAAGTTTTGTACAGTTGATGAACAGTTGCTGGGATTTCGAGGTCGGTGTAGTTTTCGAATGTATATCAAATCAAAGCCATAAAATGTATCTTGAGGACAAAACTGAGTCTATCTCAGAATATTTTTTCCGTGAAGTTACGACTCCTATATACGACACAAATAGGACTGTAACAGCCGATAACTGGTTCACGTCAATTCCACTTTTAGAACGTATGAAAAATGAGCCGTTCAATATCACAGTGACAGAAACAATTCGCAAAAATAAACGCGAAATTCCCGCAGAGATGAAGGTTTCCGACCCAGATCCGCCAGGTACCAAATTTTGTTTCTGTTCTAATGGGATAACTCTCTTGTCGCACACGCCGAAGAAAAATAAAATTGTGCTGCTGGCTTCTACTTACTCTCACTCCACAAAAATTGAAAATGGAAAACCGGAAATTATTCAGCATTACAATGCGACTAAAGGTGGTACAGATTGCTTTGATATGCTTTGCCACGCGTACACCGGTTCCAGAAAAACAAATCGTTGGCCGATGCGAGTGTTTTATGGCATGCTGGATCAAGCGGCTGTTAATGCGCGCATTCTAATGCAAAGTAAATTTCAAAGAGATGGGATTAATAAAAAAATAACTGCTCACGAATGTTTGCGGGAGTTATCTTTAGCGTTAGTACGATCGCAGCTAGAAGAACGGCTCCTTCTGCCAACTATCCGATGTGGTTTAAAGCAAGGGATCATGGCAATTTTAAAAAAAGACCCTCCACCTGGATTAAATGCTGAAAGACAAAAGTTGACAAAACAAAAAAGATGTGGAGTATGCAAAAAAGGTAAAGACAAGAAAACTACGTCTGTTTGTCTTTCCTGTCTTCGTCAAATGTGTGATGAGCACAGGGCGTACATATGCGTCGAATGTACTGGCGAAATGTAATCAATTAAAAATAATTCATAATTAATTTTTGATAATTTTTCATTACTTATATTAGATTAAGATAATAAAAAGTATTTTCTACAATATTTTTGTGTTATAATAATTTTTCATTCATTTATATTCATTATTCAAGTAAAATAAACAAACACTCTAAAACTCGACCTTTTTCGTGCATTCAATCTTTAAAATAAATATACTTTTTAAAAGGAGCAATATTATATTATTTTTTTTATGAAAATATTATATTTTAGGAGTAGATTCCCATTGGTTTTTTTGCTTCATATGAATTGTGTAAAAAGATATAAATTTTTTAATTAAAAAAATGACTTTTTTATTATGTTAAGTAAAAACAATTTTTTAATGTATAAAAAATTTATTTTCATTACTGATACTCATAGGACATCTTTTAGAATCCTTAAAAAATGCATACAAATTATTTTTAGATAAATAAAACTCATTATCGAAGCAAGATATTACTTTTTCGACGCTGGGTGAAATTCACCCAGTGTGACCGTTACGCGATTCTACTGAAGTGTGACCGACGAGGGTTAAGTTTGAGATTTTTATCAGCGAGTAAAATAAGCAGTTGCCAGCGGGATCATCTGGTATGTTGTCCGAGCGCTGCAATTCTGCTTCGGGGTCGACGCATTGCTTCTAACGTATGTATATGTGCGTCAGCATATTAGCTGAGCTGCGTGAGGAAACTGGAGATGAGGAGCCTCGTGCTCTATCGAAGTTGAGTGGAATGCCTTCGAAATCTTCGACATATCCAGAATTTTCGGGACCCTCGTCGAAAAATGCCTCGTAAGGGAGTATCGCAGTACTGTGATTTGCTTTTGATACCGAAATGTTATTTTTTGTTTTTTCTACAATATTTCCGAGTGATTCCGCCTGTGAGTTAGAGTCTATACTCATGTTAATATTAGATACAGGGTTTTGGTAAACCTCTGATATGGTGACATGAGGAGGTTTTGTAGTTTGTTGAGCTGCATGCCTTCTACGTTTTCGTTTCTACATTCCCTCTTTACCATTAAATCTGCGTTCTTGAATATCAACGGCTAGCTTTTTGTATAGTTATCTGATAATTTTGGTAGAATTTCGTTTATTAGTGGGCTTCTTAGATTCCTGGGTGATGACTTATTGTGCTCGTCTTGAGGCGGTGTAGAGTCGCGCTGCTGCTGTCCTTCGAGTATGTCCACGAATGCGTTTGTCGACTCTTGCAAGGGTGATAGATTTTCTTCTTGATTTTGGAGCTGTTTGTTTATATTGGTTACATGTTCTTTTATAGTTATGATTTCGAGCTGCTTGTGCATGCTTCGAGAGGTCTGACTTGGTATGTCAGGGAGCGAATTATTCTCGTCTGACTTATTCGCGCTGAACAGTGCAGGCAGTGTACGCTGTCTCTGAGATAATGGGTGAGTAGAAGTGGTATTATCGCTGCGAGAACGGCGCACCTTCTGCTTAAATTTCAATGTAGCTATACCTGATATTCGGCTACGTTTTTTAATGTTAATGTGTTTTAGCTGACGCTTTTTGAAATTGCTATAGATCTATTTCTCGTTAGGTTAAGATCTGCGGGTTTTTCGAGTATTATTGCTGTCTCGCAATTCCGTGGTGCAAACTCGATGGATTGGTGCAAAATTTCCCGTATGCGCTTTAGTTCTGTGGCGCATAATTGATATTTACCTTTTTCTATAGAAGCTAAAGTGACGCTAGTAAGAATAGAGCCAAAATCTATAGTATCTTCGTAATCTATAATATATCTTCTGTGCTGAGTCGAGACTTCCGTAAGCCAGCGAATCCGTAGTATATCATTGCCATGATAGATGTTGTAAATACTACTGCAACGACTACTCCTAAAGCTTCATTAACACACAGATTAATAACAGACTTCGAAAAATTAAATTCAATAAGAGAAGATTTGAAAATACTACAGACATCCAACCGAAAACTACAATTTCCATACCTTTAGCAAAAAACTTTTCTAAAAAATGTTCGAATATTTTTTTCCAAATATGACATTCGCACGGTACCTCTTATAAACAATAAGCTAAACAATATAATAAGATTAGGAAAAGACAGACTGGAAAAAATGGACAGTTGTGGAGTTGTTTACAAAATAGATTGCATGCCTTGCCCAGCCACTTATATAGGAGAAACGAAAAGAGCCTTAAAAACTAGAATTAATGAACACAAAAAAGACTCAAATATGAAATCCGTTGTAGCAGCACCTGCGACTAACAATGCACATGCGATAAACTGGAATGATGTTCAAATTTTAGATAAAGAATCAAATTACAATAAGAGAATAATTTCAGAAATGCAACATATCAATATTGTTACGATTTAATAATCGTATACAATAAATAAATGGAGGAGGACTCGGTAAAAAAACAGCATGGCGTGACTCGGCGGGGAATCGAACCCCGGACCTTTCATTTTCGCGACGAGTGCTCTGACCACTGAGCTACCGATGCCGGTGCACGTCTTTCCTCGAGTTGTCCTCATGTTGCTGCTATATGCAAGCTGATCCGCCTCGTCACGTTGTGCATACTATGCACACTTAACAATATATATAATAACACGATGAATAAAATAGAAGACACCCAATATTTAAATCACATGTACAAAAAGATAGTTAGAAAACTCCGTTGATATTTCTAAACAGTGCCGTACTGTATATAAACACCCGCTTTGGCTTGTCACTGTATACTCACTAGCTTGACGCCGCTGTATATAATCGTACCAGCTGAGACCACGTATTTTGGTAAATATTGTATTTATTTCGTGTTTTTTATATCGCTTTACTTGTGTGCGTATCTAAAATAATTTTTGTATTTTTTGTATTTTAAATAAAGCCTGAAGAGGTCAGGAAACATCCTGATGAAACGTCGCTAAAAGAATGGCGTAATTTATTTTTTCATTGAAAATTGGCCCTCGAAGGATCCTTCCCACCATAATCATCACGTTATAACATGAAGGGTGCAACACAAAACTATACATGTTGTAAATACATTGACATAAGAAAAAATCGTCGTCAGTGTTTCTTACGGCTAAAAACTCCTCTGCTTTATAGATGAGCGTCTTGTTGTTGCATTTTTTCTTATGAGTACGTGTGTCCAATGATCCTTCGGAGTCCGATTTTTCACGTTTTATTTTCTTGTTTCGGTCCAGGCCTTTCTTTTTAATTGCTCTGGAAACGAAAATCCTTGCAGATGGTGTACCCGAGACCCTGCTTGTAGTTTCTTCTTGTTCGTCGGCCAGCTGATAAAGTTCCGCAAGTGGACGCTCCGGGTATGCTTCGCTATCGCGCAAGATCAGGTTGCGTGAGAGTGTGTCAGCTATTACGTTACGATTGCTAGGTCTGTATACTACGTCGAATGAATACCCAATGAGTGCGGCTTTCAATCTATTGAATCTTAAATTGGGCTTTTTTGAAGTGTGAAAATGTTTTAAGGGTTCATGATCTGTAAGGGGCGTAAATTTTCTGCCGTAAACATAATGTCAGAACTGTTCTACTGCGAATACGACCGCTAATAATTCCTTATCATATGTCGGGTAACGAAGTTCACTGCCTCTCATACATCTCGATGCGTAAGCACACGCTTTATCATTGCTGATTTGACCTTGGCTTAGCATCGCGCCTAAGGCGTAATCTGACGCGTCCGTTGTAATAATAGAGGGCTTTGACCAGTCTCGCGTTACAAGCACTGGTTCGCTACATATTATTTCCTTTAGCTTCTCAAATGCTTTTTGTTATTCGTCATTCCATACGAATTCGACACCTTTATGTTGTAGTTTTGATATTGGGTAGGCGATATCTGCAAATTTTGGCATGTAGCGCCTGAAATAGCCGACAAACGAGAGCCATTGCTTGACTTTTTTGGCATTTGTAGGCACAGGATAATCGTGAACAGCTTTAAGCTTTTTTGGATCTATTCTGATTATTCCTTCGCCTACAATATGGCCAAGAACGTGAGCCTCGTGTTTAAAAAATTGGCATTTCTTTGGTTCAACAGTAAGATTAGCGTCGAGAAGTCTTTTGAGAACGCGTCTGAGGCGTTTATTGTGCGTTTCCATCGTTTCGCCGAAAATCATTAAGTCGTCAAGGTATATTTCGACTTCTTCACCTTGGAGACCAGCCATGGCTAAAGACATGGCTTTAGAAAAAGTTATCGGTGCTTCCTTTAGTCCCATGGCTATTCTTTTGTACTGCAAATGTTGTTGGCCGTTCCGCCCTATAAGAGCTGAAAACGCGATGAGAGGCGCAGATTCGGGATCCATTTCTATCTGATAAAATCCTTGCTTAAGATCCATGACTGTTATATAGTTAGCCGAGGCCCCTAAAATCTGTAACGAGCCGCCATTTTCTATTACCTTGCGTATCGGCCTTTTTTGGCACTATCCACATAGCTGGTGAATAGTTGGAGTTAGAAGGCTCAATAATGTCTTGTTCCAAAAGCTTGTCTATTTCTTTTTGTATTTGATCCTTCAGCGCGGGTGGGTATCTCCTAGTACGTATAATTGTGTCGGATGATAGCTGAATTTTATGTTTGATGAAATGAGTGGCGGGGAGTGGTTCTCCTTCCAAGCCGAATACACTACCAAACTCGTCAACTATTTTGCGTACTTCGGCAATTTCTTCGCCGTTGCAGTCTTAACTAACTGCATAATTTTTTCTATTCTTTCTTTTTGCTGCTTGTCGTCGTTTAGATAATAGATTATTATTAAGTACTTGGATTTCTTTGTACGTAGCTCCTTTTTCAGAGTCGCAGAATAGTCGCCGTAAATGTGCTACGCTACTCGATTCATTATCTCCTGAGCCGTCCTCACCGGCTCGTACAGGGTATTTTAATTTTAGTAGGGGTGACTACCCCTATTAACATTATTATTACTATATTATGAACGAAAACATTTTTTCATTTATATTAATTTGTACAATATGATGATTTGTCAATGTAACATGTATAAACATTACAGCAATTGGTGAATTTGCAAATTTTATTCAATATACGTTTGACAATAATGATAATCTGTGAAAAAATGTTCAAAACATAATAGCTTTTTACACCATTCACATCGTATGACTCGTATTCCTCCACATATATCGCAAATTGGTTCCTCTTGAGTATGGAAACAGAAATCTACTGGATTTTGATATCGTGGAGGTTTTTTCGTTAGGTATCCACTTTTATACCAGGCATATTTAAAAACATTTTGAAATCTTGTTGAAGAAAATTGATTATGGGTTAGAGATTGTAGTTTGATTATATTACTTCTCTCGTGTAATTTAGCATCATAATCCATAAGAAGTATTATGTCTGATAATTTTCTTATAAAGTTTTTCCATAATCAAGAACCATATACATCAAGAGACTGTATCTGACCAGTTGTGCCTTTTGGTATCGTTTTCAATATAAGATTTGACTCTTTCGGTAAAGCTTCTTTTACAGCGTTTTCACATTGTCCACTCCATGAATCTAATAGTAGTATAGGTGATTTCCCACTGTGAATCAAAAATACATTTTGAATCCAATTTTGAAATAGTTCCTTGGATAATTTACCGGACGCTGATGCTTCTACGTATATATTTTCTGGTTTGAATAAAGTTTTCATTACTTTAGGTCCAAATTGCCCATGAGCCTCTTGCAAAACTATAAATAACGGGGACATAAGCTGTCCCTCTGCTGATATTGTTGGTTGAATAGTGTAACTATGCGTTGTAGAAGATACCGACTGAACGATGTTTTCTACATTTTTAATCCCCTCATAACAAAGAGTGCGACCACTATGTATCTCTAAATTGAACCCCCTTTGATCAGAATTGTAAATGTTTTGAGCACCATGTACTTTAATGAGATTTTTGACGTCGTTAACAAAATTTTCTTTCTGTTGTTCTACTTCTATTGCCTTCTGTGTAGATGACATAGTAATAAATTTTTTTATTTTACGTGAAACAATGTGATGTTTTTTTTTTTTTTTTAATATTTGTATCCATCTATGTGAAGCTTTAAACCGCGGAATATTTAGTTCTGCTTTCTTTACGAGAGCCCATCTTTTTACATCAATATCATGCAGAGTCATTTTTGATTCTATCGCTTCTTTAACTTTTTGAAGTACATAAGTTGTTATTTCATATAGAATAGTTTTTCTGGTACCCCCTGCTTCAATTTGTAATTTTCACCGTCACAATTGACGATCGGAAGTAACTTTTCTATACTTCGATTGTACACTTGTCAAGGATAATGGCTTTCTTTTTCCTCTTTGCCAATACTGCACTGCCTGTTTCTTATATTCAAAGTCTACATCTTCTTCATTCGGTAAACAAGTAGGAACCTCTGCATAATCTTCATTTAATTCATCCTCTTCTTCAATACCTTGTGGAAGTGTATCACTGTAGTCATCCTCAAAAAGTAAAGTATATTCTTCTTCTGTATGTAAATTGTAATTTACACTCTCCTTTATTATATTTTCTATTGCATGATATAAAGTTATCTCTTGTTCGTTAGCTTGTGATTCTTCAATTTTAACATTGTTAGGATTAAAGATTATAGATAATAAAGATATTACAAACAGTGGATTAATAGCCATTTTTTATTTTTATTTGAGGCAATGACGTTCAAGCAACAGCCGTAGATTATTTATTCTATAATCAAGGAGCGCGGGAGCGCTCCGAAGGCAAGTATAGAAGAAGCCTGAAGGAGTGACCCGTGCTACTTATACATTGAAATGGGTTTGCGAGAAATTCAATGCGCCTATATACGTATTAGATTTGTTTGAACTATATTAACCTGTACTGTTAATCGAAAGCCATTTCATTGCTCTACTCAAATCGAAAGGTTTCATTTAAAAAGTTTGTCCCGTTCAAAAGATTTAGAGTTCTGAATATTTTTTATGTACTATTTCCGATTCCCCATATTCTTCAGTCAGCACAAACTATACATTTTTGTCCGACCGGTACATGGTATAGCATTTTTGTCCGACCGACTGGTAAAAGAGAGAAGAGAGAGAGAAGAGAGGGAGAGTGAGAGAGAAGGAAACAGAGAAGAGCGACGGAGATAGAGAGAAAGAGAGAGAGAGATCCGTATATATGGTATATATATATATATATATATATATATATATATCTGGTCAATCAACCTAACCTTGTTATTTTATGTATACATAAAATAACTTTCAATATTACGCATTAGTCCGTATACAATCATCATTTATACAAGTTATGTTCAAGACTTTTTACATCATTGAAATCCGATTTAAATTGACTTGGTGTATATTATATATACACGGTGACCCATTTTAATCGCCGCACCCGGATTTCTCGGAACCTAAGCCAGATAGAGAAAAATGGTTCAGACAAAAGTTATAGGGGACAAAGGGGAACACATAATGGCGCTAACGTCTTTGAGCTTGAATTTTACCTTTGAGGTTATTTCAAGGTCAAAGTCGTTTTTTCATATGTAAACACCTAGTTTTGACCCCGGATTCGGAAAGAGCGGGAAATTTTACGTTCAAAATCATATTGAGAAATTTTTATCCAAGGTCATTTCAAGGTCAAATCTCCGTCAAACTCAGAAAAGTCCGTTTAAAATCGTTTTTTTCCATGAACCACAGGCTAAGCTGGTTCAAATTGGTCGTAGGCTTAATAGAGGAACCCACACACCCAAAACTTACACATCCTAGTAAACAAAACTCAAACTCGCACATCCTAACCCCATACACTTCATGCCCTCACATGCTGAACTGTTACACCCCGGTCCCACAACCATACCCCACACCCCCCATTCCCACACATCCCTACCCCACGCATGCTAATCCCATACACCCCAAACCCACACATCCCTACCCCACGCATGCTAATCCCATACACCCCAAACCCACACATCCTGAACCCTGAAAAGTTTTTCTCAAGGGCAAAATGATTTTTTAACGGAAACTTTAAGATCGTTGAAGCTTCTGTTATAAATCTATTAACCTTACTTTTTGCGCTACCCAGAAACAACGACGTGGACGTAGTAAGGATTGTTTCCTTTGGGGTGCTTAATTAAAGTCAGTCCCCTTGCCTCTCACTGTTCGGGGTGCTTGATTAAAGAGAGTCCCCTTGCCTCTCACTGTTCGGGGTGCTCGATTATAGTGAGTCCCCTCGCCTCTCACTAATGTAAATAAATTTTTATTTAACCTCGAAGCAAGTGTTCGAAATTACGACCATATGCTTCAAGGCACATAGTCAAACGCCGTTGAAAATGGCGAACTGTGTTCTGCAAAGTTTGTCTCGGAATGGCAGCGCATGCTCGACGAATCCTATCCTGCATATCTGCTCTTGTAGTGGGTTGTTGCTCAAAAATAGCATTTTGCAAATACCCCCATAAACAAAAGTCTGACGATGAAGTATGGGATGAAGAAGCAAGTCATTTCACCGGACCTCCTCAACCAATCCATCTCATACTAAAGTGTTTATTAAAAAATGCTGTTATTATGAGCATGAAATGTGGTGCTCCACTATCCTGCTAGAACCTGAAAAATAAATTTAAAAGAACCATTGATGGAACCTACTTTCTTCGTAGATGTGTTTTTAATGATTACATTATCAAAATTAGTATTTCTGAAATTCGAACGCTACTAATTCACATTATTTACATAAAACAAAAAAATAAAAGGAAGTTTTAGTTTTATTTGCAATTAAAATAAGAAATAATGCTTTATTGAATTGAATACCTTTAATGTTTTAACGATTATTTTATTTTATTTATTTATTTATTTATTTATTTAAACCAAAGTAGTACAAGTTGTATTACATGTTATTGCTTACTTCAGGACATAGTTACATGTCTGAAGCAGCAAACATCCTATAGAGGTAGACATAGCTACCTGTACATAGGTCCGGTGTACTTAAAACTAAAAAAAACTTAAGTAACTTATAAACTAGGCATGGAATCAAAGATTCCACTATAAATAATATATTTTGTCCACATTGATTATCTCACCCATACTGGAAGGTTAAATTTTTATTTATTTATTTATTTAATTTATTTATTTATTTTTTTTTTTGTAATTCTAGAATATATTAGTACCAATCCAAATTTTTAGCTTTTTCTTATTATAATTTTTTGCGATATCTAGAACTTTAAGATTTGGATTAGATTTCGGAAGACAATCAAATACATGTATCGCTCTGACATAGTTATCTTTATCACTAACAGTTTTCGAACACTTTGGTAGTATTATAAGTTTATTTCTAGTTTTGCTAGTCGATGTTAAGTATAAATTTCTAAGTTCATTATAATGATACGTTACACATTCGTAAGCAAAAATTTGTTTTAGATTCAAGGGGTTGTCTCGATTGAAAATATTTTTGTTTATAATTTTTAAAATCCTATTTTGGATGTTTTGTAGTAATTTTAAGTTGTTTTTATATGCACCACCCCATGCAATATTTCCATAGCTAATGACAATATGAAAAAATGCATAATATATTATCTTAAGTGTGTCAGATTGCATATATGTTGATAACTTGTACAGTATATATATTATATATTTAGTTTTTTTTATTATATATTCAATATGTTTATCCCACTTTAGGCTATAATCAATAATTATACCTAGATATTTACAGTATTCAACCCTGCTCAATTTAGTACCCTGTATGCGTATGTTCATATCTTCGGGAACACTATCACAATAGTTACCAAAAGTTATGTACACAGTTTTCTTTATATTTAGTGATAGTTTGTTAAGTGCTAGCCAGATATTTATATCTTCTAAGTACTTGTTCATTTTATTTTCAACTTTCTCCCAGTTATCATCTGTTGAAATAATAGCTGTATCATCCGCATATGAGATGGTACTATCTGTTCTGTTTGTTAGTAAATCGTTTACGTAAATTATGAATAAGAGTGGCCCTAGTATAGTACCTTGCGGCACACCTGTAGTTATCGTTTCATAATAGCTTTCAGTTGTTCCTATTCATACTTATTGTTTTCTGTTACTAAGATAGTTAGATATAAGTGCATGCGCTTTACCTCTTATTCCATAATTATATAATTTGTCTAAAAGAATAGCATGGTTGACAGTATCAAAAGCTTTTGCCAGATCTAAAAATGCAATAGCTATTGGTTTACTTTTGTCTAATTTCTTATAGATTATGTTCATTAAGTAACTAAGAGCATCTTTGGTACCTTTCTTTTTTATAAATCCAAATTGATTCTGCGTTAACAAATTATTATTGTCCAAAAATGATTGTAAACGAACATACACAATTTTTTCAAATATCTTTGCTACGTTAGAAATTAGAGATATCGGTCTATAGTTTGATGTATCCATTTTACTACCCGATTTAAAAATAGGAACTACCTCAGCTGTTTTAAGCGCTTGAGGCCATGTTGATTTTTCAATACAAAGATTAAAGATATGTGTTAGTGCATTAACAATTTGATATGATAGTATTTTTAGTGTTTTGGTAGTAATGTTATCTACCCCACCATTTTTTATTTTCATATTATCAATTATTTGAAGAATTTTCTCGTTATTAGTCGGTTTAATGTAAATTGTATTCATGTTCATTGCTGGTAATTGTAAATGCTTACCCTGGGGTTTTACAATGGTGTTAGTTAGATCTTTTCCAATTCTACAAAAGTACGAATTCATATGATTGGCAATTTGTGTCTGATCCTCTATTGTGCAATTGTTATTTAAAATGATCTTATTTATTGTGTTATTCTTTTTCAAGTTGGTTCCCATTCTTTTGTTTATCTATTTCCAAAGTTGCTTGGTATTATTGATATTGTTCTTAATTAAATTTCTTTCATGTTTTATTTTTGCCTTTTTAATAACTTTGTCTAGCCTCTTTGTGTAATTCTTATATTCTAATTTTATTAGATTATTATTTGGTTCATTGCGCATTTTAATATATAGTTGTTCTTTCTTTTCACACGAGATCATTATTGCTTTAGATATCCAATCCTTCCTTGGATATCTCTTGTTATTTTTTGTTTTATGCGCTTCTTTAGATTTTTCTAAACAGTCTTGTATTTCAGTTATCAAGAATGCGGTAGCTTCATCGGGATCATGCATTGCCTCTATAACATTCCAATTTTCTGTAATGGCTATACTTGAAAGTTTATAGTAATTATAGTGATACTGGATATTTTCTTGTTTTAATTTGGTGGCTTATTCAGTTTCAAGAAAAGTGTATAATGATCAGTAAAAGGAATCGAGAGTTTAAAAGTTTTAGTGTCTATAGATGTAGCTTTTATATACATGTTGTCAATGCATGTACCGCTTCCGCCACTATCATTTGGTCTAGTTGTATGAATAAAACCCGGGAAGAAACCCCTTTCCATCATATTATCTAATAATTCTAAGCTATATTCATCATCTTTCATAATATCGATGTTAAAATCACCAATAATCAGGTGGTTTTTTATATTTCTTTTGCTATTGATAAATGATTTTACATTCAAAATTAATTCAAGGCGCGGTAAATCATGGCATCGATATAATGCGGAAATTTCAAGATTACTGTTGTTATTTAGACTTATTCGTGAGTTTAATACTTTGAGTTTACCAATTTCGATTATTTCAGTAATTTCTGATACACAATCTTTTATATATACAACGACACCATCATTTTGATTTAAGTTACCGTTATTGTAGTACAATTTATATCCCTATATTGCAAAAAAGTGAGGATTGGGTAAATTCCATGTTTCTGTACATACAATTATATATGGTTTGATCTTCAAGCTCTTAATAAGAATATTCAATTTCGTATAATTGTGATTTAGACTTCTAATATTGACCTGTAATATCAAACTATCTTTTTTATTTATATTTTTATTGAGAGTTTTAAGATCAAGAAATGACGTTTCTTCTTGTATTACTTCTTTTTGCAATTCTTCAATGAGATCGACGTGTTACTCCATTATGTAGTTTGCTGTTTCCTTGGTGTCGTATGTGTTAGAGATGTGGTGCTGGCTCTAAACGGCGAAGTCAGCAAAGTTGGGCTAGTCCAGTTGTCTCTAGACGGCGAAGTCAGCATAGTTGCGCTAGTCGAGCTGGTCATCGTAGTCATATCTATATATCTATTGAGCTTATTCTTAAATATTGTACATTTCTCTGTGTCATTGGCCATGTGTTTAACCTCGAAATTTGTGTTATATTTCGAGTTGCTGTAAAAACAATTGACACATGTAGTGTTGGATGGGTTATTATCACATTGTACAGTCTTATGCGGACCTGCACATTTTAAGCAGCATAGAGTGTTTTTGCATTTCAATGTGTTATGTCCAAATCTTCCACAGTTTAAGCAGGGCTTGATGTTTATTAAATCCCATACCTTACAGCTTTGATATCCAATGAAGATTCTATTTTGATTGTCACTAATATGTTTATATAGCTCTCTTGGAACTTCAATTATTATGGTTGTCTTGTTTGTAATCTTATTTTTGTCTATATTTAGTATCTTACACTTATCTTGATATCCAATAAAATTTCTTTTATTTAAGTCCTCTTCCAGCTCTTCTATATTCATATTAGTATAGTTGTCTACACCAACTATTTTCATCTTCGGGGATTTAATTTTTTCAATAAATGTTTTATAATTGTTAGATAGTTTTTTTGAGAGTAATTCAATTGTTACTTTAACACTTTTTTCATTCATACTTTTAATCTCAATTTCATTGTCGTTCACTACTTTTAGTTGTTTCATCTGTATATCTTTTTCTTTTATTAAAACGTCACATACCTTTTTCTTAAAGTCATGTGGATTTTTAATGTCCTTTTTAAGATTTTTCACAATTATTTTCGGTATTCTTTTGTTTTTAATTGCTAGTTTGTTAGTTGCTACTTCTGCATATGTTTTTTGGTTATGTTGCTTTATTTCCATCTCCTGGTAATTTTTATCCTTTTTTATTAATTGCTTCAATATGTCGTTCTTGATTTAATTGTCTTAGTAGTTGAATTTCAATTTGATGTTGATTTTCCAGTTCAGCATTTTCAGTTAGCATCGTAACGTTTAGTAGTTTTTCATTATCTACTGATTTATGTACACTATCAGAGATAATAGATATTTCATTTAGCATTTTATGTTTTATTTGTTCCTCCTTTTCACTTTTAATTTGCGCAATTATTATTTTAGCTGCTTCACAGAGTTTAGTTTCTTGATTTTTTAAGGTTATATTAAGCTCCACGTGGTCTGGACATATCACTAATAGATTACTTATATATTTTTTGTCTTTACACTTTTCATAATCACTTTTATGGTACACGTTTTCGTACACTATGCAAACTACAAGTGACACTTTCCTTTTTGGGTGGCATTTATACACTAATTCTAGATTTTTATCAGGAGGCTCTCCGGAAGGCAGTCCGCCTTCCGACGCCATCTTGGCGAGGTTAAAATTTAAAATTAAAAAAGTGTGACAAACGAAGTATTTATGGCAATTACAGTTAGCGAACCTTATAATTATTAATATTTTTGATACCATTTTACTATTTAAATTTAATAGTAATTAATAGCTGGCTCTGAAATGGCTGACTATCCGCCCAACGAGATCGTTGATATGATTTTGGTTTTAGGAGCAAGCCAAAATAATTATCGTGGTGCGGCAAGACTTTATGCTGAACGCTACCCTGACAGACGACATCCTGACGATAGAGCTATCAGACGTTTAACTCAAAGAGCTCGGGGTGGACACATGGTTCGCCAAAGTAGGCGCCATGAGTATGATGAAAATGATAATCGACTTGTAACTATTCTTGCAATAATTCATCTTGACCCACACATTGGCGCTCGTCGAGTCGAAAGGGAAATTGGTATTCCAAGAAATACTTTTTTAAGAATTATGAAGGTGCTTCAACATCACGCGTATCATATTACTTTGGTTCAAGAGCTACAGTTTCAGCATTTCCAACAGCGTATTGTGTTTTGTCAATGGGCTTTACAAATGATAGAAAATGATCCAGACTTTTTTAATTTTGTTCTTTTTTCTGATGAGGCACAATTTCAAAGTGATGGGGAACTGAATAGGCATAATTGCCATTATTGGTCTGATGTGAATCCTCATTGGGTCAGAACTGTAAACCATCAAAGACGTTGGAGTATTATGGTATGGTGCGGGATTATCAATGGATATTTGATTGGCCCTTATTTTTTTCAAGCAAATGTAAATCAGCATACCTATTTGAATAAGAGATGAACTACCTGGATTGATGGAAGATGTTGATTTAGAAACGCGACGAAGAATGTGGCTCCAGCAGGACGGCACAGCACCACTTTTCGCTTGAATTGTAAGGGCTTTTTTGAATGAGCACTATGGTAACAGATGGATTGGTCGAGGAGATCCGGTTAACTGGCCTGCTTGCTCACCCGATCTTACATCACCAGATTTCTATTTATGGGGGTATTTAAAAAATGCTGTTTTTGAGCAACAACCCACTACAAGAGCAGATATGCAGGATATGATTCGTCGAGCATGCGCTGCCATTCCGAGACAAACTTTGCAGAACACAGTTCCCCATTTTCAAATGCGTTTGACTATGTGCCTTGAAGCAAATGGTCGTCATTTCGAACACTTGCTTCGAGGTTAAATAAAAATTTATTTACATTAGTGAGAGGCGAGGGGACTCACTATAATCAAGGACCCCGACCAGTGAGAGGCAAGGGGACTCACTTTAATTAAGCACCCCAAAGGAAACAATCCTTACTACGTCCACGTCGTTGTTTCTGGGTAGCGCAAAAAGTAAGGTTAATACATTTATAACACAAGCTTCAACGATCTTAAAGTTTCCGTTAAAAAATCATTTACCCTTGAGAAAAATTTTTCAGGGTTCAGGATGTGTGGGATTAGCATGCGTGGGGTAGGGATGTGTGATGGGTTTGAAGTTTGCAACGTTGGAGTGCAACGAAATAAAAAAAATAATTCATTTTACTTCACATTTATACTAATAATATTAATTTTGCATGTAGATTTAGTGTTTCATAGTATAAAATAACTTTAAAACAAAGGTTTAGATAAAATTTCCATTGTTTAAAAACTTTAATCAATCGTGAAAAATTATTTCGTTGCATTCCAACGATGCAAACTTCAGACCCATGATGTGTGGGACTGGGGGGTGTGGGGTATGGTTGTGGGACCGGGGTGTAACAGTTCAGCATGTGAGGGCATGGAGTGTATGGGGTTAGGATGTGCGAGTTTGAGTTTTGTTTACTAGGATGTGTAAGTTTTGGGTGTGTGGGTTTGGGGTGTGTGGGTTTTGGGTGTGTGGGTTTAGGGTGTGTGGGTTCCTCTATTAAGCCTACGATCAATTTGAACCAGCTTAGCCTGTGGTTCATGGAAAAAAACGATTTAAACGGACTTTTCTGAGTTTGACCTAGATTTGACCTTGAAATGACCTTGGAAAAAATTTCTCAATATGATTTTGAACGTAAAATTTCCCGCTCTTTCCGAATCCGGGGTCAAAACAAGGTGATTCCATATGAAAAAACCACTTTGACCTTGAAATAACCTCAAAGGTAAAGTTCAAGGTCAAAGACGTTAGCGCCATTATGGGGCCTCCTTTGTCCCTTATAACTTTTGTCTGAACCATTTTTCTCTATCTGGCTTAGGTTCCGAGAAATCCGGGTGCGGCGATTAAAATGGTTCACCGTGTATATTCAGATCTATTTTCAGATAAGTAGCAAACTTTTATTATAAACTAAAAAAAATAATGTTATTAATATAAGTTATTGTTTCTTTGTGAAATCTTTTTTTTTGTTACAGATTATTATATCAGAACAAGGATAATTGACAAGTAGATTATGATTAAATAGTTTGCAACATATAGAAGAGTTCAAAATCTCATTATTATTATGCATTACGCATTAAGGCCGCCAAAAGATTATGTTCAAGTCTGTCAAAGAACGCAACCTCCTGTAGTAGAAAAAAAGAAATACTGTTGCAGATAATATTCCTCTAGTAGAGCCTCGTTCTACTTTATGGTGTTTTAATTATGGATGCTTTACTGGCCCTACGATTTCTAAAGGTAAACTAGCATTATTAAAATCCGCAAATAGTGATATATACGATTTTCTTAGATTATTATTAAAAGTGCATCATGCTCAAGTATTTTTTTTTTTACATTACATTAATTCTTTCAGGTTCAGGGCTCATTTCATAGTTTGCTTAAAGTTCAAATACTGCTTGAAAAAAGATATCATAAAAACACACTAAAAATTGATCAAGTTCAGTGCATATGAATGCGTCAAAGAATAGATTACCACGAATTTTAATTATTACAGTGACATTAATTAAGTAGCTGATTTTTCATTATTTTGAGAAAATAACGCGCAAAGATATTAGCAACCTGTTTAGATTGTATGTTATTTTCATAATAATTTTAATGTTTGTGGTTAAAGTTGGATAACATTTTCTCAGATTGTTAAAAGTGCATCATGCTCAAGTATAATACATTATTACATTACATAATTCTTTCATATTCAGGCGTCATTCCATTTCTTGCTTAAAGTGCAAATACTTGAAGAAGATATTAACATAAAAACAAACCTACTAAAATTTGGTGAAGTTCATTGTATATCAATGCATCAAAGAATGACCAAGAATTTTAATAATAGTGACATTAAGTAGTGACATTAAGCGACGTGTTCTTGTTTATGCACATACTGATTGTGCACATATTAACTATGCACACTTTAACATTGGTATATATCTATATATATAGATCTGTACCAATGCTATCTGTGCACAATAAATATGGGCACAATCCTTATGTGCACAAACAAGAACATGCCCATTAAGCTATAACTAAGATGTTTTAGATAATATTGTTGTTATGATTAAGTAGTGACATCAAGTAATGGTTCATTATTTTTTGAGAAAACAACGCCCAAAGATATTAGCAACCTGTTTAGATTATATGTTATTTTCATAAATAACTTTAATGTTTGTGGTTAAAGTTGGATAACATTTTCTCAGATTGTTAAAAGTGCATCATGCTCAAGTATAATACATTATTACATTATTTACATAATTCTTTCATATTCAGGCGTCATTCCATTTTTTGCTTTAAGTGTAAATACTTCTTCAAGAAGATGTTAACATAAAAACAAACCCACTAAAATTTGATGAAGTTCATTGCATATCAATGTATCAAGAATGAGCAAGAATTTTAATAATAGTGACATTAAGCTATAACTAAAATGTTTTAGATTGTAGTTGGCATGAAAACTAAACTTTTTAGTCAACTTTGAGTTTCAAGTTTTGTAAAAGCTTCTGAAAACTGGGCTGTCGTAAAAGCAGCATTGCCAGTTGGCGTATACCCAAATAAAATTGTGTATAGACAAGAATATAATATATAAGAAACTATTGGATATGAAAAGATATGGAATTGAAACATCCATCGCAATTATGAATATAGTAGCAATATCACGCGCGCTTCGCGCGCGCTTAAATTTACACTTATTTCGTTGTAGAAAGTATATAAATATTTAAATATATTATTAAAATAATTATTGAAATAATGTATTAAATATTTTAACTCTAGACCGAGAGTATAAGTTTAATTTATGAATATAACTCCTTGTAGACATAGTTTTTAATTTGCAAACTTTGTCTTTGATGATCTCCGAGGTAAATTTTGAGGGAATCCCATGATCGAACTCTGGTCATTGCTACATATAATTGGCCATGGTTAAAGACATCCCTTCGAAGATCAATAAGAGTTTTGTTAAATGTTTGACCTTGTGATTTATTTATCGTCATTGCAAAAGCTAATTTAACTGGAAATTGTCTTCTTTTGAAAGTAAAAGGATATTCATTTTTACAATACAAAGTAATGCGGTTTAAAAATACAATATCGTTTGACTTGTCTCCAGTTAAAATTTGACATTTCAATAAGTGATTAGAAAAATGTAAAATTCGAAGTCGTGTACCATTGCATAATCCTTCATTAACAGTTATATTTCTTATAAGCATTATAGTGCAATTTTTTCTGAAACGTAATTTGTATGGTGGTAAACTGGATGGATTTAATGAATTTAAATATTCAGGTAAAAGAACTTCATCTAAATCACCATTATTGCAATTCTCAGTGCTATCAATACCAGTATAAATATGCTCTGTATTTCTTTCTAAGAGCTTAGTCACTTCTGTATTTATTTCATCAACATCGACATTTCGCGCTGATAAAATAGCACAGTTACTCATTTCTTCGAATTGTTTCTATTCTATTAATTTTCCATATATAGTACGAACTACATTACTACTTGATTGAAGAATACAGTGTTCAGGAAGAGTTAAATTATCATGAGCATCATTTAGAGTTCCATCTCCCACTGATAACAGAAATTTTGCAAAATCAACTTCGTGAGGCAAAACTCTCATGTTCACAGTAAGATTGTATTTAATAAAATGTTTCCATAATTCACTGTATTTGATCGAAAGGTTTAATGTTTCAGACCGAGTTCCTTTAACTTTAATCGGAAGAAGCTGTCGAAAATCACCACCTAAAATCATAATTTTACCACCAAATGGTAAATTATTACCCATTATACTTTGAAGTGTTCTGTTAACTATTTCTAAAGCATACCTTGGAGTCATTGGTGCTTCGTCCCAAATAAATATTTTGGTTTCTTTTAGAAAAAGTCCCTCATTCGATTGTGCTTTAATATTTGACGATGACTCATTAAACATTGGAACCGGAAGACCAAATGTTTTATGCACTGTTTTGCCATTTGGAAGTAATGTTGCGGCAATACCAGTAAATGCCATGGAGCATACTTTAATATTTTCAGCTGTCAATAAATTATATATAGTGGTATAGATAAAAGTCTTTCCAGATCCTCCTGGACCATTTATATATATATACAATTATGTGTGGAAATGTCATTATCTATTGTTCGAAGAATGGTATCAATGATTTCTTTTTGCTGTTCATTTAATTGCATGTAGCATCGTTGTCCAATATCAGACATTTGTGCTAGTTATACATCATTAGTTTCAGACAATGTGTGTGTTACTATTGTTTGATCCATTGAAGGAAAATCAGATAAATTTCGACCTTCTTTGTTCAATAAACTATTAACATGAGCATACGCAAGTTGATGGCTTATTTCAATTTCATTTGATTGTAAAAAATCTTCCGACATTGCATTTTTGAATTTTTCCCACAAGTTTTCAGGATGAATAGGGTGGCAATGTATTAAAATTCGAACAAATAATTGACGAAGTCTTGCAGGCATCATCCACATTGTAGCTTCTTCCATTGCTCTTGCCCACTCTTCGTCATCTTCTATAAGTCCTAGTGCTAGATAGGCTGATGTAAATGAAAGATGCATAATACCATCAACAGTTCTTAAGGAATCAAAACTTGTAGCACCTTTTACATGTAACAGTAACAATCGTAAATGAAATAATTCTAATTGAGTTGGACTAATAGAATATATACGACCAATACATTTGAAGGCTTTTTTGCGAGTTTCCCATTTAGAAATATTTATACCATCAACTTTTTGTTTTTTATAAGTGTAAAAAAGGGGAATGTCTTTATAAAAATATTGTCGTGCATTCTCATTTTCTAAGTTCAATTTAAAATAATCAAGTAACATACTACTTGCTTGATTTAGATTTTCTATGATATTAGGTCTATTATTATTAGAGATAATTACACATTGTTCATTAGGCAAATGTACTGGTAATCGAATAACTATGTGACTTTTGTCTTGCAATGCCTTACTAAGTATTCGATAACATGCTTCAACGGGACTAGCATATCGAGTTTCAATAAAATTATTTATTTCATCATGATTAATAATTGTTTCATTATTACCTTCTGTAATAGTCACAGTTGCTGCATCATGGCCTTTGTAAACATATTTATATAAATACTTCACAGAGCGGATACTCGTAACTATTTCAACGTTAATATGGCAGTTGAACATTTCCAATAGTTGAGGACAATATGGTACAACCCATCTATTATCAATCTGGTGACCATTAGGTAATTCATACACCATACCATTATTTCTTCTACGATAATTGGAATAACCATTTCCATCCATATTTGTTTCATTATAAAAAGATTTTGGAAATCTTTTTGAACATTTTCCATCTACCTTACACCAATCACCACATAGACCATGTACCATATTTTTCAAAACGATTTCGTGCAATATAGGATTTTCTGTTTTATTTGGGATTTCTGCTGATAAAAAATTATCAACAATATTAGGACTAGTTATTTTATAATTATGTGATAAAGTAATTAACAAATGCATATGTGGTAATCCTCTCTTTTGAAATTCAATAACATAAACATGAGATGAAACTTCTCCAAAGAACTTATTTTTTACTATGAAATGTAGTAAACGATCTTTTTTAAGGTGAAATACTCGAGCCACAATGTCAGGTCTATCAGAGGCTTGTTGATTAGGTAACAAATTTTCTTCGATTTCTGGCCATTTTGGATTACATGTCATTGTAAGAAAAATATCTGGTTTGCCTTTTTCATTTACTATAGCCATAGCGTCTTGATAGCATTGTTGTATGTAACGGGGAGATCCAAGAAATGAAGATGGGAGAATGACAGTACGTTCTACTTGTCCATTAATATCATTGGCAGAATTTTGCAAGTAATCATGTAATCCTTTATAAGTGTCTGCTTTTATTTGTTGTTGATTATCTTTACACCATTGAATTCTATCTTTTTCAATTTTTACGTAAGAGTCTACAATCCATTGTTGAAATAATCTACGGGCTAAAAGAACACAATTAAATTCATTCGGTCTAATAGCAATTTTATATTTAGTATAAGCATTTCGACTTACACGTGTATTTTTACTGTTATTATTAATGTTAATACGTTCTATATTTGGATGCCAACCTAATGTTCCATAAGGATACAAAAGCGGGTAAATCCATGGCTCAACATTTGGATCTAACGTACTAACGTATTGTAAAGTTTTAGTTGTAGTATTTCTAACAGTGACATATGATTCAGGAATTTCGCCATCAGCATTCGTTGAAAAAATAGCGGCAACTTCATTTGTTCGTTGACAATTGTACCTCCGTCTATCAAACCCTGGTTTCAAAGAAAACAGCAATTGCATCTCAGGCTCTTCTTCATTTGAATTCATGAATAAACTCTGATTAGCAATTTCTTGTTTCATCATTTCATAGGACTGGGCAAAAATATTATTTTCTCTAATTATTCTATCTAATATTGAGATTGTTTCGTAATCAAGTTGAGAATTTTGATTTATTCTGTAATCAATAGCTTCTTGTGGATCAACAATAAACAATTGTCCATACCCAGGTTGTTCATTTTCAGATGGATATAAAGCTGTATTAATTTGATAGTAGATTTGTCCGTGAATTTTAAAGCAATATGGTCCTGAACGGCGCGTGTGAAAATTAAATAAATTAGCATTAAATGAAGCAAAGGATAATGAATTATTATAGACGCGAATATATTGAAAAAATTTATTTGATTTAGCATGAGTGCCATTGAACATTCTCATAAGTTCATCAGGGAATGCAGTTGTGGGTTCTAAATGGACTGTTCCATGACTACAACAATCATTAAAAGAAAAACCTTTATTTGCGACTTTTTCTAAAACAAAATGCTTCGCTCCACAGTGAATACATAAAACATCCATTTTGCCTAAATAATCTCGCTGTATAGCAGCATTTCTACGCTCATCATTTATAATATTACGTGCTGCTTGTCGTCGGATTCGTTGATTTTCAGCAGCTCGTCTTCGTCTCTCAGTTTGAAAAATTTCTTCTTCTTCTTGCGTACGTTGTACTCTTTTACGTGGCATTGAAATAATAAAATATTAAATAAACAAAAAAGGGAAACTATTTAATAATTTTAATTAAAATTGAAATAACAAATTTTTTATAAAATTGTAAAGCAGTATCAAAATTGTAATTTAATTTTTTTACATCTATTCTAATTTTTTGGTCAATATTAATATTATAGTTTCAATTTAAATTCATGATTAAGAAATACTTATAGGTAAATGAAAATCATGGTTGAGTAATAACAGCCAAATAAAAATAATTATAATAATTTTAATTTAAAGTTATGGTTGAGAAATACTTATGGTAACAGTTAAGCTAAAGTTATGGTTAGGTAACGGTTAAACAAAAGTAGTAGTAATGGTTAAGTAATAGTAAAATGTTATGGTTGAGTAACAGTTGTTGTTTGAATAATTAGTTTTGGTTGTGACTTAGTGGATTAGATTATAAGTAATATTATATCTCTGGCTCTCTCTGTCTCTCCCTCTCTCTCAATATCCGGCAAACTGAGTACCAAAAACTTTAATGAGTGCTTAAATATTTTTTTAGAAGAATCAACACGTTTTTTAAAAGCTAATTTTTTAATAAAACTTTCTACGAAAGTATAAAATAAGGCAAGTATAGACGTTTTTTCTGGATAATCTATAAAAAACAACACAATTTATCTAGTCCTTTTACTTCTTCGAATCTCATCTATTCAATAAACACTCTACAAATGACAATCAGAATTCAGATTATGAAACTTCAAAATGGCATACCCAAGATGGCGGCCCAAAATTGAACTTTTCTGTTTTGCTAAAAATTGAATATACTGAATTTCTAGATTCGCTGATTACGAATATGAACTCAGATTTTTAAAATTCAAAATGGCAGTAAAATATTGAAATAATATTGGATTTTGCAAAAAAATTGTATGTATGGGGTTTACGAATTAGCTCATTACGAATCTGAACTCAGATATTGAAAATTCAAAATGGCGGAACGATAATGTCCGCCACGTATTGAAATATTACTGAATTTTGCTGAAAATTGTATATACACGGAAAGAAGCATTCAGAGCTATAGGCCGTGAGTTATAACAGAGTAAGCGGGTACCTTCTCTGCCACCGTGTGACGGCGCGACATTCAAGCATGTCAACGATGTTCTCTAGGCAACGCTATACGGGGTGACTGCCGCAGTCGTCATACGTGCCACTCATGCTTGCCGCCGTGCGCGTTAAAGCTTGAACTCAGTAATAGTCACGGCCTACAGCCGTGTCACGCGAGCACCGTTCATCGAAATGACCACAGTCACAGTCATAGACGCATATGTCACAACATCCGGCGATGCTATATGGCCCGCTATTTTTTTCTCGTGCGTCACGGGCTACAGCTGTGAATTCTTCTTTCCGTATACGGGATTTCTGGATTCGATTATGACGGATCTGAACTCAGACTTTAAAAATTCAAAATGGCTGCAAAATATTTAAATAATACTGGATTTTGCTAATAATTTTATGTAGGGGATTTCTAGATTACGAATCTCACCTCAGATTTTCAGAATTCAAAATGGCGGATCTAGGATGTCGGACACATATTGAAATATTATTGGATTTTGCTGAAAATTTTAATTCAAACTGGTGGACCCAAGATGACTAACAAAAATAGAAATTCTACTCGAGTTTGTTAAAAATTGTACATAGTGAGTTTCCGGATTCGCTGATTAGGAATCTGAACTCAGATTTTGTAAATATAAAATGGCGGCCAAAAATTGAAATATTACTGGATTTTATAATCAATACGTTACAAATAAAATCAGAGCTGACCTAATGAACTACATATGGGAGCGTCCAGCAGAAACGGGCCACCGAGCGCGCGCGGTGCCTTTTTTCGCGTAAAAGGCGCTCTGTTTAACTCGCTCATAATCGTATGCTGCGTCTTTGAAAAAAAAACCAAGGACCTATATCGATAGATTTTTTTCTGCTCTTTCCAATTGCGCCATTGTTTTTATTGCGAAACGCGTTCTTCCGGACGAAAACTCGAGTTGAATATTGAAAGTCATTTTTCTCAAAGTATATCATGTTTTTTTTTTCAAAATAAACTACACCATTGGAAAGTACAACTCTTAAGCTTCAAAACCCTATCTTGGAGAAGTTGGAGAAATAAAGGGTTTAAAAGTAACAACATGAAAAAGACAGCGCCGAGGGTCCGCGCGAGCCCCTCGCGCCCGTGCGTACGGCACGTTTAAGTGCACGCTCTATTCAATTCGCTAATAATCGTGTACCAAGTCTCTGAAAAAAGAACTAAGGACATATATCGATAGATTTTTTCCTGCTCTTTCCAATGGTGCTATTATTTTTATTCCGAAATGCTTCCTTCTAGTTGAAAATTCCATTTGAATGTTTAAACTCTATTTTTTCAGTAAAATATCAGTCTTTTCTTCAAAATGAATTATATTCTTCAAAAGTACAAGTCTTAAACTATAAAATATTATATTTTTAAGTTGAAACATGAAAAGTTCAAAAATAGTAAGAGCAAAAAGACAGCGGCTGCCCGAACTTTTTACGCTATGCTCAAGGGCGAATTAATACACACGATGTGCTATTTCGCCCTTTCTTTTTTGTAAATATAAAATGTTTTGTAACTTACAATGCCAATGCGTGGACATAATTTTGTGGATCTAGTTGTAACAGTTAGTATAATATTACAATGAACTTTGTTCATTTATATAACAAAATTTGAAAAACATAATATATTAAACATAAAAATATCCATGAACGCACTGAAAGCAGTGAAACAGAAATTTAAAATAACCTTATAGATTGTTTAATCTGGCATAACAATATTACCTTTTCCTTTAAATTCTAATTTTTTTACATTTTTTTGATTTTATAAGAATTGTCCTTTTTGCGACATCCGCTTCTTTCTTTGTTTGAGTTTTAAGTACTTTTTCTTTTTTGATCGGTGGATATAATTGAGAATCTTCTGACGCTGAGAATCTTTTAACTTCTAACTTTTTGGCATCATTTAATAATTTAATACAATGAAACAATTGAGTTCCAGGTATTGTCTTAGCTGAGGCTAGCCTGTTTTGTAGCTTTTCTGTAGCCTTTAAGTAATCGTCTTTTGATGAAGAAAAGCACTCAATATTTTTGAAATACTCAGTTGCCCATTTGTAAAAATCTTGGGGCGTCAATATATAATTGTCGGATACTTTCCGTAAACTTTCTCGTCTGGCATTGCTTTTCACGGAAGCACCTATTCCATCACATACATTTTTTCCGTGGGCTGTTGCATGAAAATGCCACTCAGCATCAACAGCAAAATCATCATAATGATAAAGAAGATTTTGGAAATTGCGTTTATTTTTAAAATGTTGCGCAGCTCCATCAGTAAAATAAATAACTTTTCTAACTAAATCGAAAGACTTTTTAAGGAAATTAATTATAATTTCTTGTATTAGATAAACTGCAACAACGTCATGAATTAAACTATCTGAGAAAACTACCATGCTTTTGTGTTCAATTTTAGATTCTGATCCTTTATAGTAAATGACTATTGTAGCTAAACTACATTGATTATTATTATAATGAAATGATTGTGCTGCATCTTGTGCTATAAAAGCATAGTTTTCTGAAAAATCTAGAGAAATTAAAAACTCTCCTTCAGATAAGGATTCTCTCAAGAATTGAAAATAAGAAGACTGTTGTTTAGAAATAAATGAATGAGTCTTAAGTTTATACAAAAGAGGAAAAAAAATATCGATTAATGAAGACTTAGAAACGTTTTCAGTTTGCAATGTTGATCTATCGGTAGTTTTCCACATTTGAAACTTTATTTCATTAATCTCAGAGCTTTCGAATAATAATTCTAGATCATTTTTTAGAGGTTCGACACCAGGACAATTTTCGCACATATTTAAATAGCATTTCGCTGTTGGACTTTTACAAACTATTTCGGCTATGCAATCTTTATAAGTGTTCATTCTATCAAAAGAAACTCCTGAGTTTCTTAAACCAACTAACAGAAGTTTAACATTTTGATGATAAACGCAAACACACACTGAATGTGTCCCACTGCTACCAGCTAAAACACAATATTTAGGACGACATTCGGCAAATTTACTGAATCCTATTTTCGATCCAGGATACTGTTGCTTATATTTTAAATATAGTTCTCGAAGATTGTATAAAACAAGCCGTTTCTGGATGTAACTTTTTGTGCCATCATCATTTTTTATACATTTTTTATCTTTATAGCCTGGCATAATTCTACTATTCTCATCACTTTCATAGAAGAGCTTTGCTTGATCTAAAGTATCACTTGATATTTTTTTATTTCCTCTGTTGTCATTTAATTGAGCTGGGTTATCAAATAATTTACATTTCGATGAAAGTCGACGAGACAAGTTCGAAAATCTAGCTACTTTGCGAGTGCTCCAGTTTTTAGGAAGTAATTTTAAAAGTAATATCTTTTCCATGTTTGTCAAATATTGGTCGTTCAACAATTTTTTCAAATTAAAAATAATTTCTTTAGAATCTTCTATTGAAATCTCACTCTCTTCTTCAATCTGAGCATTAGATTTTATTCGACAAGAATCGCATATTTTGTCTCTATCCGTTAAATGCGGATAACAACCTCTAAGTTTATCGGAAACAAACCTAAGTTTCGATGAATCCTTTATTTCATCAAATGGATTACAGCAACGATTTAAAATGTTAGACATTTTATTAAGCTTTTTTTTATTAAGGCAATAAGACAAAGGGGCAAAGTAATAAGGCATGTGCATAAAGCACCTGGCTAGTGGGCGACGCAGGCTTCTATTTAAGCCCGCGGGGTGATGTTTTTCATTGAAGGTAGCGCGCTTGGTGCTTGCCATCTAGCGGGCACTTCGGGTACTAATCCCGAACAGAAGCGTTTCGGAATAAAAATAATAGCACCATTGGAAAGAGCAGGAAAAAATCTTTTGATATATATCCTTAGTTCTTTTTTCAGAGACTTGGTACACGATTATTAGCGAATTGAATAGAGCGTGCACTTAAACGTGCCGTACGCACGGGCGCGAGGGGCTCGCGCGGACCCTCGGCGCTGTCTTTTTCATGTTGTTACTTTTAAACCCTTTATTTCTCCAACTTCTCCAAGATAGGGTTTTGAAGCTTAAGAGTTGTACTTTTCAATGGTGTAGTTTATTTTGAAAAAAAACATGATATACTTTGAGAAAAATGGCTTTCAATATTCAACTCAAGTTTTCGTCCGGAAGAAAGCGTTTCGCAATAAAAACAATGGCACCATTGGAAAGAGCAGGAAAAAATCTATCGATATAGGTCCTTGGTTTTTTTTTTTTCAAAGACGCAGCATACGATTATGAACGAGTTAAACAGAGCGCCTTTTACGCGAGAAAAGGCACCGCGCGCGCTCGGTGGCCCGTTTCTGCTGGACGCTCCCATATATATTCTGCATCATTTTGTTAAATATAATATACTTGGTATTTTAAAAATTAATAAATGTTAAGAATAATGTTTTTAAAAAACATTACAGAAATTTTAAATGAAAAAATAAGTGTTTCTTGATATTATGTAATAAAAGATTATCCTCATTCATTATTATTAATATTTATCTCTAATAATGGGGGTTGGCAAGCGGAGCGAGCAGGGAGCGAAGCCCCTTTAGTATACAAAAATATACTAGGGGGCTTCGCCCCCCTGCGCGCTTCGCGCGCCAACCCCCAACTTTTAATATTCCGTTACATTTTAAAAAAATAATAAGTTTAGAAAAAAAATAAAAATTATTGTATTTGGGAAGTCGCATTAGTGAAAAGTAAAATGCTACTGTATATTAGTAATAAGTAACTGTATAAAGAAACATCACTAAAACTAATTTCTTATTCTTATATATCTATATCTAATCTTCAAAAGTGCTAAAATTTTAATATTGTTTTCTATCTTTTCCAGACCACCCGTGAGGTCGATAGATAGGCGCGTTTTTTGTAGAGGTATCCGATTCCGTAATAAATTTTAATTTATGTTGTAATTAGATTTATTTATTAATTATTTAAAAAAAAATTTATTACAGAAAGGCCTAATCCCCTGTTAAACACATTGAATTTTGAGAATCATATAAGGGATATGAAATGAAGGGATATTTATTCTTCAATAAATATAATGAAAGAATAAATAAAGACAGATACATAGACTTAGAACGTGAGAACACAGGTAGGGTCAACCACCCTAATCAAAACACACAGGGTGTTGAACCGAATATCACAGATAATAAATATGAGAAATGGTGCGTGAACGTGTCGGGAATTCAACTCCCGACATATGTTATTGACATTTTAAAATTAGGAGAAAAATTCAATTTTAATGACACATTTAACAAAAAATTAACTTTACAATATTTAAAGAATTTTGAAGCTCATATAAATAGCTATATTGAGGACAACAAGAAATCAAAAATACGAGGTACGTTCGTAAACACAATTCAAAAAGTTCATAATATAAAAATATCTAGTACATCACATATTGATAAAAAATTTAAAATAGACCTTGAAGAAACTAAAACATTTATAAAAAAGAACCCTGGTATTTTGATTACAAGAGCTGACAAGGGCAATGCTACTGTAATTATACAAAAATCAGTGTACTTAGAAAAAACTGAAAATTTATTTAAAGATAAAAAATATTATACAGAAATTAATAAAAATCCATTACCTAGCTTAGAAAGGAAAACTAATGAATTAATCAAACGACTCAATAAGATAGATTTTACTGGAAACGGAAAAAAGTTACCCGCAATATTACAGAAATTTAGTATTTCAAAAGCATATGGTCTAATTAAAATACAAAACCGGTTTTCCTGTCAGGCCAATCATATCCACAGTAAATTCACCTACATATAACCTTTCAAAGTTTTTCGCAATATTCCTACAAAATAATTTAAACCCGGCTGTGTCACATGTAGAAAATAGTTTAACATTAAGAGAACAAATTAATGACATCGTTATCCCGTCTGATTATGATATTATTAGTCTGGATGTAGTCAGTCTCTTTACGAATGTACCCGAAAATTTAGTTGTTTAATCTATTGAAAAAAGATGGACGCAGTTGTATAACAAAATCAATATATCTTGCACGGAATTTATAGAAGTTATAAAGTTTATTTTGAATAATAATTTTTTTCAATTCAATAAAAAATTCTATAAACAAACATTTGGTTCGGCAATGGGTAATCCATTAAGCCCGATTTTATCTGATATAGTTATGCAAGATCTTGAAACTGAGTGTATAAAAAAATTGAATGTTAAACCTATGTTTTATTTCCGTTATGTTGACGATATCTTGTTATGTGTACCTAGCAATTCAATAGACCACACTCTTAATACTTTTAATACATACAACAAAAACTTACAATTTACGGTTGGAATAGCACAGAATGAAAGCATTAGCTTCTTAGATCTTAAAATTATAATAGACAAAAATGGACATATAATTACAAACTGGTACCGAAAACCAACTTTCTCAGGACGCTATTTAAATTATAATTCACACCACCCCCTCAGTAATAAAATAGCTATTATATATTGCTTAGTTGATAGAGCCATCAAATTATCGCATAACAGTTTCCACAACGAAAATATATCATTTATAAAAAAGGTGTTAAAACTGAATGATTATCCTTTACAAGTTATAGATTTTCACATAAAAAAACGTTTAAGGAAGATAAAATTTACAACAAATTTTAAACAAACAGAACCTGTTAAAAATAAAGCCGTCATTAGCTTGCCGTATGTTAAGGAACTGGAATTTTTCAATTATAACTTCTTTAAACAAGTTAGTACAAAGGCTGTCTATAGCACTACAAATAAGTTAAATAATATTATAAAGTTAGGTAAAGATAAAACAGAAAAAGCGAATCAAGCCAATATTGTATATAAAATCAATTGCCGGGATTGCAACGCTTCTTATGTCGGACAAACGAGTAGACGCCTACAAGTCAGAGCAAAAGAACATGCAAAGAAATATAAAGATGAAGATCAAAATTCTGGATTATTTATGCACACTAATGAAACAAATCACACAATAGATTTTGAAAACATAAAAATATTAGATAATGAAATAAATAATGGAAAAAGACTTTTCTCTGAGGCGTTTTTTATACACACACAACCAAATTTTATTAATAAACAGTTCGAAATTACAAGGCTACCCAACGAATACAATACGTTTATAAAAAATTTCGATTTCTCATCTCTGAAATAATGTAATTGCCGTTCGATGACTTTGTAAAGGTACCAGGAACACACACATGTAGGAGGTATGATTACACAGCGTGAAAGTTGACATAGCCCGCTTATCAAAACATCGATAGTGCCACCTCCTCTTGTGTGTGTTGCCCTGTTACCTCTCTCCGTTTACTAGCTCTGTCAGCGACGCCTCTCCCACCATTTCTACTTCACGTCACCATTTAGATGTAGTAGTTATATCTGTGATAATGTATATTTTCGAATACACATACATTAGGTAGTATATAAGCGGGAATTTTGTAAAATCTAGTTATTGACGAGCAGATTGTTCTCTGCGTTACTAGATTGACACTGTCTCATTGTAAGTTTTTTGTTTATATATTTAATGTGCTTTAGTTATTTACGTTTAACATACCTGTAATTGTGTAATAACATTTTTTTAATAGAATCCTGATGAGGGACACAAAGAAAAGTGTCCAAAACGTCGAAACACGACAAATGTTGTTTTTTATTTATAAAAACATTACCTGGTAGATAAGCCATTAGGATCACTATATAGTAATATGTAAGGGATAGTAAAATAAGTAAATTGGGAATACGTAAATTTATTGCAGAAAAACTTAATTCCTTATTAAACTTACCTTACTTATTAAACCTATTCCCTATTAACCCTTTGAATTTAGGAATCATATAAAGGAATGGCAAATAATTAAATTGGGAATACGATTTATTGCAGAAAGACCTAATTGCCTATAAAATAAATAATTTGAATTTGAAAATAATTTAAATAAATAATGCACGGTACAAAGGAGGTTAATTTTGCTATACGTTAAAAAAGGAGTCAACTTGACTGTGTTTTAAAGAAGGGGTCGACTTGTTTGCGCGGTAAAAAAGAGAGTTAACCTTTTTTTTATTATTCAACTAATTTTATATTTGTTTTTCCGAGCAGTTGAGCTAATTTCCTTCTTAATGTGCAATCTGCGCGTTATTTGAAAGTCAACGAAATAAAAGTTATTATTTCAAAATTCTAATAAAGAAAGCGTATTTTGAACATAAAAATGGGGTTATTTGGACATTCGATTCACAAATTAGGACTTTTTAAAATGTATACTTACATGAAATTTTCTTGGTAAAAATTCTACAATGAAATTTTTTAATGAAATATCTCAAATCAAGTATTTTTTATGCAAAATACTGAATAACAATATTTGGAAAAGATAATATTACTTAAGGTTGAATATTCTTTCGGTATATAAGATCCTTTTTCCTCATTATCGACGAATGTAATTTTTGCATCATTAAATATATTTTTCTGAATATTTTTATTCAGTATTTTACATGAAGAATACTTTATTCGAGATATTGTATTAAAACAAATTTTAGAAAAATTGTAGAACCTTTGTAAAAAATCGTCATTTGAGAATACACATGAAGTAGTCCTATTTTATTCATTGTATTCCCAAATAACCGTATTTTCATATTTATTTTAAAAAAACACTTCGTACGAATTTTAAAATAATTTTTTTTTTGTCGATTTTCAAATAATGATTTCGTCATACTGAAATGACGTATTTGGGGAAAAAAGATATGTAAAGATGCTACTTAAATTAATTTGATAACGAATCATAAAAAGTATGATTATGTAGTATATTCTTAAAATCTGGAATAAAAATGTAAAATATTTAATGAGTCCAATTTAATTAATTATAACGAAATACTTAGATTTGTTTTATCTGAATCGGTATCCTTTTTCGTTTTGCTATTCTCAGTCCCGTTTTAAAATCTCTCCTCCCAATATTAATTCAGTCATTGATAATTTTTCTTCATTTAGTATTTCAATATAGGTTAAATTTTGGATTTCTAAATAGATGTGTCCGTTTTCTGTATAATAATAAATATACATATAATAATTTTACAATGAATGTAATTTAAGTACTGTAATTTAAGGTATTAATTGACACATTTTTTTACCTTCTGTATATATTTCCCCTATTATTCTCAATTTTGATCCTTGTGTAAATTTTTCTCGTTCTCCACTACCATTTACAACAACTATTTTTGTTGTCACACAACAAGTGACTTTTATTTGTGTTTTTTAATAACTAACATTATAGAGGATTAGATATTAGCCACTATGGATTCTGACAAGAGAAATAGAACATCAGGAGCTCCAGGAAAGAAGAGAAAATTTGGAAGAAAAAAAAAACATAAAGGATTTAACAAAAATTCAGAGAATGTTCAACAAAAAATCACGAACAAAAGGAAAAGAAGTACAACTTCAGGGAAAATAAAAGATATATCTGTAGAAACGTCACAAACAAGAAACAGAATAATAGATATAAACATTCTGTTCTTACAGCTGGAGAAATTTCTTGTATGTGCAACATGTAAAGGACAAGTTAAAATTATAGAAGAAGATATTCGAGGACTTGGCTCCAAATTTAACATTATGTGCAAAAATTGTTCAGAGAGAAGAATTATAAGCACGAGCAAGCAAGTTGGAGCTCAAAGCAATGCTTATGAAACCAACAGACGCAGTCTTCTTGCACTAAGAGCAATTGGGCAAGGATATGCTGCATTGCAAACTTTTTGCGGAATCATGGATTTGCCACCACCTGTTGCACATAGTTTTTATGACCATCTCAATGAAGATTTAAGCAAAGTGACTCAAGAGGTAGCACAAAATTCTATGCAAGAAGCCGTCAAAAAGGAAACAGCATTAACACCAGCTGAAAATCAAGGCCTAGATGTATCTGGTGATGGGTCGTGGAGAAAAAGAGGATTTTCTTCATTGCAAGGAATTTCAAGTTTGATTGGCTTGCGTTCTCAACAAGTTCTTGACATATTTATCAAGAACAGTTTTTGTAAAGCATATTTAAAGTGGGAAAATAGAAAAGGCACAGAAGAATATGAAGACTGGTTCAGTGATCATCAAGATAAATGTGCAGCAAACCATGAAGGAAGTGCTGGAAAGATGAAAGTCGATGGAGTTGTGGAAATGTTTAGAAGATCTCAAGAAAAGTATAATGTAAAATACCATCATTACATTGGAGATGGAGATTCGAAAGTGTACAGTGCTTTGTGCCAGGCCAAACCGTATGGAGATGAAGTTAAAGTTGAGAAGAAGGAGTGTGTGGGACACGTCCAGAAACGAATGGGAACCAGGCTCAGGAATTTAAAGAAAAATTTTGGAAAAAAGTTATTAGACGATGGAAAAACCATTGAAGGCCAAGGACGATTAACAGCAAAAGTAATTGATCAGCTCACCACATATTATGGTAATGCCATCAGAAACAACACGGACTCTGTAGAAAAAATGCTGAATGCTATATGGGCTACGTACTACCACAAGATTTCCACAGACCAGAATCCTCAACATCATTTATGCCCACCAGGACAGAGCAGTTGGTGCAAGTGGCAAAAAGCGAAGGCTCAAAAAAAACTAAAAGATTTTCATCATAAAGGCAGTATTCCTGCAGTGATTATGGAGCAGTTGAAACCAATTTACAAAGATCTCTCTGAACAGGAGCTGCTTCACAGATGTTTAGGCGGTTACACCCAAAATAGTAATGAGAGTTTTAATAATTCAGTTTGGAAGATTGTAACCAAGACCTCCTTCAGTGGTGTACATGTGCTCACAGCAGGTGCTTGTATTGCTGTCACTTGCTTCAACGATGGAAGAGTTGGTTTTCTGAATATTATGGAAGCCTTTGATGTGAAACCTGGAGTAGCTGCAATTGAGTGGGCACAGAAAAGCAATGACATCAGATTATTTCATGCTGAGAGGAATGCCGAAGAAAACACTTTAGAAAATAGGAGAAAACGAAGGAGACTGCAATTGAATTTACCTGAAGAGTCATATGCACCAGGTTCTTACTAGAGTAGGTAAAAAGTTATTTTTATGCGATAATAGCTAATATAATATTTATTAATTTTTTTCTTTTTACAGGTGTGTTATTGGCTCTCATAAAAGGATTAATTTATTTTGAGGTTATTTTTACTGTCAATAACATTTATGACTAACAATGTTTTCAGCCTAGTCTAAAAAATTTAAAAATATTGTTGAATTAATGAAATTCTTTTTTATAGGTTTATTCAACAGTTAAAATGATTTAGCCAGGACTACTTTCATCTAATTGGCATCTGTTTCATTTTTCCACTAAAGTATATCATACAGAATGAAAAAAAAATTTTTGGTAAGTAGTTTTGAAACTTATATAAAGTTATAGAAAACCAAAACTTTGAATTGAATTTCTGAATAACTTGTTTTTTGTATTTACAGGGACTTTGCCGCAGGATTTCTTTTAAATAAAGCAAGCTAGAGGTTTGGAAATTTAGGAGTATCTTTAAAATTGTGTTGGTTATAGAAAATGTGAGGTACTTTTTTGAAAAAGGCTTTAGAAAAAAAATTATAAAATAAAATTACAAAAAATATTGAAATTTTAATAAAAAAAAAATAAAAAAATTAGATTTTTCATTAAAAAACAATTTTAAAAATTTTTAAAAAAAAAAAGTAGCTCACATTTTCTATAACTGGTATAACTACAAAGGTACTCCTAAGTAACCAGACCTCTGCCTTGCTTTGTTCAAAAAATTTCCTGCGGCAATGACATGCCAGTTTCTAATTCAGAAGGGTTTCTTAATCTAATGAACTGCAAGACCAAAATCTTAAACACCTGGATGATGTAGTCTTAAATTATAGGTAATTGTATAACTTAATAATAAAAAAAAGTTTGAACTCTTAAAATTATATATTGGCTTTGTTATTAAAGAATTAATACAATAGCTTTTTTTTCAGGTTCAACCATGGCTTGTCCCCTTAAGCATGTTAAATTCTTAATTAATTTCTAATATACATACATATCTAATAAATATTACTAATAAGTCCATTTGATTGTTTCACTTCTTTAAAATTTTTAATTGTTAAGGATGTAATGTCTTCCGATGCATCGCGATTTGCTAACGTAGTAATTTTGGAATAATTTTTCAAGTGAATTTCATATTGCATATTGCCGCTATTAAAATTAGAACTTTCTTTGGAAACTACTGTTTGTAATAGAACGATCTAGAAATAATGTTAATTAATAATATTTGTTATATTATTTCTATGAAATTATATTAAAATTACCTCAATACACTTGATTTTATCTTCAAATATTTCAATATCCTTATCCCATATATTACATTGAATTTTGCATTCGTCATTATTGTTTAAAATAAATTTAAATATTTCGTAGGGTACGTGGATTTTCTATTGCTTCAATATATCCAATAACCATGCTTTTAAAATATATAAATTTAATAAATATTTTTTCAAAGTTTATTAAAGTTATTAATTTTTTAAGAATAGAATTTAAATAATTTACACAATCTTGTCGTCAATATGAATTTTATTTTTCAAAAAATCAGATGGTGTGTACGTATATGAAATTTTTGATTTTTTCTTTTCTGGTGTTTCATCAATACTATTTGATTTTTGGCGTTTCAACATTTTGGTATCTGTAAAAGATATTAATTTTGTATGTGTTTTATATTAATGGATTTCGAATGTTCATTTTCATATTGAAATTGTATAATATAACGTTTTAAAAAGAAGAAATTAAAAATATTCAAAATTTTAATAATCGTTCGATTCTTTTAATTTATAATTCTGTCACTGATAGAACTTATTCATTTATGCATAAAAGAATAGTGGTAGTAGTATAGTTACATGACAAAAATTAACTGAAAAGTTATTTTCGACGGCCGTGCCTAAATTGTCGGAGTGTTACACAGATATTGAATGGTTGTAGTATATCCACGATGTGTATATGACGACGATTGGCAAAAAGGCAATTGATGTCGGTGGCCGTGGCTAAATCGTCTTGCGAATTGGTGTCTTCGTTTTTAGTTTAAATCTCTTTATTTTATACTTCGAAAAAATCGTTATACATTATTCAAAAATTTCCTTCCATACTATATTTTCAATTTCATCATTATGATTCGAATCATTTTCAATAAATAAATTTTCTGGATTTGCACATCTTGACAAAGCAACATATAATTGGCCATGAGAGAATAAAGGCCGCCTAAAATATATTCCAAGTTTATTGAAGCTTTGACCTTGTGACTTTTTAATAGTTATCGCGAAGGCTAAGACGATAGGAAATTGTTTTCGATATAATATAAAAGGTAAAGACGATGATTCTCCTGAATTTAAAGTTATTTTAGGTATGTAAGCTATTTGTCCTTTGTTGTAACTAGTTACAATCATGGCTTTTATATTATACTTGTGTAATTCTAAAATTTTTAATCTTGTACCATTACACAATCCATCGTTAATACTAATGTTCCTTATGAGCATAACAATGGCATTGGGCTTTAATACTAATTTATGAAATGGTAGCCCTGGAAATTTTAAAGAATTAAAATATTCTATTGAATAATTTAATTGAACATTTTCATCACTTTGATCTACTCCTTTTGGTTTAGCATAATCAATACTATAATAAATTTTCTCTGTTGAATCTATTCTTTTAAGTACTTCATTATTCAATTGATAAATATCTTGATTATGACCGGATAAAATTGCCCTATCTGATAAATCTTCCTTGTCAGTTATAGTGGAACCATAAATTTTTTCACATATATTGTCGACTTTCCATTTTTCAGATATTGATAAAGACGATACGTGTTCGTCACCGATTTTTAACAAGAATTTTGAAAATTTTACTTTATTGGATCTCATATTCTTAGTTAACCTAAATATTTTAAATTTTGGCCATAAATTATAACGTTTGATAGATTCATTAATTATACTGATTCTACATCCATTTTTTAATACTGGCAAAATTTGTCTGAAATCTCCTCCTAAAATTAATAATTTTCCAACAAAAGGTATTGAATCGACTTGGCAACAATCTCTTAAAGTTTTATCAACAACTTCTAGTGCTTTTTTAGGAATCATTGATGCTTCATCCCAAATGAGTACATTACATTCACGTAACCTTCTTTTATCTGAATCCAATTTTAAAAATGTTGTTTCTAATAAATCTAATGGCAGTTTAAAAGTTCTGTGACTTGTCATTTCTTCCGGAAGTAGTATAGAAGCAATTCCAATCCATGCCATGGAAATAACTTTTTGTCCTTCTCCTAGATAATAATGAATTAATGTTTTGTTAAGAAATGTTTTCCCAGTGTCTCCGGCACCATCAATAAAAATCATACGATCATTAGTTTGTATTATGAAATTGAAAATATCATTTTGTTCATTATTTAATTGATTTTTATGTTCTTGAAATAACTGTGTTTATCAATTATTATTTGTTTTTCATGAGCCGATAGTTCATAAGTCAAATCATTAAAAGTTGGTAATCCAAATTCAGAGCATGACAAATTTTCACCTTTTAAAATTTCATCAATTTCTCTTAATGCTTGATGCTCTTGATTATTTTTGAAATCTTCACAAAAATATTTTTTGGAAGATTCCCAAAGTTCACAAGCAAAAGAAATATTATCATTAATAAGAAACCAAGCAAAAAATTTTCTAAATTCTTTTGGCATCATAATGGAACTTGCTTCTTCAAAAATATTGAAAATTTCCTTATCATTTTTTACTAATCCCATTGCAATTGCTGTTTCTTTAAAAGTTCTGTAGGATACATTTTCGAAATTTTTTAAATCTGCAAAACATATTGCTCCTTTTACACGATTTAATATCAACTTTAAGTGGAATCGTTCTATATCCTTAGGACCGACACTATTCATTCTACCAATAGATTTTGAAAATATTTTTCTTTGTTGCCATACTTTTTTTGATGAATTGAATAAATAATACTTTGGTATATTAGAATATTTAATTTTTCTCGCTTCTTCATCTTCTAAATTTAATTGAAACCACGCCGTTAGAGTTGTATTATTATTTTTATTTAAAACTTCATCTTCTTTATTCTTTACAATATATATATATTGTTGATTTTCCATGTAAACAGCTAAACGAACAATTGTGTGTGGCCTTCCTGACAATGGTAATTCTTCTATCCTCCATGCTGCTTCTATTGGACTAACATATCTCCCATTAAGATAATCAGTTATTTCATCAGATATTTCACATTGATCTGTACCAGAATTTTTTTCGATACACTTACATATGCTTTGTCAAAACCTTTATGAATATATTTATAAAGAGATTTGATAGACATGACCGAATAAGATATTTCGCTATTTATATGACATTGATATTTTTTCAAAAGTATAGAATTTTAAGGAACTACCATTGAATTATCTACTTTCACTATTTTACCATTTACTTTTGAATTGTACGTATAACTATTTAAATTATTTCTTCGTTTATATTGGAGAAATCCATTTTTTTCAAAATGTGTAAAATCACTGAATTCTTTTGGATAGTTTTTCGAACAATCTTTCTCCTTGTTATAACAAAGGGAATTTTCAATATGGGGACCATGCAACATGTGTTCGATAACTAATGCTTGTAATTCTTTATCATCATTTGGAATTACAGCATTCACATATTTATCAATGTCTTGTGGATTCAATAATTTTTTTTCATAATTTAAGACAAATAATAAATGGGCATGAGGTAATCCTCTTTTTTGAAATTCAATTGTGTAAATGTATGCCAGTATTTCGCCAAAAATTGCAGGTAATTTGGTATTAAATAATCTTGCTGTTATATTAGGAATATCATTACATGTGATTCCTAGAGGGAAGTTTGAAAGTACTCTCTTAAGTTCCGGCCAACAGCTCTATTTATAGCCATTGCATCTTGATATAATTGATGCATATGTCTAGGACTACCAATATGAGTTGATGGTAAAATAAAAAGATGTCCTAAATGTTCTTTGTTCTCGAAATTTTTTGATTTATTTGAAGCATTTTTTCCAACATGATCTAATAACCCTTGATGGCATGCAACTCTTAATTTTCCTTGATTTTGTCTAAAATAATCCAGTCTTGTACTTTCTATGACTATATATGCATGTATTATGTATTGCTGAGTCAATCGTCCACTATATAAATTGGATTAAAAATTGGTCCTGGCCGATAAGCAATTCGGTTTGAATAATATTGCAAAGCAGTCAATCTTTTATTACTTTCTGAATTTTGATTTAAAACGGGATTCCACCCTAAGTCTCCTGAAGGAAATAAAATAGGAAATACTATGGGATCCAAATGATGAGATAACTTATGTATAAAAATCTGTAATGGACTGTTATCCGGATTTCTTGGATAAATACACAAATCAAAAGATGATGGAATTTCTCCTTCTCGTGAAATACTTAAAGCGGCACATTCCGCAGTTTTTGGTTCATTATAAACTGTAACGGGATGGCTAGTGGGGGAAAATCCCAACAAGCCACAGGCCAGCGATGCCCTAGAACACGGTGCCGCGGGTGTCAGACTAAAATGACTTGCCCGGGGATCTGCTCCTGGAATCTCGAAAACAACGCGAAGCTCTCACGCGAACTTCGCTTTCCAACTATTTGGATCGCTGAGTGAAAAGCGCGCGCTGGAAGAGTAAAGCGCGCGGCCGCTATGCTCAGATATGAAAACGACCGGCGGAGTCGTTTTCCCGCGGAGGCGGCGGTATCCGGGAGAAGGACAGGTTGTAATGAACAACGCGACGAGTAACGAGATATCACAGTATATTTACAATCACTAATCTCTACAAGCACAACGCACGTGCTGATTAGAACAATGAGTTAGTTCGCGCGCGACCGTTAATATTCAAACGCGCGAACTATACGGCGCGCGGCGAAGCTGCTAATTTCGCGCGCGGTGTTAAAGTACGGCGGTGTCACCACACCCACGTACACGGCACAGAAAGCTTGCACGGGGCGATTTCCGTGCGAGCCTTTACAATGAACCCGCGAGAGGAGAGTAGAAAACTTACGTTAGGAAGGAGCAGCCGGTGCACTCGACTCTCTCTCTCGCTCCCTGTCGTTCGCACAGCAGTTGCTCTCTCTCTCTCTCTCTCTCTTTTGCTCGCTGTATTGGGTCGGCAGGCGGGCTGGCTGCCGGCTCCTCGCTCGCAGTCTCGTTCTGCTCGTGGCACACGCTACGCGATATCGCTCTCTCTCTGTCTCTCTTGTGTGCGCCTCCACTATTTGCGGCGCCTCCACTACCCTTGCGGGGTCTTACAAAAAACGATAGGACGGCGCGGACAAGTAAACTCACGAAGACACGGAGGAGATCCTACTTGCGCGACGGCAGACACTAAGATGGCTCCCTTTTCTCGCGGGAACAGGTTAGCAGCTTCGCGACGGATGACGGGCGTTTTACGCGTCGCGAGACCGATTCGCTACGCGCGGCGCGTCTCGATTCGGCTGCGCAGGAGTTGCGCGCGCGCGCTCACTACCTTCGCGCGGTAGATTAGAATCGCGGCTAGACACGCGTTACAAAACATTTTGGTTCAATTTTAAATTTCGAACAAAATATAACTTGTATTGAAGAATTTGAGTATGTTTTGATAATTCATATAAATGCTTGTATTTTTTTGCATATTGGTTGTGATTTAATATTCTATTTAATATTGTGAAATGTTCTTCTAATAATGCTTTATTATTTTTCAATCTTAACTGATTTGCTGTATATTCATCATAAATGTAAATTTGACCATTTTGAGGATGTTGATTAGGTTCAACGATAACTGATTTTGGAGATGTATGACAAACTTAGCCTTGGATTTTCAAATTATAAACTCCTTTATTCTTATTGTTGATTACTGTAGCATTGAAACTCGCAAATGAGTATTTATTATTGTAATAACGGATTAGTTCTTTAAATTTTTTGTCATACAGAAGTTCTTTCAAATCTTCGTTATACTCTGATAAAGGAGGTAAAATAATTTTTCCGTTATGACAACAACTTTTTTTTGAAAATTCTGTTTCCCAAAAAACTGCAGAACAATTAGAGCATACATAATCTATATGTTCTGAATCTACATAATTTAAGTTTGGAGGGCACATTTTTCTAATTTTTTGTACCTTTCTTCTCTTATAAATTCGATTTGAAGACATATTACTGGCAATATCAAGCTTACGTTTCTTAGCCAACCGTTTTTCATTCATATTGCTTACAACATTTATACATCTTTTTTTATTCATTCGTCCTTCATTTATGTTGACAATCCGATCGTTTTGTCTTTTATTTTTCACTCTTCCTTCATTCATATTAATGACTCTATCCTTTTTTCTCTTGTTTTCCACTCTTCCTTCACTCATGTTCGTAACTCTATCTTTTTCCCTCTTATTTTCGACTCTTCCTTCATTCATGTTCGTGACTCGATCTTTTTCCCTCTTATTTTCCATCCTTCCTTCACTCATGTTCGTAACTCTATCTTTTTCCCTCTTATTCTGCAGCCTTTCCTCAATCATATTAACAACTCTATCCTTTTTTCTCTTATTGCCCATTCTTTCTTCACTCATATTCATGACTCGATCTTTTTCCCTCTTATTTTCCATCCTTCCTTCACTCACGTTCGTAACTCCATCTTTTTCCCTCTTAGTCTGCAGCCTTTCCTCAATCATATTAATAACTCTATCCTTTTTTCTTTTATTGCCCATTCTTCCTTCACTCATATTCATAACTCGTTTCTTTTCTCTCTTAATCTGTACTCTATCCTTCTTCATATTGGCTACTCTATCTTTTGCTCTCTTGCTCTCTATTCTATCTTCCTTCATAGTAGTGATTCTATCTTTTTGTCGCTTTCTGTTTACTCTTTCTTCATTCATATTACAAATACGATCAAGTTTTCGTTTCTTCTCTAATTTATAAATCCTAATTTATAATATCCTTGATGTACTGTAACCTTTACATTGTAAATACTGACAAAAGCGGCAATCTCAACTTCTCCACCAAAACTACCATTTTTAGACATATTTAGATTGTATGAATTTGGATCAGTAATTGTTGTGTTGTAAGAACTGTCTCCTAATATAAAAGATTCATAAATTATCCAATCACTTATAATTTTATTTACTAATTTCAATCGAATTTGGCTATGTTTCTCTTGATCATTGAATACAAATTCTGCAAATGCGCAGAAAAGACAATTACCATCCGGTTTCATTTCATGTTTTATATCTCTTTTTAAGATTTCATTCATTTCTTCATTCATGTTCATAACATCTTTTTTTCTCTCATTGTTCACCCTTTCTTCATTACTATTAACAACTGTATCGTTTTCCCTCTTATTTTCCAGCCTTACCTCATTGATATTAACAACTATATTCTTTGCTATCTTATTTTCCACCCTTGCATTCATCTTAACAACTTTATCTTTTTCCCGATTATTTTCCAACCTGCTTTCACTTATGTTCGTGATTCTATCCTTTTGTCTCTCATTTTCCATCCTTCCTTCACTCATATTCATGACTCTATCCGGTTCTCTCTTACTCTGTACTTCATCCTCCTTCATATTGGTTACTTTATCTTTTTCTCTCTTGCTCTCTGTTACATTTTCCTTCCTAGTAATGATCCCATCTTCTTGTTGTTTTTGCTTTACTCTTTCTTCATTCATATTACAAATACGATAACATTTGCGTTTCTTCTCTAATTTATCAGCATCAAGATACCGATTTTTTCTACATGCGTTAATTTCATCTTCATGTTTGGTATAATATAACCGCTGATAATAATTTCTATCGTTTCCAGACAAAAAAATATTTTCAATATCAAGAATATCATAATGTCCACTATCCAAGCTTCCAGATAATAAAAGAACTAATTTATTTCTGCTATTGTACGGACCGAATTCCCTTGCATTATAATATCCTTGATGTACTGTCACTTTTACATTGTAAATACTGACAAAAGTAGGAATCTCAACTTCTCCACCAAAACAAAGAATTTGAATCAGTAATTATTGTGTTGTAAGAATTATCTCCTAATATAAAAGATTCATAAACTATCCAATCACTTATAATTTTATTCACTAATTTCAATCGAATTTGTCTATGTTGCTCTTGATCACTAAATAAAAATTCTGCAAATGCTTGGAAAAGACAGTTACCATCTGGTTTCATTTTATGTTTTATAACTCTTTTTGAAATCTCATTCATTTTATTATATCAAATATGAGGAATTGTAGAATACATACTCATTGAAAAAACCTTACACTTTAAAAGATCCAAAAATATTTCTTGATTGGCCTTTCAAAGTTGATTGCCACAAATCAGCTATAAAATATCACCTTATCTTTTAAAGGCTGACACAATCCTATTTAATATAAATTAGTTACTATCAATCAACAGAATAATAGAATATAAATTTTTTGAATGTACATTTTTCTAAAAATTATTTTTCTATATTAATAATTTTAGTATGATAAAATAACTCAAGAATATTTAGTTACTCCTAATTAAAAAGTATATATCATTGATATATTAGTATGTATTTTTGCTTCTCAATAGAAAGACCGCATTTCAAACTGGTCAAATAAAGGTATGCAAAACATGATACATAACTATATGTAATAGTATAAAAAATGTTTTTAATTTCTTCTTTTTTAACATTTTGATGTTGAATAACGTTATAATGTTGATTATTTATTAAAAGTTATACTCATTGCTCTTACTTATTTATTATTGTCCTTAATATAAATTAAGCGATCGATATTCGTTTATACTATCTATACTTACATCTCAATTGAAATAATATAATTATTCTTGATCTTCAATTACATATTATAATATTTTTTATACTTTTTTACTTTTTGTTTTGTCTGTTTTTTTATATTAACAGAACGTAAATTTAATTTCTTGAAATTATTATTTAATTGCTCCATATTACATGGTTCCAAAAGACTCATATATTCAAAAAATTTTTCTTCATATTCAATTTAATCTATGACTGGTTATTTACATTTAAATTTATGTATAAAAATTTCTAATTTTAAAGAATAATTTTAAAGGTTATTACTTTCCATTTCTTCATTGCCTTGACTTGTCATTTTGATTAATTAATTAATTTATCACTTCTTACTTATTCATAAATTCCAAAGGCAAACATCTTTTATTATGTATGAACATATAAATTTATAAAAAATCTAACCAAAGGATCAGAAAATTATTAATGTTATTATATTCATCATAATTTTCTTCGATATGTAACTACTGTCACGGGGTGGATTTTCGGGCTAAGGCACGTTTCATCCGTGTACCTTAGCGGTTCAAATCCGTATCTCTCGGTTCAACTCCCGGAGATATAATAGCCAGATTAGGCAACAGACGCTACAACGTCGTGCAATGTTAACCTAATCTGCTTACTTATCGTGCAACACGCAAGTCGAAGACTCGCGCTTTATTTCTCACCAGTGACTCGAACTCTCCTCTCGTTCACTGGTTCGTGTGCCGGCTGCTCAGATGAAACGATACGTTTTCTCTTTCGTAACGACCGCGGAGGCGGCGGGGAGCGGGGAATGACTAAGGTCGCGAAATAATAACTCGAGCAGTTAAAGTTAATAATAAAAGACTATTGTTTATTAAATAAAAGGTTAAATGAGTTGAATGAATAATTAATAATTTAGACAGTGGAAGTGTCGCGTTGAAATAGGTTAATTTCCCTACCTAACGGTGCGCCAGCACGTTATCACAGACGTCAGCTGTCTCGAGGGCTGACGTCACGCTCGCGGTAATATACGCAGTGTACGCGCGGTAACATAAATCTCGCGTCTACAGTAATATACGTAGCGTACTCATCGTCTACGTGAGTGAGAGAGCGGTCGCGCTCGCGTGTCGCGACACACACACACACACTTAACTTAGCCTGAGAGAGAACAGGCTACTAACGCATGTCGTCTGCGCACTTCTTATGCGCACTTGCCGGTTACAAACTGCCGGCAAGCTAAATCATTGTCGGTGACCTTCTAAGGTTGATGACCCGAGCCTGTGCTCTCTCTACGCTCGTTCTCTCCACACAAGAACGCCTATTCGGGGCCGCTGTCCAGGTGGCGACGAGCCTGGACAAACGGTTACGCGTACTTACTCGCGACGCGGTTGATACGTGCACGCTTACCGCTATTGTAGGTTAGATTCATACGGTGTGTAGTACAGGTACTTCTAGCCTGTCGTACTATCTCTGAGCTCTCCTCGTGTTTCCGTCGAAAGTACGGTATAACACATTTCGGGGATCACAATAGTGGCCTCAGGGTATGCACTCCTGAGGTTACAACTATCAAACACTTCACAATTATCTCGGGAAACGTGATATCACCGCGAACTCACTATCGCGCGCGTCTGTGTCCGAACGATAACAACAACATTGATGCCGGTCGCGTCTCCCGCGCCGGCTCGCTCGTCGTCTCGTCGATGCAGCTCCAATTTTGCATCGACGCGCCCTCTAGCGTTCACTACCAGAAACTTACTAATTACCGACGTCGGTACGGCAGGTCGTGACACCCCCCCCCCCCACCCAGACGTCGCTTATCTCCAGATGGGCGACTCTGTACACCAATCTGACGTCGGTTGTACCTGGAAAGTCTAAGACAGCTTTGTCTCCGACTGCCCTTGTCATCTCTCGAGGTTTTGAGGTTTGCCTCGAAGCTGCGTCAAACTATCGCCAGGTAAAATCTTTCTTCACTCTTCAGTAACTGAAGATTTAGCTTCGGTAGAAGCTTGCTCTTTCTCTAGCTCTACAGGCTGATCTACTTGTAGAGCAAGCAATACGTGCTTCGCTTTGCTGTCATGGTTGTCTACCAAAACAGTAATGTTCGCCTCTCTTCGCGTTGGTGGCTTCTCGTTGGCCACTACTTCATGTACAAACAGCTAATCGGCACCTGGTTCGTTCTAGCCAGGCGACGATGTTAAATGCTGTGTCGTCTTCGCTAATTTTTATTATAATGACCAGGAAGCAGGTGATGTAGTCTCTACCTAGTTCTTCTTCACCTTGCATCCTGGTTATTACTCTCGACCTTATCGGGACCAGCGCCCGCTGGCGACTGGGTTCTCGCAAACGGCGGGTCGCTCATCGCCGTGTTCTCTCTCTTCTTCTTCCTTTTTTCTTCTTCTCTTCTTAAGATCAGTTCCTACCCTCGGAGATTCTTCGGATTCTCGAAACTCGGAATCGAACTTCCGTAGCCATAGTGCTGGTCATGCGAAACCTATCGAGCTACCCATTGCGTTTATCACGCCCGGCTGGTGTGAGTCAGCGCATTACGGGGTGGCCTTCCCCTAGGGTATGCTAGACTTAGCTAGGTCGCTTCTAAGGTCATCGCTTACGTTACCTGGAGTTAAACACACTCCAAACCAGGTATTGTTACCGTCGATTCGACAAACAAATCGGGAACAAGATGCCTGGCGGCACAAAACGGATGCGGAGCTAAGCTTCGATGCATTTACGGCACTTGGCGAAACCTCTGGTCACTTTTATCAGTCACTGGTGTGACCGGCCGGGAAATGACCTGTCATCGCGGCTTAATTTTGGGTAAAATTAGTTGGCCAACGATGCCACGTGAGAGGATCGCCTGAGCTGGCCCAGAGGCATTCGGCTTCCGGTCGAGGGGTCCTATCCCTCCGAGGATATTCTTCTCTCTTCTTTTCATCTGAAAGTTGACGGTTTGGCGGATTTTCCCGTGTCCTTTTCCACCATCCATCGAACTTTAACAGCGCTACGCTGTTTTGTCACCGAAGTTTCTTACCTGCCGTCGCTGGAATTTACCGTTGACCTGTCCCGCTCGTCACTGGAAGTGAGGCTCATTGGTCAAACGGTATGTCTCAACGTCTATTCTTCAGCGATGACAGGCTGTGGCTCTCTCGGCTTCTCAGTAGCCTATCTCGCCACAGCCATAGCAGCGAATGAGATCTGAGGGTTGTCTTTGACCTTGTCGACGGTCTTCCTTGCTCTTCAAGGTCCTCCAATGAGTCCTTAGGGCTATCCTTGACCTTTCTCCTCGGTCGTCCTTGCCCTTTAAGGTACTCGACCTTAGAGCTGTCCTTGACCTTGTCGACGGTCTTCCTTGCCCTCGTAATGAGGTCTTCGTTTCTCCTTCCAACAATTCTTTGGAGCTTTTGCTTCGACTGCTATGGTAATACGAACTGTCATTGGTCATGCCAATTCCTCTTCTCTGACGTAGCAGCCTTGTTCGTATTCTTCGTCACTGAAAACAATCGTCGCTCTCTTCTTCGTCGTCACTGCTGAGTTCTATTCATCACTCATTCTTCTCTTAGCAGTGATTTTCCATCATCTGGTGTCATCTTCTTTCTTTGTCGTCCTCTTCATCGATTATTGCGACATATTCTCTCCCTTTCTTGTGCCGCACATCACCAAGGTTTCGACTTGCCTTGGTGAGTTCCCCCCCTCCCAGGCTCTGCCGCGGCTTTTAGGCAGCGATTGAGTCCTGCTTACCAGCGGCACCTGAGCAGGGAACTGTACCTTTCATAAAGTTTGCCCCTAAATCTTCTTTTTTTCTCCATATAAAGGGCTTGTTCTTCTCCTGTCATCTTCGGATCTTGCTTTCTCTTGTCGCTGTCTTTACATGCGCTTGAGTGTGTATTTCAGAGTGTGGTTGTGTGTGCGGTTTCTATTAAAGGGATCGTTCCCTAAGGCGCACCTCCTTTTTATAAATAAATAACTAAATATGTATAAATAGTTTATAATGTATTATAATTCTACCTAACCTCCACACTCTGAATTCCACTTCGAGTTGCAGAAGGTTAATACCAGTTGCTTGGTTTCAAAACGCCCTGGCTGGTTTTCTTTTTAATTTGCCAGTAATTGGTGCTCCGATCCCGATTTAGCACGAATTACTGGTTTGTCGCTGCTTTTCAGCTGTTTTAAAATGTTTACTCTGTAAAAAAAAAAATTAAATGCCAGCCAGGTCACCGCGGGTTGAATCTACCCCTAAGTTCGATTCTTATTCACGGGTTCGATTCCCTAGAGGGTATTATCACTACTAGCCTTCACTAGGCTAGCAACTGGTATCGATTGAACGCTCTTCACAAATTTTGTTGAGGGCTCAATCCCCTGATGCTTCTCTTCACAATTTTTAATAAATAAAACCTTTCACATCTCGCTCATAAATTAATTCCGTCTAGGCGCACCGTATCTAACTATTTGTCACGATGTTCTATAAAAAAAATAGCAACTTTGTAGCCTACAGCAATTTATCTTGATTTTTCTCAAAAATCTTCGAACTTTTACCCCCAGGGGATTTGCTGTAGGTTGGTTGTTGTACTTTAGTCACTTCCTTGCTAAAAATCTAAAAAAAATCGGAAAAACGCAAAAAGAAATTTTTGGGATTCGAACTTTGCTCCTTCGAAGTCAAAATTTCGCGATATTCCCAAGCACACACACGTTTAGGGCGCCAGTTGTCACGGGGTGGATTTTCGGGCTAAGACACGTTTCACCTGTGTACCTTAGCGGTTCAAATCCGTATCTCTCGGTTCAACTCCCGGAGATATAATAGCCAGATTAGGCAACAGACGATACAACGTCGTGCAATGTTAACCTAATCTGGTTACTTACCGTGCAACACGCAAGTCGAAGACTCGCGCTTTATTTCTCACCAGTGACTCGAACTCTCCTCTCGTTCACTGGTTCGTGTGCCGGCTGCTCAGATGAAACGATACGTTTTCTCTTTCGTAATGACCGCGGAGGCGGCGGGGAGCGGGGAATGACTAAGGTCGCGAAATAATAACTCGAGCAGTTAAAGTTAATAATAAAAGACTATTGTTTATTAAATAAAAGGTTAAATGAGTTGAATGAATAATTAATAATTTAGACAGTGGAAGTGTCGCGTTGAAATAGGTTAATTTCCCTACCTAACGGTGCGCCAGCACGTTATCTCAGACGTCAGCTGTCTCGAGGGCTGACGTCACGCTCGCGGTAATATACGCAGTGTACGCGCGGTAACATAAGCCTCGCGTCTACAGTAATATACGTAGCGTACTCATCGTCTACGTGAGTGAGAAAGCGGTCGCGCTCGCGTGTCGCGACACACACACACACTTAACTTAGCCTGAGGGAGAACAGGCTACTAAGGCATGTCGTCTGCGCACTTCTTATGCGCACTTGCCGGTTACAAACTGCCAGCAAGCTAAATCATTGTCGGTGACCTTCTAAGGTTGATGACCCGAGCCTGTGCTCTCTCTACGCTCGCTCTCTCCACACAAGAACGCCTATTCGGGGCCGCTGTCCAGGTGGCGACGAGCCTGGACAAACGGTTACGCGTACTTACTCGCGACGCGGTTGATACGTGGACGCTTACCGCTATTGTAGGTTAGATTCATACGGTGTGGTCTAGGTTTCTCGCAAGCATCCTCGCTGCTAGGCTGGCTTCATTGTATCGCCTCTCGTGATACTCTCTGCTGCTTTCGTGCCAGGCGAACATGCTTACTGCACTAGGCTGTTGCTGGTTCGGGAGAACGACAGGTACTTCTAGCCTGTCGTACTATCTCTGAGCTCTCCTCGTGTTTCCGTCGAAAGTACGGTATAACACATTTCGCGGATCACAATAGTGGCCTCAGGGTGTATCACGTATGCACTCCTGAGGTTACAACTATCAAACACTTCACAATTATCTCGAAAAACGCGATATCACCACGAACTCACTATCGCGCGCGTCTGTGTCCGAACGATAACAACAACATTGATGCCGGTCGCGTCTCCCGCGCCGGCTCGCTCGTCTTCTCGTCGATGCAGCTCCAATTTTGCATCGACGCGGCCTCTAGCGTTCACTACCAGAAACTTACTAATTACCGACGTCGGTACGGCAGGTCGTGACACCCCCCCCCCCACCCAGACGTCGCTTATCTCCAGATGGGCGACTCTGTACACCAATCTGACGTCGGTTGTACCTGGAAAGTCTAAGACAGCTTTGTCTCCGACTGCCCTTGTCATCTCTCGAGGTTTTGAGGTTTGCCTCGAAGCTGCGTCAAACTATCGCCAGGTAAAATCTTTCTTCACTCTTCAGTAACTGAAGATTTAGCTTCGGTAGAAGCTTGCTCTTTCTCTAGCTCTACAGGCTTACTAATTACCGACGTCGGTACGGCAGGCCGTGACACTACAATCAATTACTTTATTTCATATACATGGGGCATTTGCAAAAGATGGAAACTATTTAATTAGTTTATTTCAATGAGTACTGTCATTCTTAAAATTTAATGATAAACATCATTTATTATGTATGAACATATGAAAGAAAATATTTAACAGTATTATCAAGTCTGTTTTGTACACATTACATTAAAAAACATTGTAGATGTATTTCAAGTTTATTTTATATGATTAATCCAAAGATCTTTATTTGTATATTCTGATTAATTTGAAAATTTAACTTTCAAAAAAGATTTCTAAAAATTTTTCTAAAAACTCTAACTATTTTTAAACTAAAATTACTTTTTTTTTAAAGTTACAATTACAAAAAACTTTTATATTGCTTATAATTATTAGAAAGTATATCTAACAATACTATCAAGTTGGTTTTACACAATGCAAAAACAACACTGCTAAAAACATTTAATGCACAAGTAGTAGGGGTACATCTCAGGCAGACAGGGGGGCGTGGCCTGGGGTACATCTCAGGCAGATCGGTGGAGGAGGGGGGAAGCGTCTGGTGCCAGAGGTCTGGGGTACAACTCAGGTAGATCGGGTGGGGCGGGTGGTGGGAGGAAGTGGGTGATGATGAAGGTATTGCAAAAGCATATGCAAATATTTTTTGCAAATTTTTTTACTTTTTTCAGAATTTTATAGGTATGTGGGGTACAATTCAGATTGGGTGGAATGGGTGGAAGTGGGTGATGAAGGTATTGCAAAATTTGCATATGCAATTTTTTTTTGCAAAAATTTTTTTTTTATTTTTTGCATAATTTTATAAATATGTGGATGTGAAATGATATTAAAGAAAATTTGAATGAAGTAAAATTATTCATAAAAAATTTGTTAATATTTTTTGTAAATTTTTTAGATTTTTAGTATATTTTACTAAAGAAAGAAGTATATAATTATAAATTTTTAGAATATGCTAATTATTTAAAAAGTTTAATAGTTGGAAGGATGTTTTGAAAGGATATGTTTGGAAAAAAGTAAACACAACAAAAATTTTTGAGAGGTTTATTTTTGAGAGATAAAATGATACATGTTTTAAAATAGACATACAAATATACACACAGGAGAAAAGTATAAGATATTATGAGTGATGGTTTATACATTTAGGTTTACAGCATTGGTATTTATGACGACATATAATTTTATTATTTACGAATTTCTTATTTTTAATAATATTATTGTAAATAGATATGCTTAACTTATCGTTACTACGGGTATTTTGTGTAAAAAGTGTACAAAACATATTAAGATTATAACCACTACACATATAAAACAAAAAGTCAATACAATAATGGCCGCAGACGTCAGAGTCAAGACTTTGTAGTTGTTGTATATTCCAATGGTAGAAGATGCAGTTTCTTCTGATAGGCCAGTCAAATTAGTTTTTCCACCAACTTAACTGTAACTAGAGGTTTGCGAGCGGATTCTGGTCGGGGGGGGGGCATCAGGTACAATGATCCGGTGAGTGCGTCCAAAAATTATGTCAGGATCATTTTTTAAATAATGAATTAATGATCGAAAAGTCAGTTTTTTGACGACAGAAGAAAAACTACTGACTTTACAGAAAAAAGTTAAATGTAAACTTTGTAGATATTGAAAAGATCTATCAAACGCAATTTACAGATTTACATTTAGTTAATTTGTTTATCTGCAAATCGCAAAAAACCGCTGAAAATAGCCATTTTAACGATTGTTTATAACTCCGTTAAAAAATTTGCTAGGTGCTTGATAACTCGCTTTAGTATAGCTCTTATAGTACTTAATAAGCAGTTAAAATTTTAGCTAAAAATATTCAATAGTTTTTGCATAATTCCATTTATTTATTAGATTTTGGTCATTTTTGCGCGATTTTTCCCAAGCCGTGGGACGTCGTACGAGGATGCAGTAAACGGATTTTGAAAGTTTAACATCTCTACTTTCACGAACAATGAATAGCTAAGCAATTATTTCAAATTTAGTTATTAAAAATCGCAAAATAAAAAAAGTCATTTTTTTTTGTTATAAATAAAAGCAATTGCGACTCCTGTATTTGTCGGAGATAAACAACAGTAGGTTCGTTGGAAAGCTCGCATTTTTCCCCAAATTTCAACGTCCCTACGAACTCTAAGTGCTCTAGAAGCGGAGATAATTTTTTTTTTGTAAAAATAGCCGTGTCTTCAATTATTAATATTAAGAAACGAGACAGGTGCGAAAAATCGAATTAATAGTTGTACTCGCATAAAAAAAATATTGCATCACATTAATTGCAAAATTACATTGTTATAAATAATCACAAAGGTGCGGGTCAAAAATGGAGAAGGCTACAGTGTCACGCGAAAAAAACTGCACATAGGAACTTCAAATCCGACGAGCTCGACAAATTTTTTATATCTCGGTAACTTATTGACATAAACACTTCATTTTTTTTTTAATTTGTGATGGCTCGCGAAAATAATAACATCTGGCCTCCTTATTTCCCCGAAAAAGTTTATTTAACAATACTTAATTAACAATAATTATTTTAATTAACTTTTTAATGTTTTTTTTTCATAAATAAATAATTAATTACATTTAATTTAATGCAATGGTACATATTACTAATTAATTTAACTTATTTCTATTTAATTCTGTGTATGTGAGTATATGTGTGCGAGAGTAGTTTTGAAGTCTGCCGCTCTTTTATGTGTTCAGAATAATGCGTTCAGAAAGACATTCAAGATAGAACCTTTGCTTCGTCCTTTGTGCGCATGTCCCCTCCAAATGGAGCGTTGCTTTTATTTGTATTAGTTTGACAGTTGAGCTGTTAGTGACACTATCCAGCACGTGAACAGAAAAATATTTTATTTCAAATACTGTTTGATAGTGTTTATATACTGTTTCAATTATTGAATGATTTTAAGTGCATTAATGTTCTTCTGATTTCTAGTACAATTACGAAATCTCACAATAATTTCTGTACGAAACTTGTGTAGTTTGTTTTTTAACGACAATTCGAATCGGTTTAAATTTACAACTGCAATATAGCAACAACTGCAGAGATATATTTTACGGAGGTTTAGTGCATATCGCACGCAGTACATATATAAAACCATTGGTAAGTACATTAGCATTATAATTATTTATTTATACTGTTTTTAGAAAATTGATTCATAATTTATTTGTCATTGTCAAAAAGAATATATACAGTTCTTTTATGTTTGTAGTGAAGATACATAATAAACACCAATCTAGTTTCAATATTAAATTAGAACTGCAAGAGAAATATTTTATGGAGATTTAACGAGATTGACGCACTGCATAATCGAACCATTGGTTAGTACATAAGCATTATAATTATTTATTTATAGTGTTTTTAGAAAATTGATTCATAATTTATTTGTCATTGTCAAAAAGAATATATAGAGTTTTTTATGTTTGTAGTGAAGATACATAATAAACTGCAATCCAGTTTCAATATTAAATTACAACTGCAAGAGAAATATTTTTTGGAGATTTAACGAGATTGACGCACTGCATAATCGAACCATTGGTTAGTACATAAGCATTATTATCATGTCGGGATAAAATTTCGCATAATGTAAAGTCACAGGGTAACTAGGAGAAAAGCATAATACTATAATGTATCAGAGCGCAGCTGAACGTGTGTACTACTTCACACATGGACACACACACATACGTAATTTCGCGGGGAGAGGGATCATGCATACATATAACACTTTGTTTTGAATCAAGTTCTTTGCTTTTCTCTCCTGCGACTGTAACGGGTCGGTATAAAATCATATACAAGCTATTGTATTCTTATCTATCTTTCCGAATTATATTTTGACAAAATTTTTAATCTCAAGTATTTTTAATAAGTGTATTTATGTATATAAATGTCAATAAGTGTATATAAATCTTGTAATTGGAATACGCATTTACATTTATTTATATTTATATACTATAAAGGGATACGGATTTGGGGCTAGTCGGCGCATAGGTTCCTGCCATACCGGCACTGGCTGCGACAGTTAGTGTCGTATGTACCACTGTACTGCCAGTGCGGTGATAGCCCGGCGGTACGGGCACTTGCTTCTCACCCGGGTGAATCGAGTTCAATTCGCGATGTCTCCATTTTAGTTTTTTTATTTTTATCCTTAATCCGTTACAATATATTTTTTAAAATTTATTTTTTTTAATTTATTATAAACGTATACTTTGTCACACTCTGCTGGGGATCAAGGCAGAGGTGCGCGGGTAATTACCAAACACAGAAAATAGCCGGGAAAAACTAATAAGTAATTTTATTACGTACTAAGTCTCGACGTTCTACAATGATATGGGCGCCAGGTGCACGCGTCACTTGCACCGCTCCTAAGCCTTCGCCGGCTAGCTCCGCCGGGAGCTAAAAATTCTAATCTAACCTACAGCTACAGCATGAGCTGCAGCTGGCGTGAGTTCGCCGTCTCTCGCGACTCCCGACTCGGACGCGCACACACACTACGCGAGGAACAACGGGGACAGGAAACAAAGGGGGGGCAAACCTCGGCCAGAAGTTACTGGTGCGGGCTTCTCTCGCTCTCTCGTTCTCTCTCTTTCGCCTTGACGATGCCTCTCTGGAGGCCCTCTCCCGTCGGTGGCGAGGGGTCAGCAAGCTGCACAGCACGCGCGAAATCCTCGTCCGCGGGAAGACTCGTGAGCACGCGGCACGACAGTAGGCAACGGAATGAATTAAGATGCCGGCCGGTGCTCTCCCGCTGCTCTGCTCCGCTGTGGCGCGGTTCGCCGATCGGCCGTCTTCTTTACGGCGGCGCTGGCGAGCAGTCAGCTATGATGGCTGCCGATGCTCGTCACGCGCAGCGTCGGCCGAGGCATCCCCCTCCGCTGGTTCTCTTCGCCTCTCTCTCTCTGCTGGTCTCGTCTCCCTGTCAGCCGCATGGGAGAGACAGGCTCGCTAATGTCCGGCTACAGCTTGTTCCTGCTGTAGCTGCTGCTGGTCGGTTTTCCTGGCCGAGCGGTTGAGAGGGAAACGTTGGGGAAGGTGCGCGCCGGGACACGGGTATTGGGAGAGACAGTGTGCACGTAAGAGTGTGTGTGCATGCGTGTGCAAGTTCTCGCGCGTCAGTCTTTCGCCTTTTTCAACCGCCGCGCTCCCATCGCGTCGTTTTCAGTAACAGGCGATTTGCCGTGTTACAACTTATAAATGTAAAAATTGTTCCAATTACAACTTTTATGTATACTTATTTATTTATCAATTATTGATTAATTATGGTCGTTACAATATATTACTATTTTTTTTTAATTTTCAAATAATATATAGTAGTTTCATATAGTTTCGATAATTAAAAAAATTAATTGATATCATTTTTATTTTTTATGCGCATTGTATTATTTCAGATTGAAGCTTTTTGAAAACATGGAAACTCACGATGAGAATATCTGTTTGCTGTGTGACAAAATTATATCCCCCGACCAGCAACGAAATGTCAAAGAAAGAGCCATTGAATCATTGATTGCAGCAAGCTTACAGAGAAAAGTCAACAAACACAAACAGCTTGAAAAGTGTGAATCATTAAATATTCACAAGAATTGTCATGGCAATTATGTTAAAGAGTCAAAAATAAAGGCTGCGCAAAAAGAAGCTGTAACTTCTAAAGTAAGTTCAAGGAGAGGTAGTATTAGCTTACGAAAATTTGACTTTAGTAAGTACTGTCTTTTTTGCGAAGAAGATGCGTCCGATGAGTATGAGGCCAAACGGAAGATTCAAACTAAAATGAATCTTTACAAAGTTCAACATGTTTTAAGCAATACTCTCCAAAATAATATTATGGAAAAAATTAATTCGCGATTAGAAAATAGTAATTTACAAGATATTCATCAGGAAGAATATAGAAATCTTAAGAAACGCATAGAAAACGTAGATTTAGTGGAACGGGCCGCTCGTTACCATGATCATTGTCTTAGGAAATTTTCAATTCTTAGACTTACTCAGCAGCCTAGCCGACCGATGAGCGAAGGTACATCCGAAGTTGTAGAGTATATAATATCTTATTTGTGCGAATGTAGTGAAGACGAATGTCAATTTTCGATTAACCTTTAGAGGACGGGATGGCCCCTATACGGGCCATGCCCATGATCGACCCTTTACATGTGTTAGTTTTGAGATGTGAGACATCACAAAAACTCGATTTCTATAGAAAAGTGAGAGAAAACAGTAAACCCAAATCCCCGTCCTCTAAAGGTTAATGATATTTTAAGTGAATACAAAGGAGAAGTTCCTATGAAACTAGATACAATACAAAACAAATTATTAGAATATTTTGGTAGCACAATTACGATTTATAAAGTAAAAAATGATTTCGTGGTTTGTTTTGCATCTGTAAGAAATAAAATTCTCTCTGAGGAATGGTACAGAAATAAAAACTCAGATGAAGATAAGGAGAGTGAAAGGATAATCGAGACATCGGCGAAATTAATTTTGAATGATATTAGATCAAAATATTACGACACAGCTAATTATCCTGCTCCCAATTGTTTTTTACATAACGTTGATGATGACATACCACGGTCGTTACGATTATTTTTAGATGTTTTAATTAAAAGTCACAAATGTTCACAAAATTCTTATGTTATGTGGGATAAAAGAATTACAACACTTTGTCACATTATAATAAATTCAGTGAGACCTCGGTCATTTTTATTCCCTATATTGCTAGGCCTGTCATCGTTGATGTATAAGAAACATGCTTCCAAAAATCTAATTGATTCGCTAGCGTATATTGGCTTGTGCGTTTCGTACTATAAAACGCAACTTTTCAAGTCCTCTATAGTTTGCCAACCCGAAAGTTACGATGCAGGAAAATCGTATTTCCAATTTATTTATGATAATACGGATCATAATACGTGTACTATCGACGGCAGAAATACGTTTCATGCCATGGGTGGAGTGATCTGTGCAACTCCTGCCTCTGAAATATCGAGCAGTACGAAAATAGAGCGCCTGCGTCGTATTCCATCGGCAACTAATGTAGGCACTTTTGGATTTGTTCCTTTAAAGAATTTTCAAAGAGGTATTCATGCAGGCCTTAAGAATATCAAAATTGAAGACTTCAATGGAACAAATCCAATTGTGAACAATCAAGTGGAGGATTCTGATTTATTGTGGTTTTATGGTAATTACGTACGGCGGGAAAACATGAGCGGCTGGAATAGCTTTATGGAACTATGTACGCAAGTAAAACCATTTCACATATCAAGAATAATTCCGGTTCCATTTGTCAATGCACCGCCAAGTAATTACGATACAATTTTTACTGTTTTAATTGAAGCTAATAATAAATGCAAGAGCCAAGATCAAAAAAATGTTTTCGTCACTTTTGATCAACCTCTATATCAAAAGGCTAGAGAAATCATTGAGTGCTGTAAAGGAACTCAAAACGAAGCAAAGATAAATAAAGTTATTGTCAGGCTCGGAGGGTTCCATATGTTTATGTCCTACCTTGGCGCAATAGGTTTTATAATGGAAGGTAGTGGATTAAAGGACGCATTTTGTGAACTTTATGCTGAAGTTTCAGCCGAAAAAGCACTAACTGGCCATGCCTATTCTAGAGCGATCCGGGGGAATATTTTAATTCAAAATGCTTTGGCGAATATTCTTTTTTCTTTGATCGATCTCTCAGATGAAGAAGTACTTGTTCTGAATAATTTGTTTAACCTCGTAGGAAAATCGGAGTTCCATACGTTGCTAAAAAATGATCAGTTCAAAGAAATAAAAAACAAGTTTATAAATAAATTAGAATCGATAAAAGAAAATGGCCCAACTGCACGATTATGGATTCTCTATTTTAACATGGTTGATCTGGCTAAGCAATTTATTCAGGCTGAAAGAAGCGGAAATTGGTCTAAACATTTGCAGTGTGTCCAACAAATGTTGCCTTATTTTCATGCCAGCGGCCATAATCTTTACGATAAAAGCAGCCACCTATATTTGCAAGATATGAATAATCTTGAAAATATAATGGATGTTATGGAATATGACAAATTTAGTCGTTCAGGTTATTTTACCATAAGGCGAATTGAAAAGTTTTGATCTGGTACATGGTCGGACATGATTATAGAGCAAATGCTAATGAGACCGATGAAAGTTAGCGGTGGATTGACTCATGGGCGTGGGATAACTGAAAGTACTTCATGTAAATGGATTCTGTCAACTATCGTTCTGATTGAAGTAACGGATGCTATGGAGCAATTTTGTAACATCACTTACGTTACTTCGGATCAACACGTAGACGCAAGTAATTCGCGAATCACGAGAGATTTACAGGACTCCAAAAAGTTGACAGAATTTTTCAAAAATCATAACCCATTTCCCGTGACCGATAATATATTATCGATTAGTACTGGGATAATAGGTGATGATAAAATAAATTGTTACAAAGCATTAGAAATTGGTTTGTCTTCAATGAACAGAATTATTGGTGGTGATTTTGGTTCGGTGAAATTTCACAAAAAGGACAAATTTCTATCATTGAAAGCAGTAAATTCTTCTGTAAAAATTGATAACGAAGTCGTAACAATTGACCCAACTCTTATATTCCAGAGAATATCATTAAATATTCAAAACAAAACAGATATGCATAAGTTTTTAGAATATGAACTTGCTCCCTACCCTCTTTCTCTTTTTGACGAAGGCGGGATGCGAACAGGAAGAAAATCATCATTCTATGATAATTTTTCGAAGATTTCTGGTGTATCTCGATTTTTATGTGGTTGATGGGGGTTTCCTTTTGCATAAAGTTCGGTGGGATACTAATAAATCCATAGACTTTATTATTAAACAGTATGTTGATTACACAACCCACAATTACAGTCGAAATTCCACCATAGTTTTCGATGGTTACCCAGAGGGTATAAATGTTAAAAGCACAAAAGCAGCCGAGAGGTCACGGAGAGAGAATAACAATTTAGGCCGAGAAGTAGAATTCAATAGAGATACGATTATTACGATTTCGCAAGACAAATTTTTGAGCAGGAATAAAAATAAAAAAAAGATAATTGAGTTACTGTGCGAAGAGTTTGAAAAAGAAAAATGTAGTACAGTCGTAGCGGAAGAAGATGCTGATTTTCTGATTGTGAGTACTGCTGACAAATGCAGCGTAAGCGGTACAACTTGGATAATTGGAGAAGACATCGATTTATTGGTAATATTAATGCAGCACCACCTATTAATACTATTTACTTTTTGAAACCTGGAAAAGGAAATGTGAATGATTGCATATATGACAGCAACAGTTTTAAATATTTGAAAGTAAAAAAGTTAATAGGTTTCCTGCATGCTTTCACAGGATGTGATACAACGTCTTGTTTTTTCAAACAAGGCAAAAACAAATTAATAAAGACGCTTTCCGATGATGTAGTTCTACAGCAAAAAGCACAGCATTTCTACGATCCTTACGTCACTCCTGATGTTTTAGCTTCGAGTGCTAACGATATAGTTAGCCAAATGTATGGCACCAAGAAAGATAAAAAGACTCTACATGAGCGGCGGTTTTTTAACTTTCAAAAATCAGCTTTGAAAGGTAGTTTGAAATTAGAAAATTTGCCACTGACTGAAGGTGCTATTAAGCAGCACGCATACAGATCTTACCTACAATTACAACAGTGGCTTGGTTATAAAAAGGATCCAACAACGTGGGGTTGGAAAGAGCGACAAAATGTCATCTACCCAGTGCACACGCTGGAACCGCTTATTCCTGATGAGCTACTGAGTAAAATTAGTTGTAGGTGCGAGACGGGATGCAAAAAGAAAACATGCAGTTGTCGTAAATATGGGCTGCGATGCTCTCAAATGTGCTCGTCATGTCATGGTGATAGTTGCACGAACGTCGAAGAAACCACGATAGACAACAACACAGACATCGGTATTAATGATGCTACGCAAGACGAAGAGTTGATTTTCGAAAAAATGATGCAAATGCCGATGCAAGATGATACTCAACATGTAGACGAAGAAGAAAACGAAGAAACAGAAGAAGAAGAAGAAGAAGAAGAAGAAGAAGAAGAAGAACAACACGCTTCACAAATACACACAGATGCACCACACACAAAAAAGCGAAAAATGCCAATACAATAGACATTTGTATGTTGAATAAAATTTTTTTTAAAGTGAATATATTATTTTTTATTATTTAATAAACTAATAATACGTACCCAACCACACATATATAATTAATTAATTATTTATTTATGAAAAAAAACATTAAAAAGTTAATTAAAATAATTATTGTTAATTAAGTATTGTTAAATAAACTTTTTCGGGGAAATAAGTAGGCCAGATGTTATTATTTTCGCGAGCCATCCCAAATTAAAAAAAAAATGAAGTGTTTATGTCAATAAGTTACCGAGATATAAAAAATTTTTCGAGCGCGTCGGATTTGAAGTTCCTATGTTCAGTTTTTTTCGCGTGACACTGTAGCCTTCTTCATTTTTGACCCGCACCTTTGTGATTATTTATAACAATGTAATTTTGCAATTAATGTGACGCAATATTTTTTTTATGCGAGTACAACTATTAATTCGATTTTTCGCACCTGTCTCGTTTCTTAATATTAATAATTGAAGACACGGCTATTTTTACAAAAAAAAAATTATCTCCGCTTCTAGAGCACTTAGAGTTCGTAGGGACGTTGAAATTTGGAGAAAAATGCGAGCTTTCCAACGAACCTACTGTTGTTTATCTCCGACAAATACAGGAGTCGCAATTGCTTTTATTTATAACAAAAAAAATGACTTCTTTTATTTTGCGATTTTTAATAACTAAATTTGAAATAATTGCTTAGCTATTCATTGTTCGTGAAAGTAGAGATGTTAAACTTTCAAAATCCGTTTACTGCATCCTCGTACGACGTCCCACGGCTTGGGAAAATTCGCGCAAAAATTACCAAAATCTAATAAATAAATAGAATTATGCAGAAACTATTGAATATTTTTAGCTAAAATTTTAACTGCTTATTAAGTACTATAAGAGCTATACTAAAGCGAGTTATCAAGCACCTAGCAAATTTTTTAACGGAGTTATAAACAATCGTTAAAATGGCTATTTTCAGCGGTTTTTTGCGATTTGCAGATAAACAAATTAACTAAATGTAAATCTGTAAATTGCGTTTGATAGATCTTTTCAATATCTACAAAGTTTACATTTAACTTTTTTCTGTAAAGTCAGTAGTTTTTCTTCTGTCGTCAAAAAACTGACGTTTCGATCATTAAATCATTAATTCATTATTTAAAAAATGATCCTGACATAATTTTTGGACACACTCACCGGATCATTGTACCTGACCCCCCCCCCCCCCGACCAGAATCCGCTCGCAAGCCTCTAGTTACAGTTAAGTCTGAAAAGGAGCTAAAATAATCTAATTTGACTGGCCTATGAGTCTGTTGATATGATATGGAACTATGGGGGTAGTCCATAGCTGTCGAAGAAAATACCATGTCCAGCTGTGTCGACGTAGATGGCAACCCAGTGTGAACCATGTTTATGGCTTTCGTCGACATTAGCAACAAGGACATACGGTCGAGTCCACACAATCGGAATTTTATCTGCAGGAAACACTCCCAGAGTTTGCGCTGGTATATGACGCAGAACTTGCTGTATTTGAAGTTAGTTCATGCTGGGAATGATGATTTTCGTCTAGCGACGTATCCCCACTTTTGACTAAACTGTTTTCTGAGGGTAGGGGTGTTGTATCGATCAGCGTAGTTTCCGTAGAAGAATAAGTTTTTAAATTTTGTATTTTTTCGCACAAATCATCAAGGTGTTGTAACGAACTATCTACTTCGTCTCGTGGCGTTGTTGTTTTTGTTGTTGTTGATGATGATTTTATGGAATGGAGAGTTTTCATGAGCCATATTCGAAGTTTATATGCAAAACCTAATGCACATGAAAAATATTCTCTTTTTTTACCATGATAGAAGCAGAAATGTTCATTTACACGTGGTAAGTTTTTAAACGAAGGACACATGTACTCTTCTAGATTGTTGATTTGTCTTGAAAGAACATTTTCGAGAAAATGTTGTTTTTGGTAACCGCGAACCACTCGATGCCATGATGATAAACGGTTAAATAACTATTCGTAGCGAGTATAACTCTTGGTAGACTATTGCTGTCACACGGCGGTTTAATGATCCAATGAGCGAAATAATTGCAGTCAACACCAAGAACGGCAACTTCTTTAGGCAGAAAATCGCCGTTTTTATCATGAAAGCCTTGAATGTCTATTATAAAATCAATTTTTTCCATGGTAGTTTGTGCACGTGTGTGCGATGTGAGCTCTCCGGGTTCTTTGAGTAAACTGGCGTGTGGAAGCAGCAGCAGCAGCAGCAGCAACAGGAAGTTTAGAGTAGCTGCTGCACCCCTCCAGATGTTTTTTACAAGGAGTGGGGATTATGAGTTATAGTCTGCGATAACTTGTCTAGACGAATCTATTTCTAGCACGTTGTCGAATTCAGCGTAGCGAATAGACAGTAGCCATTTGCGTAATCTGAGCGACTAATGTCGTTTCCTTCGTTCATATAATGCATGCCAGTCCCGGATAACAATGTGTGATAAGCTTCGACAAATTGAGGAGAATTTCTAGTAAACTTTGGTTGCAAAGGTTTACTAGGAATCTGCGAACCATCGATGTATAACGAAAGAAAGTTGATTGAAAAATTTTGAATATTGAACGGGTTGAGGGTTCGATCTCCATTGAAAGCTTTATTATTCACAAAACCTAGTATAATTCTTTTTGGTAGTTGGCCTAAAATAACGTTTTCTAAATTTTCACCTGTTATTCCGTTATGTATAGTAAAAGATTTAATTTCTACTCGTGTTATTGGATATTTTGCTGTTGTTGAGGCGAGAGTATTTGCGTGAGCTATCAATACAGTAGGGCTCACTTTTACGCGACGAACAAGTAAAGTTGCTTCGTTGATGGGTACAGTGTAATTTACATCTGAATTATCCATTAAACAAAAGGCGTCTTTGGAGCGTACGAGTGTCAAGCGAACTTCTACACCGTTTAACAGTAGTTTGTCTTGATTGAAGACATCGCAGTGTAAATGTCCTATTAGATCGACAGTTTTACCATCTTGCAAGTATTTGCGTCTTTTTATCAATCCTTCATTTTTTCCAGAGGCTGGCATTTCGTCCATTTCACCGGCAACATCGTTGATCCATAAATTTGTCGTTAGATGTGAAGATTTCGCAGCAGGCCCATAGTTGAGTAGGCTTTCAATGTATGCTTTGTAGGGGTAAGCGCTATTTGCTGGAGAGACTAATTTTTGGTTAAAATATACATCAACTTGATTGAACATTGAATGTAAAAAGTTGTTGACAGGTGCTACGAGACCATCTTTTTCCTTGTTGTACGGAGTCAGTCGCACTTTCACTTTGAGCAGTGTATGCGCAAGATCTAAGTAGTCTTCGTTTGGACCGTTTATGCAAAATTCTATCATTTTTTTTTCTTTCCCAGACGTTTGTGTTTAATAGCCTTTGAACGCTTCCTTTTTAAAGAGATCTGTCGCAAACCACTTGCACTACGCGACTGTTTCCAATTTTTGTAGGACAAGCTTTTATAACCCGATCCTTTCATAATGTTATCGAGTTTCTCCACTGCTTTACGTTTAAGATTTTGACCCGACTCGTTCATTCTATTTTTAAAAGCTTCTTTGAATGGTCTGTTATTTTCCGTAATATCGTCGAGAATATTGACACCAGCGCGTAGAGCTTCTTTACCAACAGTTCGCGCGCCTTTTGCAAGAAACGGTAGAGCACGTCGAAACAGACCTGTGAAGAACGAGCCGTTGTTCATTCCTCTACCGCCTCCTCCATACTGGTGATGATACTCGTCGTATAAACTCATAGCGCAAATTCTCTTTTAAAATGTAGCGTCACAGTCAACGTTCCAAACTCGAATGGTATCGATTGGCCAAACTGATCCCTTATATCGATGTCGATTGTTTGGAATCTGTTATTTAAGAGAGGTACATAATTTATTGGATCAAATCTTTTTGCTATTGTAGTGCCAAAATTAAATTTTTTAGCTTCGAGATTTACTATACAAAGTAGAGGTGCATGTGTATCACCAACTACACATGGTTCGCAGAGGTTTGAGTATATAAACAATTGATCGGGAATCGCTCTTGCTAGACTAGCAGGATGTTTTGCCACAGATGTTACATCTGTCGAAGATACTTTTACTTTTGAAAAACTATCTTCAAAGCCTACAATCCGTTTTACTGGATCACTAAACAAGACAGGCTGACAAGGCTTACTTTCGGGTTGTTTCTTAACAATTTCTTTTATATTAATATAACCTCCTTTGTCATCGTAAAGTAATTTAGAGCATTCATTTTTATTATTCAATTGTAAAAGTTTATTGCACTTACAAGGCTATTTATGGAGTTGTATGTACCATGTTGAAAATATTTTTCTCGCTGACCGGCCCGAGCTTCTATTAATTTGGTATCACCATGGCAAAGATGTAAAGTTGTACAGAGCACGTAAATTTCTGAGAGTCCGACTACCCACTTGCCTATTTCTCGAGGCACGTGTGTCGAGTAATTAGTTGCAGTGTTTAACGGAAAATATCTCATACTACTATTGTCGGTAGTACAATACTAAATTCATTTCGATTCATGTTTTACAATTTTTTCACACCTTTAGCAGAAATCCAAGAATTGAATTTTTCGGGATAACCAACCCAACTTACAAAATATTGTTTTTTCGCTCCTTTACCACGGGTTTGTAAAATTTTGTGAATTTTGTATGCTTGTTTTGTCGACGCGTTCTCTGTGAACAAGACTAAGTTCTTCTGGATAGAAAAATCCTTCTATATTTTCTCCGTCAAAATCAGCCAGTTTATAGATAAATAAGTTTTGTCTTTTTAAAACGTGCACAATATTAAAAATTCTTCACTCCAAGATTTTGCAGCGCCTTTTTCAAATACATTTTTTTCACGGCTTATACGTACATTATCACCTGTTTTATATTTTGGTTTCTTTCGATGAACTTGTTTCCGCGTCGCACGTTCGACTAAATTTTTTCTAGCGATGTGAGCATTATAAATAGTTACTGCTGTGGAGGCAATTTTATAGTACTGTGAGGTGTCTTGTTGTAGGCTGTTATTAATTTTTGTAAAACGTCAATGTATCGGTATGTATTTTTATATGTAAAATATCTGTACATGCGTTCCTTAAGAATACGTATAAAACGCTCAACCACAGCCGCTTTAACATCTGGGTTGCTCGCGACGCGAAAAATTATATCATTTTCTTTCAAAAATTTTTGTAAAATACTTCCAACAAATTCTTTTCCCCGATCGGTTTGTAACATTGCAGGAAAACGATTTTTATTATTTTCCAGTATTTTCTTTAAGCTTTTGTAACTTCATGAGTTGTTTTGTCACGTAACGGTTCTGCCCATGCATATTTACTCAAAACATTTATGATAACTAAAATATAAGAGTATCCATCGTTGTAATTTCTAAACGATGTCATTTGCATTAGGTCACCTTCCCAAACTTGATCACGGGCATTAACATCGTAAAATAGCCGTGGAAATTTTCGTCTTATAGTTTTGTGTAACGTGTACGCGTCTTGTTTTGTTAACCATTTTTTAATTTTTTCATCTGCTATTTTCTTTTTGTTTATTCTGATTAAATTTCTGGCTCCGGAAAGCCCTGCCTCATGTTGTGTATCAAAGTATTGGTTCTCTAAATTTTTCATGTTAATATTTTATCCAGAAAGCTTTTTGTTTTCCTCGAGGTGTCGAAGAGGCAAATTTGTTATTTTTTCTCTTGTTTCTTTCAATGCTAGAGTCTTCAGCGTTTATTACTGTATTGTATAATTCGGATAAAGATCTGTTGTTTTTACTTTCAAAAAGAGGAGTCTGGTCACAGTCAAGGGGTTTTAAATAAGGGACTCTTTTTTGCTGGAGTTACGAGAAAACGAACGATTAGCGAGTTCCCAAATTTCAGGATTACCAATAAATTCTCGCGGAGTAATATTTTTAAGTAAAATTGCAAATTCTCTTCTACCTATAGCTTTAACGTTTTTTCTGTTTCTACAAGCATCGTTCACCAAGTCCACTATATTTGAATTTATTATTTTTTCATCATCTATGTACACTACACCACTTTCTCCCCATTTAATTCGATTACTATTATTTTTTAAATGGCTAAGCAATATCTGAGCCTTTTTTTGGTACAGTTTTGGCACACTTTATAAAATTTGATCATCGTCCATGCCACTGGAATCTTCATAATTGGCTTTGGGTGTGTGCACCTTTCGTTTCTCTTCGGCGAAAAATAAGTATTTTTGCAAAACTCTTAAATAATCTTTCAATCTGTCGTGGTCGCTTGCGTATGTTTTTGAATCCAGGATTTTTCGCATTTCGTCGTCTAGATGAGTCAAGTTATCTCCAATCGTTTGTGTACTTTCCAGAGCAGGCAGTGTAGCTGCGGTTGTCAAACTGTTTGTAGTATTAACAGAGGTGGGCTGACCGTCTCGAATTCTGTCGAGCTGTTCCTTGGATATTAATACCATTTTTTTGCTCTCTCCATTACTTTAAAATAGGTTTGGAAATATTTCTAATATAGGAGTAAGCAGAAATGGTAAAAAACTTCCACGTTTTTGAACGAGAAAACGTTTCTTTCCTTTCCAAAAATTTTTACGTAAACTTTTTTTGGCCAGTTTTCTCAAAACACTTTTATATTTTCTTAATTTTTGTTTTTCCATAGATTTTATCGATACAGCACCTTTGAGCACATTTAACGCACATTCACAAATATATTTTATTAATTTTTCATCTGCAGATCGCAATAGAGCAAGACGTTGCTTCTTATTAGAATGTTTTAACGCTTCCAAAAGAGCAATATTTTCTACGTCGGCGCCCTGTAGACTGATCCATTGCTCATCACACACGAATAAATTATTCGAAACCTTTTTTAATGTTGTTTTTCGGGAAACGAGTTTTTATTTGATGAAAATTTATTTGTGAAATTTTTCCAAATAAATTTTTGTGATTCAGACTTTTTTTCATCTTTTTTATCCGAATCGTAAAGTTTGGTGTATGGAATATTGGTTTTTTCAGAACTTTTTGAACCATCCATCTCGACGGGTGTTCAAAGCACACTGAGATAAATTTATAATTTTTCATTTATATAAATGTATAAATATTGCATGCTAAAATATATATATGTATAAATGTTGCATGCTAAAATATGTATAAAAAATAGATGGGTGAGGGTAAAAAAAAATTAAAATACATTTGCATAGACACTGTGATTATATTTCGGTAGATATACATACTGGTACTCATCGTCTGGAAAAATACAAGACCGAAATCTAAACTCATCTAGCGTACTCTGTTTGCAGTCAATCATTAGATATCCGTGTCCTTTAACAGTTGCGTCTTGATAGGCCTCTTGTAGAAATTTTGAATCTTCGGGGTAAATTTGTCTTGCGAGATGCTGTATTTGCGCTCTATCGCATGGATTTTTAAATAGAACGATATACGATGTATTCAGGCTAATGTCGCGCGAATGCGTTGATTTGTGAAAAATATTCTGTGTAATAAACATTACACTAATGTTTTTATGGTGGCTGCCTTTAGTAAATAAATCAACTACAACATTATTTGATGATTCTCGCATCAAATCATCGATTATAACGAGCTTCTTCAATTCCGGGTCATTTGAATAATCTTCGGCTCTTGGTCAACCTTCACGAAATTCGATCTGTACACCGTCTTTTACATAATTTTCACTTTTATATCCATCTTGCCACTCGGCGTAATAAAACAGGATTCTGTCAAACGAGACATCCGCCATTTGTAGACGAAAATTTAAAAATTTTTTCACAAACACTGTTTTTCCGCATCCTGTGGGGCCGCAGATAATACTCGTCCATGGATGTTTCCATCTCACATCCATGATTAACAAAGAATAACTGACTTAACCGTCATTCAACCATGAGCCAATCATACACACACACGCACGCATACATACACACACACACACACACACACGTGCGCGCGGGCGGGCGGGCGGCGGCGGCGGTGGGGCCTTGCAGCTTATTTGGGAGCTAGCATGCCTAGCCTGTGTGCTAGAAGGTCTAGTGGGTCCGCTCCTCCGCTTGGCTAGCCATAAACCGCTTAACGGAAGCCGCGCGAGTAAACAGCTTTTCCAGCCACACGCTCGACTACTCCTCCATCTACCAGCAGAGTAACCTTGGTTTTTCAGCAGTTAAGATCGCTTGAGCTGCTCAACTCTTGTTCAACTTTACAATGAACTGTATTAATATTCGCGAGCCGGAAAAATTAGTCAAGAATGTTCGAAACGTTAAGATTTCTTGTTTTTCTACACCATCTTCATTTTATGTACAAATAATAGGTGAGGACGAAGCATACCAATCGCTTGAAAATGAGATGAATGTGTTTTACGATGCAATTAGTTTTTTTATTCAAGAATCAAGGTTATTCAAAATACAACGGAATACACCAGTGAAAAAATTAAAAATACACGAGTTGGAAGTAAGTATTTAAAGCTAACGTGTTTTAAAACATAAATATTATTTTAAAAAATAGAATTTAAATTAACTTTTTATTTACAGCCAGGAATGTATATAACGATTAGAGTGAAGAATCAATGGGTGCGGGGTGTTGCAGATGAAAATCCTTTACAGTGTAAAATTATAGATGCAGGAAAAACTTTTAATTTATCTCCAACAAACGAAAATATTGGAATTTTCGAGCTTGATCGTCGTTTCCTAGTTTTGCCACCAAGAGCAATTTTGTGCGGTTTGGGAAAAATTTTACCAATCTCTTCAAAAGGAAATTGCTGGACAGAACAAGCGTGTCAAATGTTTAAAACTTTGACAAAAGGACGACAACTGCGTGCATATTTTTTACAACAAGGACTCTTTTCAAATAGTTTTTACATATTTTTGTCAAGTGTAGGAGTAGATGGTGTTAATGTTCATATCAGCACAGCGCTATGAGCTTTCGATACTGCCGTAACAGATGTTGTGGGGTTACATCATCCCATTTGGCCATTCGATACTCCATGCAAGTGAAATAATTTGTTTTTAAAATAATTAAAGCATGCAGCTTCTAGTATTTAAAAGAAATGTAAATAATTTTAATTCATTACGAGAAATATTTTTTTTTTCAAATGACAAATAAAATGTTTGAAACTGAAAAATCTAAAAAACTATACTAATGTAAAAAAGTATAAATGAAAAAAAATTGTAAACAAGTTTTTATGAAAATAAAATTATAGCTGTGAATAAAAGAAGTATAGAAATTTTCATTTGTAGCATAGTGAATTAAATAGTTATTACAATAAATAAATAAGGTTATAAAATAAATTATACGCATTTTCTACAATAAAAATAAAATATCAATTTATTAAAAATTATTCTTAAATCTAAAATACAAACGTACAATGATAATATTAACTAAATTATTCGTTACATATTTTTTATATTCTTACAAAGATTAGATTAAACATTGAATTCATTTTTATATTTATTGGGATAATTCAATAAGAGGAGGTGGTGGTGGTATATAATGCCGAGGACAATCTTTAATTCCTCTATTCTGATTTCTTCCTCTATTGAAATGGCGGGCGTTTCCACATCCAAACCAAATATTGATGATCTTATGCTTATCTATCGCGTTTAAAATATCCGCAACTGTCGTATCAAGATACAGCTTTGCGTCATTTATATACTTGACTTCGTGAAGCCCTGTTTTCATGCATATAGCGCGTTTACACCGTGTATTATTATAAAGCGGACAATACATGCTTCGATATTTTCCAACCATTTTTGCGTTTACAATAATATCGTTATTATATTTTAATTGCCTTACACTTTCAAACATTTGCCGGTATTCTTTTATTTTATTTTCTCTTTTTAATAGAACTAACGCGTGGATGAACCTATGCCAAGCTAATTCTTGCAATGAATTTTTGAATCGCGGATAATGCATGCAAGAAGGCGCATTGCAACCGCCACATGCGCACAAGTCCTCTCCTCTTTTCCGAAGAAAAACTCGAGTTTCTGTAAAAAAATTAAAAAAATTAAAAATTAAAAATTTTTGCTTCTTTTAAACCCATATGGGTATGATACTTTATCGGAAACAAATCGTCTTTTTTTCAAAACCACGGAGCATGTTTTTGTTTCTGTGCATGTTATGACTTCGTGTATCGCTGTTTTCCTAATAACATTATTCTGGACGATAATATTGTTGTTATCACAATTTCGCTGGTTAATTAATTTTAAAATCGAATAAAAATTAATTTTCGAAGAATTTTCATAATTTAATCGAACGCCTTTTATTTTACACGTTTCAATAGTATTGCCAGACTCTGTGTGTACACGGTATGCGTAAAATTTAGGTCCACCAGAGATAAAAGTTTGTATATATGCACCCTCACCATAGACTTCCAACTCGTCGGTTAAATCGCCCAACAACAACCCAGTTGGTGGCTCGTATTCATCTTTTTTTACACGACTACTAATAAAAATGATCGAATCGGTGTCATATTATAAAACGCGATTACCTAATTTATCTAAATATTCATATAATTTAAGCCGTGCTTGTGCCGTTGTGTATGCAGCGATAGCTACGTGTGTGCAGGGAGAATTCGAAGCTGACTCTTTTTTATAAATCCACGATACATACATTATATTTTCCGTAGCTGAAATGCAATTTTGTATAATTTTTTCTGGATCGTAAATTAATTGTATCAAATTCTCATAAGTTCTAATTATTGATGTTTGAGGTAGATTACCACGCTGGCCAACACGAATTTAAGCAAAGTTTGGCAACCGAACGCATGCCGTTATTTTTAGATATATTTTGCGCGTCTAAGTCTATCCCTTCACGAATTTTGTAATTTAGAATATACTCTGCTTTTTCTTTTTCTGATACAACATTTTTCGGCCAACCGCTCGCTTCCTGTTTTATTTTTAAAAATGTATTTACGTATTCGGAAAAAAGACCTTCCGACCGCGTCTCAGCATCGTATTTTGTAATTTGATACTGCCAAATAACATCAATTTTTAATAGCGTATAACCTAATTGTATAGCTTTTTTTAGTTCTAAGGAAATCCATGTACCTACTAATTTTCTCTCGCTGCTATTGTGAAAACATTCTCCCTGGTACAAATTTTCGCTACATGTTCGACATAAAGAAAACATTAATTTATTACTTACTTTGAACGGTAAAACTGGATGAAATAAATTTTTGGATGGTAAGATTTCGCATTTAACTATGCCCTCAACGTTTTTACAAAAGTTTTCAAAATTTATACCTGTTAATTCTAAACACTGCTTACCAACGAAAATTTCTGGGTGACCTTTTGGAAAAACACCCGTTTTACATATAAACGGATATAAGGAGCAAACATCAAAATACTTTATAATTTCGTCATTTTCTGCTTGGTAATGCGTAGCTATATTGCCCGTACGCCCCCCATAAAACGCGTCTCGCGAATTTAAACTCAAGTTTTGAGCAAGTGGATGATCTTTTACAAAATTCTGAAAATCTGAATTTTTTTTTAAATCACTGTCAAAATCACACTCCCACATTTCTATTAATTTGTAACCAAATGAAATTATTTTTTCCGACATATTTTTCGTGTTTTCAAACCGTTGACTCAAGCTTGTTTGGTCAATTAAAATTTTATTACGCTCCTCTGGAAAGCAGCGCGGACAACCATGGTAAAAGCATCCGTGAAATTGATAAACTGTGTCTTTCGTGTTTAACTCGTGAAGGTAACCATCTACACGCGGTCCTTCGATCAGTACATGCTCGCGAGTTCTTCCAGCATGCACTACCTTGCATCCCTTACGTTTTTCCTCCCACAACAATCACTCGATAGATTTTTGTGAGTATTTATCGGCTCGAACATAACCGTTGTGTGGAATGAGTCCTACTGTATTTTTCTGTAGAAATTTTTTTCTATAAATGCGCGAGCACGCCCCTACTAAAAAATCTCAGGTGTGATCTCAGGTGATTTCTCAGGTGAGATCTCATGTCAAAATCTCGCTTGAGATTCTGCTACAGATGCTGCGGAAAACTTATGTAAATTAAAAAGCAGCTGTATCAGTATTGCAAATTGCCTATTAGGATGTTTTACCCCCCCCCCCCCCCTCCATATGAACTCAAATATACACGTTTAGAAGCATTTTACACAATTATTCAATTTTTAGAAATTGGTACATGAGATTTTATCTGAGAACTCACCTGAGATCTCATCTGAGAAATCACCTGAGAACTCATGTACCGAATTTGTAAAAATTGAAGAATTCTGTAAAGTGCTTCTAAACGTGTATTTTAGAGTTCATCTTGGGGGTAAAACATCCTAATAGGCAAGTTCCAGTACTGATAAAGCTGCTTTTTAATTTAGGTAAGTTTCCCGCAACATCTGGAGCAGAATCTCAGGTGAGATTTTGACATGAGATCTCACCTGAGATCTCATCTGAAAAATCACCTGAGATCTCACCTGAGATTTTTCAGTAGGGGCACTCGCGATAGTTACACTTTCGGTAAAAGGGTCGACTTTTCCGACCTGCAAAAATATTTTACGGAATTTCATACAGGATTGTCTCAATATATCGACATCCTGAACACAATATTTTTTTATTTCATGTTTAAAATTAAATACGCTATCGCAAACGCCTGAATCGGGCGCATAATAACTAACATCCGGATAACTACCAATGTAATCTTGATTTTCTAACGTATTAAATAGGTGTGGAAAAAAACCTTTTTCCACACCTTCGGCCAAGTCGAACGTTTTAGGCAAACTCGACAATTTCATTGGTAAGTAATTTAAACTGTCGATAAATTTTGTAATACCGATCTCTATTTTTATTATGTTACGCCCATTTAAAATAACTTCCGGAACCGAATGTTTTTTATTTTCATTAATATATTTTAAAATAAATTGCGCATCACATGCTTTAGCATTATGCGCAATACAAATAAAATTTTTAAATGACTTTTTCTTATATCTAATTGCCAAATTTAAAAATTTACCTAAACACTCATCACCTTCGTACACATGTTGACGAACTCCACAAAACTGACACAATTTTGTTAAATCATTCACTTGTACGCACGAATCACAACAGAGTTGAGCCACACATAAGTTTGGCATGTGTATATGGGCTGACTTACCCAAAGGAGTATCCTGTCGCGTCTCGAAATCATAAAATATAAAACACGTTTCCGGTTGCCCCGTTTTTGTATTTTTATGCGCGATAGGATTCATCATGCATAAACTGTTTATGTCATGAATGGTTTTACATTGATTGCAGTGTGTTTTACCACATTCATGTTTCCTTTTGACTAAATCAAATAACCTGTAACACTCGCGACAAACTTTTAATGATGAGCAAATGGAATGTTTAACATTTTTACGGGTATTATTTCGCGCTCTTGATCCTACTTTCTTATGGTTGTTGAAACAATTTTGATTAAAAAATGTTCGGCCGCAATCCTCACATTTTATATTTTCCGTCTTCTCGCAACACGGTGACGAGTTACAGGCGGCACATATCGCCTCGCACTTGTGTTCGAGCAACCGACGGTATAAACGATTGCATGGAATGCAATAATACATACGTGATTTTATAGCTAATAAATTTAAAATTAAATTAAAATGATGCTGTTCAGCATAATACATTATATATATTGTTTGTTCGTACTCTCCAGGCATATCTACGGCTCCATCATACATTGGAGCGACACCTGTGCCAAAAGTTTCATATTCAAACACTTTCAATTTGATGTTTAACGTTTTAAAATATGTTTGGAAACATCTAATTTCCGGAATACCACAGCCATCATTTAAATTTAATTTTACATTACATAATTTTAATAATGCCAACGCACGTTTTTTCTGTTCACACGTCTTTCGTACACGGTTCCACTCTATCAACCACTCTGCACCGCTGTTTTTTTTTACGAAAACTTCACCGCAAACTAATGCTCGCGGTAAGCACATATTATCACTATTCTGTATGTTGAGAATGGCTCTAGTATTTAATTTTTTACAATTATTTATAGATGGATCGCTCGGCCCATTAGGCACATTTACGTAAGATGCTGCAATTGTAAATGTATCATCTAATTTGAAATCTTTGATACTTTCAGATATACGCCCGAACAAATCCCACAAATCTTTAAGAGGACGTCGTACCAGAAAACGAAGTATTGTGCAGCTCAGTAGGTAACTGAGTGCTTGATAAGGTAGATTTTAAAATACAATGAAAAAAAAACTGCTTTACCGACTGTACCTATTTTCATGGAAACTCATGGAGAATAAGACGGTCACGCCCTCTGGATCAATAGGTCAGCGATATTTTACTGATAGCGAAGCGTTGCAGGAAGCAACTTTAATACAAGGTAAAATATCGAGAAAAAAGAAGACCGCCAGAATTAGGTCTAATCATTAGTAAGAATCATAATACATTTTGCAGAAAATCGTACCTGATGTTTTTGCACATATTCTGAATTTAATCTTATTTCCACAAGGTGCCCAAACCTTTTTTCGATTTCCATCGTGCTTATTACGTATCATATTTATGCTGTTATACCGTCGAAAGAATACAGTAAACTGATATGAGTATGCCTTCAATGAAAGTTATATCCCTATATAAATAGATAAAAGTATACGCATATGTAAAAATATTATACATGTGTGTATACGTGTATGTATACTATTTTCTATGTGAATAAAAAAGTTTATTAATTTCAAATACTTATATTGTTAATCATTTAAATTATAATATAAACTTATTCTTTACTTTATTTGTTTATATCTTATTATTAACAAACACAATTGATTATGATTTTACAAATTAAACAAATAAAATAAAAATAAGTTTATAATATAATTTAAATGATTAATAATTGAACTATTTGAAATTAATAAACTTTTTTGGCACGACCGCTTCTCGGAAGACCCTTATATTATCGTCAGAACAAAATTTGTAACATTTCAATTTTTTTAAATTTACAACATAAAAACTATTTTCCACAAGAGTCCATTTTAATGGTTTCCGAGGATATATGTATGTCTGTAAGTACATGTGCGATCAAGTAACCCGATTATTTCAGCAAAATTTCAACGAATCTAAACGAATTTTAGTACAGATAATTCTATCCTAATCCGAATCCATCAAAAGATAATAAAATGCCAGAGCAAATACAAATTTGAAAATAGTAGATTACGCAACTAGTGCGAGTACACCTACGCAGCGCATGAGTATCGTATACTATTTTTCCTATCAAGTTGTGCAAAGTTCGAGCCTGCAGACGCACCTGCGCGCGCAAACTACCACCCCTCCATACGCTGAGATGAGAAATAGAAGATGTAGAAAAAGTAGCTGAGCTTGTGGGATTGAATCATTCCCGCACGCTCAGTTATTTTTCCACACGTTTGTCTCAGTGTGTGGAAAAGTGGCAATTGGCGCACGCAAATGCGTATGCAAACGCGAACTTTGCACATGATGATAGGAAAAATAGATTTTTAAGCTCAATGTATCGAAAACTTATTTTCAGTACAAATCTAGCACATGCGTCTGCTAAAACTAATTAAAACACGTCTTTTTTACATTGAACATTTTTTCTACGAAGAATATAATGTAATAGTGATATAATCGACAAAAAAATTACTTTTTTCTCGTTATATACAGGATTTGATTTTACACAAAAATATAGATAACATTAAAAGAAACCTTTTTCCTATTAAACATTATTTTTTTATATTGTAACGGGATGGCTAGTGGGGGAAAATCCCAACAAGCCACAGGCCAGCGATGCCCTAGAACACGGTGCCGCGGGTGTCAGACTAAAATGACTTGCCCGGGGATCTGCTCCTGGAATCCCGAAAACAACGCGAAGATCGCACACGAACTTCGCTTTCCAACTAATTGGATCGCTGAGTGAAAAGCGCGCGCTCGAAGAGTAAAGCGTGCGGCCGCTATACTCAGATATGAAAACGACCGGCGGAGTCGTTTTCCCGCGGAGGCGACGGTATCCGGAAGAAGGACAGGTTGTAATGAACAACGCGACGAGTAACTAGATATCACAGTATATTTAAAATCACTAATCTCTACAAGCAAAACGCACGTGCTGATTAGAACAATTATGAGTTAGTTCGCGCGCGACCGTTAATATTCAAACGCGCGAACTATACGGCGCGCGGCGAAGCTGCTAATTTCGCGCGCGGTGTTAAAGTACGGCGGGCTGACACACACCCGCACGTACACGGCACAGAAAGCTTGCACAGGGCGATTTCCGTGCGAGCCTTTACAATGAACCCGCGAGAAGAGAGTAGAAAACTTACGTTAGGAAGGAGCAGCCCGTGCACTCGTCTCTCTCTCGCTCCCTGTCGCTCGCACAGCAGTTGCGCTCTCTCTCTCTCTCTCTCTCTCTCTCTCTCTCTCTCTCTCTCTCTCTCTCTCTTGCTCGCTGTATTGGGTCGGCAGGCGGGCTGGCTGCCGGCTCCTCGCTCGCAGTCTCGTTGTGCTCGTGGCACCACACGCTACGCGGTATCGCTCTCTCTCTGTCTCTCTTGTGTGCGCATTCACTATTTGCGGCGCCTCCACTACACTCGCGGGGTCTCACAAAAACGATAGGACGGCGGGGACAAGTAAACTCACGAGAGACACGGAGGAGATGTTTTACGCGCGATGGCAGACACGAATATGGCTGCCGTGGCTCTTATAAAGCCGTAGCAGCTTCGCGGGTACGCGACGGGCATATTATGCTTCGCGGAACCGTTCTAATCCGGTCAGGATGCTCGCGCCCCCGGTGAGCATGCCTGTTCGGCGCGGGTAATTCGAATCTCGAATTACCTAACTCGCCCACGCGTTACAATATAATCAATTCTTGCCAAGTTACAACCCCATAAATCCATAAAAACGATATTTAATGACTAAATATCGATTCCTGGCGATGTAAACTATAAAAACGATATTTAAAGCGTAAATACACTTAAATAGTCGATTTTATCATTTAATACGATTTGATTTAACACAGAAATATCGCATACAACAGTGGTAGACCTCAACAAACAAAACTTTTCAGTGATGAACATTTTTACGTAAAACAATTTTTAGTAAGTTAACCCTAAATGAACGATTAAAAACGCTTCAATATAATCAAAATAATCGATAGTAGCGAACGTGCCTCATACTTAAATATTCAAGCTAAACTAATGATGGTATATTCTTTCTTACATTACTCTGTATGTGTATACAAAATTTCAGAAGAATCGGCCGAATGTAAGAAAACTAATAACGTTTTTTACGTTTTCTAAAAAATGATTTTTTGTCACTAAGGGCCCTTCTTGCATGAAGCGATTCAATATAGAAGCGGGGGTTTTATATACAGGCCCTCCAGTTTTATTTACATGGAAAATTGTGTACATACGCGTATGTATAATATTTTTACATATACATATACTTTATCTATTTACATAGAGACATAACTTTCATTGAAGGTATAATGAATGTACCCAAAATATATACCTAGTCAAATTCCATACTGATATCAGTTTATTGTATTGTTTCGACGGTATAACACGGAATAAATATGATACGTAATAAACACGATGAAAATGGAAAAAAGGTTTGCGCACCTTGTGGAAGTAAAATTCAATTCGATATATATGCAAAAACGATTAGGTACGATTTTCTGCAAAATGTATGATTTTATTAATCATTAGATATAATTCTGCCGGTCTTCTTTTACTCGACATTTCACCTATAGTTAAAGTTGCTCTGTGCATGTCGTGTTAGGTAATGCTCTTTTCGAAAACATGAAAACTAATAATCAAATCAAGAAACAAAAATCTAATTTCAACTGTGCATATCATAGGTGCTCCATGACCGTTGTCCGTGATAGTTCGGAAACTGAAATTGATAAAAGTAGATTTATGAGATCGATATCATAATCAAACTGCCTTTTTATGTATGTTGATATGTAGAATTTTATTTGCTTATGTTCCACCTCAAACATTAAACTTTTTATTATAAACAAATTATCATGTTACAGTGAGCATTAGATTAGTGAATAGTAGATTATGGACCTAGGAAATAAAGTAGGATATTGACGCCCGCGAGGGACTTGTAACTCGAGGGCGTTCATAGTCCTCATTGCTCTCTAGGTGCACATAAAATATTTTTCGTATTCGCGGCCGAAAGTTATTTGTGTATAATCCCTGATTTCGGGGTCGAAAACGTCACATAACCACATTCCTAGAAATTGCGACGCCTATGCTTGCGCGACTACTTTATTTTGTCGATTCGTGCCGCCTGTAGTGATTTGCAGCTCGAGCGAAGCGAAGGCAACATGCAGGCGACACTAGCCGGGAAAAAAGTAGGAAAACGAGCATGCGCGTGGCAGTTTTTAGGAGGAAGTACATGTAGCGATACTCCCTGAAGTCAGGGAGTAAACTGAAATACTTTACGCGTGGTATTGTACCAAAAAACTTTTTCAATTGGGAAGAATTATTTTTAAATTATTATCCTTAATTTGTTTATAATAAACAATCTAACAATTTTTTATGTTGGACATAAGCATGTAAATAAAATGCATCAACATACGTGAAAAATTTTTACTTATAGTCGCGTTCTCGGATGCCAAAAATTTCATAGTACAGACAACTAGAATGTTGTATGAAAAGGTGCACTGCGTAAATTAGTAATTTCGAATTTTTTTTTTTTTCAAATAAAAACATCGCTGACCACCCATAAAAGGGTTTATGTATTTATTTATTGCTGACCGTTTTTAACGAAAAGTTAACGTTTAAAAGACTGTTCAGTAATAAATAAATTACTACCAGTACAAACAGTAATTTAATTTAATTTGTAGAAAAACAAATCAATAACGGTGATGCTTCTGATGCAGCAATTTTTTACACCCATACGATGGCTATTTATGATTTACCTAATTTTTCGTTTCATATCAATTTGATCGAATATATTCAATGTATGCTCAATTTTTGTATAAGTCGACACATTTTTTTAATAGAATATAATTTATTTTAAGCATATGTTACATTTACGATAGATCTCAAGTTTTCAATCATATTAGTACCTCAATTGGAATTAAGATAAACGAATATCTATGAAACATTTCATATAGTCAGGTAATATCAAATATATTTTAATATTTTTTTTATTTTTGTAATTTTTTATTACCGGGTTGCATTAAGCAACTAATACAAGATCTTAAATTAGCGTTCAGCTAAATTAAGACTGTATCCTGCAAAGATGCCCTTGCGTCTGTACACAACTAGGTAACATCGAATATATTTATATTTTTTTATTTTCGTAATTGTTCATTACCGAGTTACATTAAGCAACTAATACAAGATCTTAAATTAGCGTTCAGCTAAATTAAGACTGTATTCTGCAAAGGTGCTTTTGAATCTGTACGCAGCCAGGCAACACCGAATATATTTTAATATTTTTTTATTTTCTCAATTATTTATTACCGTGTTACATTAAGCAACTAATACAAGATCTTAAATTAGCATTCAGCTAAATTAAGGCTGTATTCTGCAAAGATGCTCTTGCATCGGCACGCAGCCAGGTAACATCGAATATATTTTAATATTTTTTATATTTATGTAATTGTTTATTACTGGGTTACATTAAGCAACTAATACAATATCTTAAATTAACGTTGAGCTAAATTAAGACTGTATTCTGCAAATATGCTCTTGCATCTGTACGCAGCCAGATAACATCAAATATATTTTAATATTTTTTTTTAATAAATTCAATACTTTCAAAAAAATGATTGAAAATTTTTAAATATTATTTCAGATTCGTCTAGTATGGTTATTTAATTTTATAAATGCTCAGATTAAGATTTAATAAATGGTCAACAAACAAAATATCTAAAAAGCACGAGAAAGTCGAAAAGTCACATTGTGAGTACTTATTTATTTGGTTAGAACTTTGATTCAATCTTTGAAAGAATTTTCTGGATTTCGTGATATAAATAAAAGTTCATACGGATTACGATGATGGTAAAATAAAAACGCGATTTCAATTATAATATTACAATAATATAAAAATTTGTCTATCTAAGACCGTTACGCGATGATAAATTTTTTTACAGCTAGTAGCAAGAAATTTAAATTAATTTTTTTCTAAGTTCAGAAGCATCAGAACCGCGTCATTTTCCATCATAAACCCCTTTATGGTTTATGATAACCTTCAATTTCTTTCCGTCTTACTTTCTAATCGCACAGACAAACTTCATTGTAGTATAGCATCAGTGACATGGCATTTCCAAAGTGTGAAGGCGTGTAGTTTTCTGCAGGAGCTCTTCGCCTTAGGCAGAACAAAATATATTAATAACGTGTCAAACATTAGGGATGAGGAGAGCAGTATCAAACTGCTAGGAATAAGGGAGCAGATGAAAATTTGGAGGTTAGGTTCAACTATGCCACGTACGTAATAAAGTTCCACTCCAGTCCGAAGCGAACTACTTACTCGAGTCGGTTGCAGGAACGTGAACTTCATGAAACGTCCGCGTCGTGTTCGCGTCAGTGATGTCCTCGAGAAGTGATAGCTGCGTCAGCCGTCCCCGAGGAAACTAGAATCGTATGAAGGCGCGTAGTCTTCTGCAGGAGCTCTTCGCCTTTGGCAGAACAAAATATATTAGTAACGTGTCAAACAATAGAGATGAGGAGAGCAGTATCAAACTGCCAGGAATAAGGGAGAAAACGGAAATTTGGAGGTTAGGTTCAGCTATGGTACGTATATAATAAAGTTCCACGCCAGTTCGAAGCGAACCACTTACCCGAGTCGGTCGTAGGAGTGTGGACTGCACCATAGCCGTCACCTCCCCGTCGCAGAGCCAATGTCTTAGATTGAAAAGTCGCAGTCTCACTAGCCGCACGCCAACGACGACCAATGGGAGAAGCAAGCGCGTGCACATGTCGGAACGTATCCAATGCATACTACGTGTTTGAGGTCGCCGATGATGGAGTCTAGGAAGTGCGGCCCGTAGGTTTTGGCATATAGATGTCGAAAGTTATCGAATGCGAGGTCTAGTTGTACGCGGTCACTGACGTGGAGTCTAGGAAGTGTGTTCAGTAGGTTTTTGCGTCTAGGTGTCAGAATGTACACGTCCCGACACCTAGACACAAAAACCTACGGAGCGCAACACCTAGATTCCATCATCGGCCACCCCGAACACGTAGTCTGCATTCGATACGTTCCGACACGTAAACGCGAAAAACTACGGTGCTCAGGTAACATATGCTTTTGTACCGCCTGCCAGTAATGCACAATATCAAGTTTCGATATCGATATAAGCTATCTATATTAATTATTTCTTTATTATCGATACCTACAATATATTGCTATTATATTATCGATATTTCTAATATCGGTAATTTATCCAAGTAGACGGGAGACATGAAGTCCACGCATATAAGGGAGTCATGTAGAAATGAAAAAATAAGAAGAACGATTATTTAAATTATTTTTAAACCCAAGTAGGCGACGGAAGCGATGTCCACGCATATTAGGGAATTTTTTAGACGTGCAACAATAAGCAAGACAATTATTCAAATAATTTTTAAACCCAAGTAGTCGGGGGATATGAGGTCCCCGCATATAAGGGAGTCATGTAGACATAAAAAAATTAGCACAACGATTATTTCAATAATTTTTAAACCCAAGTAGGCGGGGGATATGAGGTCAACGCATATAAGGGAGTCATATAGACATAAAAAACTTAGCAAACCGATTATTTAAGTAATTTTTAAACCCAAGTAGCCGGGGGACGTGAGGTCAGCGCATATAAGCTAGTCATGTAGACATGAAAAAATAAGCAAAAAGATTATTTAAATGATTTTTAAAACCAAGTAAGCGCGGGATATGAAGTTCACGCATATAAGGGAGTCATGTAGAAATGAAAAAATAAGCAGAATGATTATTTAAATTATTTTTAAACCACAGTATAGGCGGAGGATATGAAGTCTACGGATATAAGGGAGTCATGTAGACATGAAAATAATAGCAAGAAGATTGTTTAAATCATTTTTAAACCCAAGTTGCCGGGAGACGCGAGGTCTACGCATATTAGGGAATTGCGTAGACATGCAACAATAAGCAAGACTATTATTTGAATAATGTAAAAAAACGCATACTAGACTCCCTAATATGCGTGGACATCATATCCCCCCTCTACTTGAGTTTAAAAATTATTTAAATAATCGTTCTGCTTATTTATTCATGTCTACATGACTCCCTAATATGCGTGGACTTCATATACCCCGTCTAATTGGGATTAAAAATTGTTTAAATAATTGTCTTGCTTATTGTTGCACGTCTACGAAATTCTCTAATTTGGGTGGATCTCTCGTCCCCCGGCTAGTTGGGTTTAAAAATTATTTAAATAATCGTTTTGCAGATTTTTTGATAGCTACATTACTACCTTATATGCGTGGATGTAATATCCCCCGTCTGCTTGGGTTTAAAAATTATTTAAATAATTGTCTTGCTTATTGTTGCACATCTACGAAATTCCCTAATATGGGTGGTTCTCGCGCCCCCGGCTACTTGGGTTTAAAAATTATTGCAATAATAGTTTTGCTAATTTTGTCATGTCAAAATGAGTCCCTTATATGCGTGAACCTCTCATCCGCCGGCTACTTAGGTTTAAAAATTATTGAAATAATTTTTCTGCTTATTTATTCATTTCTACATGACTCCCTTATATACGTGGACTTCCTATGCCCCGGCTAATTGGGTTTAAAAATTATTTTAATTAACCGCTTTGCGTATTTTTTTATGTCTACATGAGTCCCTAATATGCGTGGATCTCATAACCCCCGCCTACTTGGGTTTAAGAATTGTTTAATTATCTTGCTTATTGTTGCACGTCAAATTCCCTAATATGCGTGGACCTCTCGTCCCCCGGCTACTTGCGTTTAAAAATTATTTAAATAATCGTTTTTCGAATTTTTGCATGTCTACATAACTCCCTAATATGCGTGGACCTCATATCCCCCGCCTACTTGAGTTTAAAAATGGTTTAAATAATTGTCTTGCTTATTGTTGCACATCTACGAAATTCCCTAATTTGGGTGGACCTCTCGTCCCCCGGCTACTTGGGTTTAAAAATTATTTAAGTAATTGTTCTGCTTATTTCTATATTTCTACATGACTCCCTTATATGCGTGGACATCCTGTCTCTCGGCTACTTGGGATTCAAAATTATTTAAATAATCGTTTTGCTAATTTTTTCACGTCTACATGACTCCCTAATATAGGTGGTTCTCACGTCCTCCGGCTACTTGAGTTTAAAAATTATTTCAATAATAGTTTTGCTAATTTTGTCATGTCAAAATGAGTCCCTTATATGCGTGGAATTCTTGTCCGCCGGCTACTTGGGTTTAAAAATTATTTAAATAATTTTTCTGCTTATTTATTCATTTCTACATGACTCCCTTTATTATATTTATAGTATTTTTTTTATGTCTACATGAGTCCCTAATATGCGTGGATCTCATAATCCCCGCCTACTTGGGCTTAAAAATTGTTTAATTGTCTTGCTTATTGTTGCACGTCTACGAAATTCCCTAATATGCGTGGATCTCTCGTGCCCCGGCTACTTGCGTTTAAAAATTATTTAAATAATCGTTTTTCGAATTTTTGCATGTCTGCATGACTCCCTAATATGCGTGGACCTCATATCCCCCGCCTACTTGGGCTTAAAAATTGTTTAATTGTCTTGCTTATTGTTGCACGTCTACGAAATTCCCTAATATGCGTGGACCTCTCGCCCCCCGGCTACTTGCGTTTAAAAATTATTTACATAATCGTTTTTCGAATTTTTGCGTGTCTACATGACTCCCTAATATGCGGAGATCTCATATCCCCCGCCTACTTGGGTAATGAAATTGAACATCATTCATACATCTTATGGCATGTACCGTACCACTGAATTTTGTTAGAGCATCAAATAGAGCATTATAAATATCTATTTTCAATAATATTAGGCTTACACAATAAGCAATACCTAATTATGAATTAACCTTTTAGCTGCGGACCACTCTAGAGACAAAGAATATTTGAAGTTTTTAGATCAAATTTGATGTTCTGAATACATAACAAATAGTTTTAAAATTTCTCAAAACATTCTTGACCTTGAAATACTAATTGACAAGGTCAGGATTATCAACAGGAATTTTTTTTATTATTTTTTACGTATTCAGCACATCAAACTACGTACGAAAACCGTCTAAAAACTTGACTTATAGTACGAATGAAATTTGACCTTCAAATGGTGATTTTCAAGGTCAAGGGTGTCTGCGAGAATTTTGTTACTATTTTTTTCATATTCAACGCGTGAAATTACATAGAAATACCGTCTCAAATCTTCATAACAAAAGAGACAAATTTTTTTTACATTGTACTTTACGTTGCCTGCGGGGCTGGTCGATATATGGACCAGCAGTCAGGTCAGCAATTCTATCTGAGATATCCAGTGATATTATGTATACATTTTACATATTCTGAGAGGTCAATTTGTACTGAAATTTCCCCGCAGCCTAAAGGTTAATAATAAATTAAGTTATAGATGTTAATTACTATAAAGCTGTCAAAATGAAATCAGGCAACAGACTGATAATTTCATTCATAATTAGGTATCGCTTATTGTGTAAGCCTAATATTATTGAAAATAGATATTTCTAATGTTCTATTTGATGTTCTAACAAAATTCAGTGGTACGGTCCATGCCATAAGATGTATGAATAATATTCAGTTTCATTAATCATGTTATCAAAAATTGAAATTATGGATTTTTCTTGATATTTCAAAAAATTGTAACTTTTTTTCCTATGCTCGGTCAGTATTGATCAAAAAAGCATTTTGAAGGGTTTTCGAAGAAGAATACAAAAAAAATTTATCGAATAAAGAATATTTGGCCGCAGCCTCAATATCCTTTGATGAAAGTATACTAAGGAGCAGCCAATCAGAGACTTTCAAAAAGGGTCATAAAATAAATACTGGCACATTCTACAGAAAAAATACAAACCATTTGCTAATGTACTATACAAAAAGTTTCAATATTTTGAGTTAAAAAATGAATAAACTTGGATTTTAACCGAAAATGCCAAAAAAATTGAATTTTCAATGTTGCATAGCTTTTTTATTTTTGCAAATATCGACTTAAAATTTGAAGAACATTTTTTGTTCATAAAAACTAAAAGAAAACGAGTTTTGAGCGATTTTAAAGTTTTGAGCTGCTGACTTCACGTGAAATATCCCATATACCTGAAACAACAGGATGGTGTAACAAAATTTGAGACCAAGAGTTGAACTTGAAATGAACCTGAGTATGGTATTTAAGTTGATCGGCATTTTAAAATATACACCTTCCATCATATAAACGCATAACTGAAAATTGACCATTTTAACAAAATTTGTATTTTTAGAAGTATTGTCATTAATAATTACTTTGCATTATACTTGTCATGCTACTGAATAATTGGCAAAAGTAGAGCTACTATAATTTCATTGAGCTAGGCTCATAAGTTTCTTTAGCTCTTTTCAAATTTTATGAGTTTTGTTGAAAAAAAAAACGGAAAAGAATTAATTTTGTGTCAAGACATCTAGTTTCTTGTAAATAGATAACTAAATAAACTCATGTAATTGTAATTCTTTTCTGTTATAATTAAATATGTTCGCCCATACACTTTTCCTTATAACTAATAATTGTGCGTATTTCGTCCATACGCATTTTTGCATTATAAACAACTGTGCGTATTTCGCTTATATACATTTTTGATATTATAAATAATTGTGCGTATTTCGCTTGTACGCATTTTTTATTATAAATAATTGTGCGTATTTCGCCTATACGCATTTTTGTATAATAAATAATTTTGCGCATTTCGCATATACACATTATTTATTATGAATAATTGTGCGTATTTCGCCAATACGCATTTTTTTATTTACTATTTTTTTTTATTACCAGCACATGTCAATTTGAACGTAATTACGTTCGAGTAAGTATTTATTTATAATCACGATTTTTACTTATAGTATAAAATTACGTGATTAGTAATACTTTAAGTTTTGACATGTCCAACACCTATTAGCCAAAAACTACGGAGCGCACCACCTAAATATCGTCATCGGCTTCCCCGAAGACCTGGACCACGTATTAGATGCGCCCTGATATCCAAACGCAAAAGACTACGAAGCGCACCACCTAGACCTTGTCATCGGCTACCCTGAACACCTGCACTGCGTATTAGATGCGCCCTGATATTTTAATGCAAAAAACTAAGGAGCACACCAACTAGACTCCATCATGGGCCACCCCAAAGACCTAAACCACGCATTTGATACGTTCCAACATCTAGAGACAAAAAACTACGGAACGCACGACCTAGACATCATCATCGGCTACCCTGAACACTTGGACTACGTATTAGATGCGCCCTGAGATCTAAACGCAAAAAACTTCGGAGCGCATCACCTCGACTACATCATTGACCACCCCAAAGACCTAGACGACGCATTCGATGCTTTCAATTATCGATAAGTAACACTTCCTTATCATAGTTGTCATTTCCGTATTAGCAGGTAGCAACCGTTACCGCTATAGTATTTCTCCCTTACAATTGAAGGTGGAAGCAATGTATACTAAAATCGTGTGACGCTGTTACGTCGGTATGCCGCTGATCCAACGATCATATAATTGTGTAACTGTTGTAGTATGAAAAGCAACATACTTTAAAAGCAAGCGACCCATACCATAAAAGTATGGGCCCCTTACTAAGATTGCTAAAACCACCTTACTTATATAGTAAAGGAACTCCTATACTCCACGAGTAAGCAGTTTTAACTGTAGCAGTAAGAGTTTTCTTTCCGTGTGCACCCGCAGAAAACTGTTGCTTTTTGGGGAGATATAATTCGTACCTAAAAATCAGGTGTGCCCTAAATACTGACATTAGTCTAGGCGCCAAGGGGGTTTCCGTGGCCGATGGATGTCCACGCCTCCACCAAAGCTTTTCTTACGTATTTTTGTCTGCTGATTCTGAATTTCGAAGGTGGATAGTCGCCAGACTGCTAGTTTTTTTGTTATTAACAATTTAATTGCTTAAACTGCTGCCAAATCAATATGACTAATTATAACTGAATCCTAACTGTCTAAAACTGTAGTAAATTGATCTAGAATTATGCACGTTTGCGCTCGAATTCGCGAATTATTGCACTAAATTTGCAATAATTCGGGTTCTAATCAAAATTTTTCAATTCTGAAAAAATGAGTATATTTCTAGATCAATTTACTACAGTTTTAGACAGTTTTAGACAGATCTTTGGAATGAAAAGTCGAAAAAGCGCATGTGCATTTCCAACTAAGACCTCCTCACCCTCGCCTAAAGTTTACCAGAATTACACACACACTATGCAATACATGCTGAGGGATTGTATATCCAATTTCAGATCTACTCAATCAGCCAGTATGGAGTAAATAATTTTTTTCTTGAAAACTTCTTGAAAAACACACAGAAAATGCAGTATCTCTACACTTGCTGATTATTTATAACTGAAACTCGGTATATAATCCCTCAGCATGTACAACATAGTGTGTGTAAAGTTTAAGCTATTTGTAGAGAATGGAAAGGGATCTTTGGAATGAAAAGTCGAAAAAACGCATGCGCATTTCCAACTAAGACTCCTCCTCATCCTCGCTTAAAGTTTACTAGAATTACACACACACTATGCAATACATGCTGATGGGTTGTATATCCAATTTCAGATCTACTCAATCAGCCAGTATGGAGTAAATAATTTTTTTCTTGAAAACTTCTTGAAAAATACACAGAAAATGCAGTATCTCTACACTTGCTGATTATTTATAACTGAAACTTAGTATATAATCCCTCAGCATGTACAACATAGTGTGTGTAAAGTTTAAGATATTTGTAGAGAATGGAAAGGGATCTTTGGAATGAAAAGTCGAAAAAGCGCATGTGCATTTCCAACTAAGACCTCCTCACCCTCGCTTAAAGTTTACCAGAATTACATATACACAATGCAATACATGCTGAGGGATTGTATATCCAATTTCAGATCTACTCAATTAGCCAGTATGGAGAAAATAACTTTTTTTCTTGAAAACTTCTTGAAAAACACACTGAAAATGCAGTATCTCCACACTTGCTGATTATTTAGATCTGAAACTTGGTGTATAATCTCTCAGTATCTATAACACAGTGTGTATAAAGTTTAAATTATTTTTAGAGAATGAAAAGGGATCTTTGGAGGGAAAAGTCATAAAAAGCGCATCAAATCTACAATTACATCTACATTTATTATACGTTGGTTCATACATATGAGGTACGTCTTGAACTTCAGTACTCTCGTTCAAATAAATAAATAAATAAATTAACTTTCGAATGACTTACTTTTTTGTCTTGTCTTAGAAAAGGTATTTGTAATATAGGCAAGTGAGGTTATGGCTCTGCAGCGCGCGGCGCCCGCCTCGTGGCCTCGTGGGTGTGCTCCGCACGCGGTGTGACTGTGAGGCGACGTAGGTACTGTATCTCGTCCTCGTCGTGGTCGGCGATCAGCTCGCATTGTCGTCACTTCAGCGGAGGGTGCGGGGGCGCGTCGCGGCTCGACACTCGACAGACGACAGCTGTGATCACGGTGACAGCATCATGCATAAACAACACGGACTGACGGCAGCTGTCGAAGAGGAAGAGCCCTGGTCTTGCAGATTTCTCTCGTTCCATTTGTTCACTCTTCTTCTCGCGATAGGTACTTTCATTAATCAAAATCAACACGAATAAATGAATTACGACCAGGTGTTTCTCGCGCATCGCAGTCACGGTCGTGGGACGCAGCATAAGAATATTACTCAAGCGCCCTCTAACTGTGGCTTTTTTTCGCCCGTCAATCTTATTCGTGTGGGCGTATGTCACCTCGGGTAGTAGTTCAGGTTTTTTGGAAAATTTACGTATTATTTGTTGTCAGGATATGATTTAAAAGATTCTTTAGGGTAATAGTGAGCGGGGACAACTATTCTTTTACGCAAGAATTATTGATGTTTTGTATCCAAAGCGAAATTAGGAGATATGGGTAGGCGTCGTCTGCTCCACGATTTCAATCAAGCAGTATAATCACCTCGGCAGTAGTTCAAGGTTTTTGTAATTTCTAGTTCACTAAAAGGTATGCTACAAATTTGTAAACATTCTTTGTTGTGTAAGTGAGCGGGGACAAGTACGCGTTTATTTCAAAATATTCAGAACTACCTATAAAAACATTGCAAAAGGGGAGGCATAGCGAACAAGCTGCTATGCTGGCACGCGGTCGGTAAGCAATAAATTACAGAAAAAGTATTTTTTGCTTATTTCAATATAATAATAGTTGTCCCCCCTTCATTTTTTAATTCGAATTCACTTCCTAAATTTTTACGTCGATTGGTATTTTGGTTTGGGAGAAAAGTTTGAACTACTGAAATAGCCAATAAAACAGGGATCTTTGTTTCCATCTACGACGTCCTCTTAAAATCTAACGTTGCTATTGGCCGAAAATATAATCCTGCTGACCCTTGAGTAAAATCGCTACAATTGATAGTTATACCGATAACGGTGCCATCACGGCCTCTTTTCAGATAATCAACAATTTATCGCATAGCACTTTCCAACCACTCAATCTGATTTCTACTAGTTACCGCGTCTTTAATTTTTATAACTAACTCTCTAGAAACGATCCTAAAATTCCTATTTATTCGCTCGCTATCGGAAATTATTACAAATTTTTGTTCATTACCAACTTCAATAATCTCCTCATTGCTGACGGTGCGGCTTGGACCTGCTACGTTGCTGTTGTTGTTCACAAGCTCGATGTTGCTCGTACCTGCAACGCTGCTATTGGTACCAGAATTGTCACGGATAGTACCCACTACACTCTGGTTGTTAGTAGAGTTGTCGTTGCTTCTAGCCGCTGCACCATCACCTCTTCCGATTTGATTAAAGTTTTCCCCGCCGCTGTTACTCGTACTTGCTCCGTTTTCTACTGCTCCCGGTAACTCGCTGTGTTTAAAAACTGTAATGAAAATAAATGTTAATAACAATAATTATAATTTTTCATGTGAAAAATATGAAAACTAACATCATTTTATGGTTCGGATGTACCACGGAGGGAATTGTGCACACGAACAATTTCGTCATAAGTGGGTGGGTAAAAATGAGCCTCATTTTGAATCTGCACACAGACCCATTTTTGTATTTTGCGTGCAGAATCGTTATACCCACCGAACCCCGCCGTGTACGCTACGAATTAGTAAATTAAAAAAATATTTTTATATTCGTGCTGTTATTTAAAAAATGATTTATTCTTACCTTTACAAATTGCTGCACTAATATCCTTATCATGACACATTCTTTTTGCAGCAGAAGAACCCGCGTCCCATGCTCGCCTTTTACGAGCAGGTAGTTGCCGTTCTGCCCTTACAGCGTTTACCTTCTCTTCACATTCTGAATCAGTAGCCTCTGGACTCGTTCTGTCATGATCCTCGTTCATTATCTGCTCCATAACTGCGTGCGATCGATCGTCGTACATTCTATACACTATAAAAAAATATTTAAAAGTTTAAAAAATGTTCTCATATCTAATAAAATATTAACTATTTTTTTAAATTATTAACAGATTATTCTTACCTAATTGGTTATAATGATCCATTAGGCGACTCAAAGATGTTTTCTTCTGCTCACCTTTATAAAAAAACTACCTCGCCGATAGTTAAAACGCACTCCTCACTTTCATGTAGAGCTAGGTCATACATCGTGTTTAATTGAAGAATTGAACGAACTTACCTGTGATGTTCAATTATAATTGTATGAGCGCCTCCTCCTCTAGATCAAGTTGTAGTCTCTCCACTCCATGCCAGTGTTACCACACTTTAAAAGTAAAAAAAGCGCCTCTAGTGGCGCGCGACATCTCATTATTTGAAAGTATTGCCGTCAAAAATTTTACTGGGATTATCCATTGATATGCGGGTCTATAAAGGGTGTATTTGATCTAGAGGAGGAGGCGCTCATACAATTATAATTGAACATCACAGGTAAGTTCGTTCAATTCTTCAATTGTATTTCGCGCCACCTCCTCTAAATCAAGTTGTAGATGTTTAAAGAAATATATTTTTCACGGCAATGATTATAAATATATATATATTATAAATATATAATTATTTATTTATAGTTCTTCCTATATATGGGAGCGTCCAGCAGAAACGGGCCACCGAGCGCGCGCGGTGCCTTTTTTCGCGTAAAAGGCGCTCTGTTTAACTCGCTCATAATCGTATGCTGCGTCTTTGAAAAAAAAAACCAAGGACCTATATCGATAGATTTTTTTCTGCTCTTTCCAATTGCGCCATTGTTTTTATTGCGAAACGCGTTCTTCCGGATGAAAACTCGAGTTGAATATTGAAAGCCATTTTTCTCAAAGTATATCATGTTTTTTTTTTTTTTTTTTTTCAAAATAAACTACACCATTGGAAAGTACAACTCTTAAGCTTCAAAACCCTATCTTGGAGAAGTTGGAGAAATAAAGGGTTTAAAAGTAACAACACGAAAAAGACAGCGCCGAGGGTCCGCGCGAGCCCCTCGCGCCCGTGTGTACGGCACGTTTAAGTGCACGCTCTATTCAATTCGCTAATAATCGTGTACCAAGTCTCTGAAAAAAGAACTAAGGACATATATCGATAGATTTTTTCCTGCTCTTTCCAATGGTGCTATTATTTTTATTCCGAAATGTTTCCTTCTAGTTGAAAATTCCATTTGAATGTTTAAACTCTATTTTTTCAATAAAATATCAGTCTTTTCTTCAAAATGAATTATATTCTTCAAAAGTACAAGTCTAAACTATAAAATATTATATTTTTAAGTTGAAACATGAAAAGTTCAAAAATAGTAAGATCAAAAAGACAGCGGCTGCCCGAACTTTTTACGCTATGCTCAAGGGCGGATTAATACACGCTATGTGCTATTTCGCCCTTTCTTTTTTGTAAATATAAAATGTTTTGTAACTTACAATGCCAATGCGTGGACATAATTTTGTGGATTTAGTTGTAACAGTTAATATAATATTACAATGAACTTTGTTCATTTATATAACAAAAACTTGGTACACGATTATTAGCGAATTGAATAGAGCTTGCACTTAAACGTGCCGTACGCACGGACGCGAGGGCCTCGCGTGGACTCTCGGCGCTGTCTTTTTTATGTTGTTACTTTTAAACCCTTTATTTCTCCAACTTCTCCAAGATAGGGTTTTGAAGCTTAAGAGTTGTACTTTCCAATGGCGTAGTTTATTTTGAAAAAAAACATGATATACTTTGAGAAAAATGGCTTTCAATATTCAACTCGAGTTTTCGTCCGGAAGAAAGCGTTTCGCAATAAAAACAATGGCACCATTGGAAAGAGGAGGAAAAAATCTATCGATATAGGTCCTTGGTTTTTTTTCGAAGACGCAGCATACGATTATGAACGAGTTAAACAGAGCGCCTTTTACGCGAAAAAAGGCACCGCGCGCGCTCGGTGGCCCGTTTCTGCTGGACGCTCCCATATAAAGAGAACATTATAATTAGAGATAAGTAAATAAGTACGCAACATTACTATTTAAATGTTTAGCACTGCTAACGCAAAATCTTGTCTATTAGAGACAATTTGACGATCATAAAAACGAGCAAAAGTTTGAGAGTTATTCGTCCAACCTGCAGTTTTTCGAATTAAATCTATATCTACCCCTGAACGTTTTGCTGCTGAAGTAGACGCATGACGTGTACTATGCGCTGAAAAATTATTCACACCTAACCCAGCCTTCATCAGTATTTCCTTTACCCAGCGACTCAACGTTTGTGTAGATATAGATTTCACTGATTTATTTAATGAGATAAATAATTTTTCAATTGGCCTGCGTATCTTCTTTGATACGTTAAGATATTGCAATAAGCATGTTGCTGCACATAATTTCTTATTTTCATAGAAGGGTACAACCAAAAAAGGTTGTACAGCACTCTTCTTGGACGTCTTTATGCGGTCAGGAATCTCAATCTCTATTCCTGTATCATTAATCTTAATGTTATTTATTCTTATTAGGGCGAAGGTCTGCATGCGATGTCCAGTGACTAACGCCAATAAGCAGATTAATTTCTTTTATAAAATCTTAAATTCTAATGCTTCATTATCGCCGATACTAATAAAGTAATCTAGAACTATCTTTGGATCCCAGGTATATTTATACTTGGGTCTTGACGTAAATTATAAATACCCTTAAAAAATCTCTTCATTCTTGCATCTACTCCGCTATCCTTGTTAGCAATCAATAAAATCGCCGATCGAGTACAATTAATAGAACTATGTGACATTCCTCTCTCAAATTCAGCTGTTAAAAAAGATAACAATTAAGAAATTGTGGGGTCAAAAATTCTACAAGAATTCTCTTCACAAAATATCCACCATTTTCTTAAGGCCACTTCGTAGTTCTTTAGTGTTGAACTTCCTAGAGAAGATATCATTATCTCCATGGAACTCGACGGTACTCCTTGACGTATTAAGGCTTGCCTGATAATATTCCTGCCTCCAGGGAAAGGCTTCTCCATAACGGGTGGCATTGCCTGTTACAGGAAATTAAGAGATCTTTATTAGGTTTTAATTTAATTAAATCGTTTCTTAACATACGACGGAAAAGGGGGTACCAAGTCTGAGCTGGCCAGCTTGGTACAACAACGATTCCCTGAGCTTTGTCTCTTTTAATCTTTCTTAACATCTTTAAGATTATGCTAAATGGTGGAAACGCATAAAAATACATCTCTTCCCAAGATACAGTAAAGGCGTCGATTACTTCGGATCCTAGATCTCTTTTCCAAGAGAAATAACCCGCACATTTTGTATTCGAACAACTCGCAAATAAATCTACTTCAGGCATACAAAAATTCTCTATTATCTTACTAAAGGCAGCATCTGATAATGCGTATTCAGTTTCAGGTTCCAGCTTTCTTGACTCAAAATCAGCTTCAACGTTATTTTTTGAACTTATATAAGAAGCAGAAATTAAAATATTTCGCTGCTCAAACCATTGCCATATTTCTCTTGTAATGGTATTTAATCTTTCGTATTTAATACCCCCCATTCTATTTACGTAGGAAATGGCGGTGGTATTGTCGATTCTCATTAAAATACTAATGTTCTTATAGTTCTTTGCAAAGCATTGAATACCTAAAAGGGCTGCCTTTAGTTCTAGATAATTTATATGGTGGTTCTTATTGTCTACTGTCCAAAATCCATTAACACTTTGACTATTACATACTGCACCCCAATCAGATAAGGAAGCGTCAGAAAAAATCTCTAATGTATAGGGTGGTATTTCAATAGAACTTATTCCTGTCATAATATTCCTTTCCCACCAATCAAAATCAGAATTCTTTGTAGTTATGTTTATTGTACAATCATAATTATTATTGTTCTTCAATAGAGCAATATATCTCTCTTTCGAAATTCTTTGTGTAAATAAGACTATATTTTGTGGCTGGGCAGCAGGCGACTAAGGATCCGACAAGACGAGCGTATTCCCTAACTTTACATTTCTTTACTCTCTTAAATTTCCTGATTAATGCCGTTATTGATATTCTTTTTTCTTGCGTAATTTCTATGTTCACTAAAGCAGAATCAAAAACGAAGCCCAGATATGTACATTGCATAGAAGGTACTAATTTACTCTTTTTATAGTTTATAATGAAGCCAAGATTCTTTAACAAATTACAAGTACTCTTAACATTAATCTCACATTCATGCATAGAATCTGCTATTAATAAAAAATCGTCTAGATATAAAACAGATTTAAAACCATATTGACGTAACAAAAAAATAATAGGCTTCATTAATTTTGTAAAAATTTGTGGGGCAGTAGATAATCTGAATGGTAAGCATGTAAATTCGTAAAATTCGTCTAAAAATTGGAAACGAAGAAATTTTCTATGCAATGGATCAATAGCAACCAAATAATATGCATCCTTTAAATCTAATGTTGCCATATAAGAACTCTTATCTATTAGCTTGCTCGCAGTTCTATAGTCCTCCATCTTAAAATGCGTTGTAACTATAAATTCGTTTAAATGTTTAAGATTTAGGATAAGTCTATGCGTATTATCCAGTTTTACTACAGTAAAAATCTTTGATAAAATCATTAATTAAGTCAGCAATTATATTATTTTCTATTACTGAAAAATTATTATTACAAATATATCTTTGAACTGGTGTAGATTTGAAAGATATTTTATAACCTCTTACGATTGTAAGAATCTTTGGATCAGAAGTTATAATTTTCCATCGGTCATAAAATGAACTAAGTCGACCCGCAATACAGCTTACCGAGTCGTTTATCTTTTCTTCGAGTAATTTCTTTTGTGCTGATTTCTGTTGCTCCGCTGCAGTCTCTTCGCCTGCTTCCGCGATCTCGCTCTCCAGCGACGATGAGTAGTCGTCTGCTTCGGCCCGCTCGATTGGTTGAATGGAGCATTGGACTGATGACGAGACGGGCCGTGATAGTTTTTTGTTATAGGTTTAAATGGTGTCCTCTTGGCTTTAAACTCCTCAGCTGACTGATCGATAATCTTTACGTTTTTTAAATCATCCGCCAATTTCTGACCAAATAAGAACGTATCAGCTGACGAAGAGTTTAATGTTTCCTTTATCGAAGGGTTCGAAACGTATGAGAGTAATAGGCCTCTACGGGCCGACACCTCATCATGTAACGTATCAACGATTAATCTGCTAACGTCGCTTAGTCCTTCTATAACAATAACATCCTGTGGCGATTCCCGCTCGAGCAGACTGGAAATTATCTTTCCCAAACCTGATATGCTGTTAACTTCTCATGCTTCTGCATGATCCTCTTGTCTCTTATTCGAGCGTTCTCGTTAACTGCACGTTGAGCCTCTGCATTAATCTTGGGCGGATCGAGAAATACGCAGTTACTTGGGGTCGGATATTTCTTTCTTAGCTCCTCTCTCTCGTCATTAGGAAGGCCCAACTTTAAATTTCACTCCAGCAGACAGCAAAATGCGAATGAACGGGTGCTGCCAGTACTCGCTCCTCTGCGAGTCGTTGTCCAATAACGTTTAGAACGTCCGGGTTCAACTCCCTTTCTGTTGCTTCAGCTACACGCAAAGGGTTCGGCGTTGTTCCGCTGGATGCATCGGCATGCGTTCCACCGATGTCCGCCGATCCGCTCCCCCCGGCTGGTCCGCCGCGACATCTCTCGGCAAGTGTGAGCGAGAACGAACGCGCGAGCGAGAACGTGAGCGAGAGCGAAAGCTGACGCGTGAAGGTGAAATGCAAGCGTCCCTTTGTTTGTTGTCTTCTGGCAGGCGTTTCTGGGAATTATCAGCCGAATGCGAGTGAGACTTGCTGCTGTCTATTGAACGGCTTCCTATTTTAACAATAAGAATATATACGTATGCTTATATCCATCTTTATAACCTTAAAATAAGGTCTTAATAAACGAAGGGCAGAAAGAAAACAACAAAATAATAAGATTATTTTGCTTCAAGTAGGAAAAAAAAAACTACTCATATGTAAAGCAACAAAATTAATCTTTAAAAAAAATTAACGAATGCATGTCCCTATTACGTTGTTTGATAACAATCCTATTGAAAATAAAATCTTCATATGGACAAGTACAGTCTCTAGAGTAAAAATAAAATCTTCACACAGATAAAATCTGAATGAGAACTGTATCTCTTTTAGAATAAAATTCTTATACAACGTTTCTGAAATAAAATTTCTTACGGCTATACGCTGAGCTGCTTGAAGAAGCTGAAGAACGTCTTCTATGACGACGGAATCTCTTCTTCTTATGTTTCCTAGACCTCTTTTCTAACTTTTTTAATCTCTTCCGGATATTTTCACGATCTGAATCTGATGATGAATCACGTTGTCTTCTTCTTTTCCCCATTTCTAACCTCAAATGTTGCGCGTACGTGTGGTTCCTCCGGTACACAGAAAAAGAATGAGATGTCGCGCGCCACTAGAGGCGCTTTTTTTACTTTTAAAGTGTGGTAACACTGGCATGGAGTGGAGAGACTACAACTTGATTTAGAGGAGGTGGCGCGAAATACAATTGCTGAGTATTCGCCCTTTTCCTCATTTCTCTTAAAATCGACAACAACTCGGCCGATTCAAGTTCAGGCAGTCTCGCAAACCATTCCGTCGTATATACTCGTCGGGCCCACGGCTGCCCGATAGTTAAAAAGCCGGCACAGCGCGAAGTAATTGCTGGTAATAAATTTAACATCGTGAATACTTTTCTTTTCAATATAAAACTGAATAAAATCGAATAAAATCACTTTTAAAGCCAAAAGGATTAAACCGGAATAAGAACACTTCTAAATAAAATCACTTTCAAACACAACAAAGATTAAACTAAAATAAGTACGTTTTTGAGCACAAGGAATATTAAGCTCAGAGTGAGAATGCTTCTGATCACTTCCGAACAGCGAGACACTTCAAATCGAAATAAGTTCTTCCTCCCTCATCCCCCGAGTTATAAACCCCATCTCCCCACTTTTCAAATTTTCTCTATAGCTCGAAAATGTGTAAAAATTTTTACAGGTATACGGAAGAATGAGGTCCTACGGTGTACCACATCTTGCGCAATTAAGATCTAATACTTTTACTCTGGTGCGCACGTGTGATGACAGAAAATTTCACGATTCACGAGCTACCGTGTTTATGACAGTTACAAGAAGAGAAATACCAGATGTTTACATTTAGAGAAAAAATCTATTTTTAGAACGGCTGACCCTTTTGTTTGGAAAGGATCCTCGCGGCGGCGTGTACCCCACACAGATTAGTCGATGCTTACCGCTCCACCCGATAACATCACCAGCTTCGGTCTCTGTATTATTCGGAAATTTTTCTCAAAATCACGTTTTCTTCCAAAGTGTTTGTGCTTTCAAAAAGTGTTTGTGCAGTTTACCTCATTTTCTTCCAAACATATATAATTTAGAATTATGGCACAGGCTGTGCTATCATCGAAAGACAACCAGATTTTAAGCACGCCTCCAAACACCCGCCAAAAAAAGAAGAGAATAATCATGGCCGAAACGGAAAACAAAAGTTTCAAAACAAATTTCAACGTTCTTAAAAAGGTAATTGTTGGTTTACATTATGACAAAAACACCAAAAGTTTTGAACCAGTAATTCAACTGCTAAATAATCATTACACACAAGGATTGGAATTAAATTCGAAAACATGGTGCGAAATTCAAAACCATTTTCAAGATATTTCCAATTATTTTAATAATTTGAGAAACATCGAAAGAACAGAAAAAATACAAGTTAACGACGTTGATATTTTATTCACCATCTCGTATGGCGTTAAATCCATCGTTTTTGACAGATACTTTTCCACGCATGAGAATGCTGGTGCTAAAAGAAGAAGAACATATTCACCAGCAGTCGTTATGCAAAAACGCACATTTCAAGGATTGAAAATGTCTGTGGTTTGTGTAGACGAAAGATTTCATCGTACCGAACATATTACTCCTCTAGTCAATAAGTGCAAAGATATTATCTATGAAGAACTAACGAAATTGGTGGAAAACTCCGAATTAGTTAAAAAAAATAGTGACGAAATCATCAAAATGAAACTGCAAGAAAACATTGAACAAATAAAAACAAGTGTCAAAGATAAATTTAACTCTGTGGACAATGCAGTGTTTAAGCACTATTTTGATATTTTATTCCTTGAATTAATTGCACTTTGTAATGATTTATTTTTCTATGAAATAACATATATATTTTGTAAAGAAAATCTAGATGGCTTTGAATCTCAATTCATGTAAATATGTTTATTCAAAACTCTATTTTATACGAAATAATAAATAGATCTAAAACGTATATTTTCTCCGTATTTTTTTTACTTCGCCCCATAAACATCCGCATATCCTCGTTTCCTTCAAAACTTCCAATCACCAAGTTCCCCAGATTTTTTCCCACATTTTATTACCATACTTAAAATATAGCACTTTTCGAAACTTGTATAATCTGTAAATAAACACGACTCCTTTTTAAACCCTCATCGGCGCTCACTTGAAACACGCCGCAGTTCAAGACACGTGTAAGGCTTCTGTCGTACATATTTTGCTCGCTTAAAACTCATCTTCCTTGCGCAATATTCAATATTTGTGTTTATATTTCCAACGGATTCCTCTTCTTAACGGTACACCCATCAATTCTGTTTTCTCACCTTCCAGCTTCCACTCCACATGCTCCCTTAATTACAACCTCGAGCTCTTAAGCTCACCCGCAACTCGTCTCCTTTTCTAACCCTACATCTGGTCGAAATTCACCGCTGTTCAAGACACATGTAAAAGCTTTTACTGTATCTATATTCTACCCGCTTGAAATTCATCATCGTTGCACAATATTTAATATTTGAGTTTACGGTTCTAAAAGATTCCTTGCCCTATCTACACACTCATCAATACAGTTTTCGCACCTTCCAGCTCCCATCCCACTAATTAGGGGCTCGACCGCTTCTCTGACTCACTACTCAATACACCCGTTTTCCCTTCCACTGTACAACGGATTTTCCACCTGCTTCCGACAGACCTTTTCTACACACACTAAGATTTTCCACAAATGTATTTTCACCATTCTAATATTTAAATTAATTCTACCATTTATTCATAAACTCACATTTATATAATTCTTTCATTAGTAAAATATACCCAAAATCTAAAAATTTACAAAAAATATTAACAAATTCTTTTATTATTAATAATTCACTTCTCAGAATATTTAAATTTTATTTCATTTGAATTTTCATAAATACCATTTCGCATCTACATATCTATAAAATTCTAAAAAAAGTAAAAAAAAAAATTGCAAAAAAAATTTGCATATGCTTTTGCATAACTTCACCACCACCCACTTCCACCCACCATCCACTCCACCCGATCTGAGTTGTACCCCACATATCTATAAAATTCTGAAAAAAGTAAAAAAAAAAATTTGCAAAAAAATATTTGCATATGCTTTTGCAATACCTTCACCACCACCCACTTCCTCCCACCACCCGCTCCACCCGATCTGCTTGAGTTGTACCCCAGACCTCTGGCGCCAGACGCTTCCCCCCTCCTCCACCGATCTACCTGAGATGTACCCCAGGCCACGCCCCCCTGTCTGCCTGAGATGTACCCCTACTACTTGCACATATACACATTGCAGGAAAACAATTAAAAACCCACAAAAAAATTTCTAAAAACTTTTCTAAAAATTTCCTGAATATTTTTAAATACTGACCTATAACAATACATTAATTTCTTTTTTAAAAACATTAAAATTCCTAAATTCTAATGGCAAACATCTTTTATTATGTATGAATATATAAATTTATAAAAAATCTAACCAAGGAAACAGAAAATTATTAATGGTATTATATTCATCATAATTTTCTTTGATATATAACTACAATCAATTACTTTATTTCATATACATGGGTCATTTGCAAAAAAATGGCAACTATTTAATTAGTATAAATTGGTGAGTACCGTCATTCTTGAAATTTAATGGCAAACATCTTTTATAATGTTTGAACATATAAAAGAAAATATTTAACAGTACTATCACTGTTTTACACAACGCAAAAATGACACTGGAAAAGCCTTTTATTATATGTAATATACACAGTACACATTACACAAAAAAAACATTGTAGATGTATTCCAAGTTTGTTTTACATGATAAACCCTTTGATTGTATATTTTAAATAAATTAGAAAATTTAACTGCCAAAAAAGATTTCTAAAAGTTTTTCTAAAAACTCTAAATATTTTTGAACTAAAGCAATCTGTTTTAAAAAGTTACAATTATAAAAAACGTTTGTATTGCTTACAATTACCTGAAAACAAATATCTGACAATCAATTTGATATTACACGATGCAAAAACAGCACTGCTAAAACCATCATGTAAAACAAACTTGAAATCCATCTACAATGTTTTTTTCGTGTAATGTGTACGTATGTAATAAAAGGCTTTTGCAGTGTCATTATTGCATTGTTTAAAACAGATTTGATAGTACTGTTAAATATTTTCTTTTATATATTCATACGTAATTATATATAACCAACGCAAAAATAACATTGCAGAAGCCTTTTATTATTACATAACCGCACCAAAATAAACTAATTAAATAATTGCCATTTTTTTGTAAATTACCCACATATGAGAAACTTTAATTTCTTGAAAAACGGATAAAAATTTATCATTTCATACTTATTTCTAATGTTACGTCTGGTGACGTATCCTTAAATTTAAATTTTATCCCAACATTTTCATCGGTAATTTTCTGACACACAAAACGATGTGTCTGCGAAATTCTAAAACGTTGCATTTTCCAATACGAGGCATCGTGCGTAGCAGGTCATCAAACTTGTGAAAGACAACGAATTATATTTTCTTTAGAATCAGCATTTCTCAATGCTACTGCCGAATTGTATACGACTGTCGACGATGACATTACCAAAGAAGATGATCTCGATTTACTGTTCACGATCATCTTTAACCTAATTATTTTGTATTATGAAAGAAGCGATGTGTGTCACGCACGTCAGTCACAGTAACAACCGTAATACAGGTGAACTGGCGAGCTCCGTCTGCCCGAGACGACATAAGAGGGCATAATTCATTATTACGGAGCAACAAATACACTAAAGTATACTAACATAAGCGGAATAATTGTACGAGCAAATATACAGCGATAGCTATATGCTATCACAATATATTGTGAGGGAAGTTCAATTGACTAAAAATTGTACATCGAAGGAATTGCAAGCAGCAACAATATTGGTAATTATACCTTTCCAAATAAAATAAACTTTAAACCAAATATTATTCGTTATTTCTTTTATCCCGGACTTCACATTGGTTCCGGTACGAATCGAACATTAGTTCACTAGACTGTTTAAAATAAAAGAATAAAAATAACTATTTTTCGGACTTAACATTGGTTCCGGTACGAATCGAACATTAGTTCACTAGACTGTTTAAAATAAAAGAATAAAAATAACTATTTTTCGGACTTCACATTGGTTCCGGTACAGAATCGAACACTAGATTCATACGAAAAACAAGACTGGTATAAAGGGAAACAAATAGTATTTGTTCATACTAATAATTTATTACTAACTATTTCCGAGCTTCTTGCTTTGCAGTAAGAAGTTGGGGGGATGATTGTAGCATGAATCGCCCAAACTCCGGAAGATAAGCATGTACGCCTCGTCCAGACTATACTAACATATTAACAGATAAATAAAAGAAGAAAATAGACGATGTTATAGAAATAGGGAAAGGATAACCCAAATATAAATAATCAAACGTAAACGAATATAAAAAAAGATTTCACATAAAGATAAAATCAAAATAAATAAATATATAAGTAAATAGCATCACGAAAATATATTTGACAAACAACAAATTAAAGTGAAAAAATTGATATAGGGAAAACATTAAAAAACAAATAAGTAAATAATATCAGTAAAAACAAATAATTAAAATATTAGTGAAAAAATAAACACATGAATAAATGAATAAAAAAAAAAAATTTTTAAACAAATCCAACACGAATGAGAAAAAAGAAATAATAATACAATATAATAATCATTGAATAGATAAATGTTATATTTTACATAAACAAGATATAAAAATATCAGGAAATCAATTAAAACGCAAAAATAAGCGATACAGATATAAAAGTAACAAATAAATAAATGATATCATGAAATAAACAATTACAAAATATCTACATGAAAATAGTTGAACTAATAATAAAAAGATATTTAAAAAGAAATATTAAGTATAGCATAGGCAAAAGAGTAATATATCATATCAGAAAAAGGCAGGAAATAAGGGAAACGAAGGGATTTGAACCAGACATACGACCCAAAGAAATCCAGAACTTAAAAAGCAAATAGACGAGAAAAGTAAAGAAGCTAATATTTTTGGAAGGAAACCGAGAGTACCAAGATCACCTCCGAGCATAAACTTGCCTAAAAATTTATCAAATACTTACGTTAACGTACCAATTGACTCAAAAACAGAGGAAAAAACAAAAAAAGTTTCAATTCCAACAACTTTGAAAGCAGATCTTAACGTATCAGAAAAAACAGATTCACAATTTTCAGTTAATTTAAACAAAAAACCGAATATTACAAAACCCACACAAGAACAAGATATACAGGATAGTATATCACCGAATACATTTTATACGCCGAACGCACCAGGTCAAGGCCATGCATTTTTTAACGACTCAGCATATTTAGAGGATGACAAGCAACATGATTATAGACATAGGCGGATTACTGAATGGACAAAGCCTAATTTTAGTTAGAGATAAAAGATGTCGCAGAAATAGTACCGGAATTTGATGGAAAAAATATGGAACCAGAAGAATATATAGAAAGACTTTAACAGGCAAAAGACATTATTGACAACGCAGATGAAGAAAACTTAGTACGACTTTTGAAAATAAAATTAAAAGGAGAACCATATAAAGCCCTAAAAAAAGCAGATATTACTACCATCGATGTTTTAATTCAATCCATACGGAAAATTTATCCGAGTAAAGAAAATATACATACACTATATGGAAAATTAATTAGAATAAATCAAGAACCAAATGAAACAGTATTGGAATATGCTAACAATATTACAGAAATAGGTACTAAAATTAAAGAATTAAAAGCATTAGAACCAGGTATCACAGAAGGATATCTTAGAATTTTTAAAACTCAATTAGAAAAAGACATATCGAATTATTTTAAAGACAGTCTAAAAAGTGAAATACGATTTGCGTTAGGTGAACACGAAACCGCAAAAAGTGCAGTACAAAAAGCAATATATCTAGAGGCAAATACAGAAAAAAGAAGTATGATGAGGAAGGATAACGCAAATATATTATATAACTTTGAAAAACCAATTACAAACACCGCAAGAATATATCACTGCCAAATTTGCAGAGATACCGAGCATGAAGCACTATTTTGTCTCAACGCATCATGTGTGTATTGCAAAAATAAAGATCACATGTCATATCTTTCTAATGTCGCAAAAGATAAAATAGAATTAATTTGTAAGTTTTGCAGCTCAAGGGGACATTCGATAGATACTTGTAAATTAAATCACTTAAAAGGAAGTCATTGTCAATATTGCCAAGAAATGGGTCACACGGTTACAACTTGCCCAATGATAATAAAATATGAACTCTGCTGGAAATGCAAAGAACGAGGTCATAGTTCGAATGTGTGTGAAAAAAGTGCTAACGTTGCCGAGACTTGCGAATTCTATGGTAGCACGAGCCACACGATGAAGAACTGCCCGTCGGTAGTATGTCAGAGGTGCAATAAACCCGGACATTTAATGAAATACTGCGAGGTAACGAGAAAAAGGATCTGGTGTACGATCTATGCGTTAGAAGGACATGAAGCTTCGGATTGCCAGACGGCAGGAATTATGACTATGCAAGGTAAACAGCAGACGTATGGAAATAAAATAATTTGCCAAATTTTCGAGGCGGTCACACATACTGCAGCATATTGCCCAGATCGAAATACAAGTTTAAAAATGAATACCAATTACACGAATATTAGCTCAAATTATAGAAGTTTAGAAAACAAATACACGTACCACACACAAAGCAATGCAAGGAATACAAACGGATTTAATAACATCCAACAACAAAATTACAAACCAAGGAACATGATTTTTAATAATCAACAACCCAATACAGTAAATAGAAAAAGAATTCAATGTGATTATTGCAAAAGAATCGGGCATGACATCGACAACTGCAGAAAACTTAAAAATCTTATAATGCAATATAATGCAATGGGAAATCATTGTGATCTTTGTAAAAATCCAGATCATACTACAGAAGAATGTGAGGAAATCAAACAATATCCAAGTATTAATACTGATGAATCATATCATAATGTTACAAAAAAAACAATTAACGAATCAAAAATTCAGAAAAACAAAGTTAATGCAACGAATATTGAATGGTATAATGGTAATGAACTAATTACAGAAAATAAAGTAAATAAAAATAAACAGGAAACTAATATCATAGAGGAATCTACAATAATTAATGATGATAAAAAAATCAATTTAATTATCGAACTTTTTATAAAAATACATGAAATCACTGTTGAACCAAAGGATAATAATATAATTATAAAAAATCATGAAAATACTAATGAAATTAATTTTATAGATATTAACGAAATTTGCAAAAATACTCATGAAATTAAAGAAATTATGGAAACAAATTTAATTGATTTTATTGAATCTACTGTCAAAATTATGAGACTAATGAAGAAATGAATTTCAACGAATCTAATATAAAAACTCATGAGGATTGTGATGAAATTAATGTAATTGATTTTAATGAATCTGATATAAATAACCAAAAGAATGAAATTTCGAGTGAAAATAATAAAGAAGATAATAATTCGTTGGAAACAGTAACTTTTTATGATGATCATAAAGTCATTTTAGACATAACTTTTGTTTTAGCTGAACCATTTGAATCCGAAGATGATCAAATGGAAACTAAATTCCAACAAAACTCGCTTGAAAATTCGTTAAAAGAGAATATAGCATTAATACATTCAGAAGAGTCTTTATTAAATGATACAAAAAATCTAAAGAACTTACTAAATAATAGTAAAGTAATTTTCAAAAATGAAAATCAATCAAAAGATAGCTTTGATAATCAAGAACATAGAAAACATTTAGAGAATAAAAATCATCTAAAAATATTTGATAATCAAGAACACCAAGAACAGCTTGAGAATAAAAGTCAACTAAAAGAAACTTTGGGTAATCAAGATCATAGCGTAATAATCAATCTAAATACAAATCCTAATAAAGTACACCAGTTGCATTTAGTTTTTAACTATCCTATCAAAGTAAAATTTAATAAAAATGTCAGAAAACTAAAATGGATATGTAATTATAAAAACTATTTAAAAGAATTATCAAAAATTACAAGATTAAAATTAAAATCTAAAGGTTATTACAATAAATTTACTATCAGAAAAAAGTTTAAAAAGGGAGACAAAACATGGCCTATTAAAGAACCAAATATGAATAAATTTCAAAAGGATCAGCATAATAAAAATTTTCAACGCTATTAAAATGAACAAAATAATATCTTATTCAATTATGGGAATTAAGCAAAGACAATATTGTAACAAATAATAACATAACATTTTTGTTTTAGGATATGGACAACACACTCAATTTTAACATCTATCATAATCTCTTCTTATCTTTCCAAATTTAATACAGCAATAGAGAATTATAATTGCAGCTGAACTTTTCCATTTGAAGCAAAACCATCCTACTTCTTCGTCAACTAGAATATAACCCTAAGGTGATCCAGATTTTACCAAATATACAATTTAAAATTATAACCCCTTATCCGTTTGTCTACAATTGCTCGTATCAACTTGTCAGAATTTTGTGAAAAGCAACTATATTTCCTAAAAAAGTTAATAATTTTATAAAAATGCGATCGGAATAAGATAAGTTCGGAGTACAAAAGATTCATACATGAAAGATTTTAGAAGTAATGCTACGACTAACAGTAATATCGTTGACAATTAAAAAAAATATATATTGTTCTTTTCTTTTTTAACAACAATAAACAAAAATATTGCGATTACATATTAAAATACCTCAGCGAAACAAGCAAGTTTTATTTGTAATAATTATGTGTTATTAAATAATAGAAATATTTAATTAATTATTTAGTCACAAAGTAGAAAACATTTTAGGGATCAATTTAATAACTTATTATTCTATCTATCTTTGAATAAGAAAATATAGAACTAATTCAAAAGAAAACGAAATAAAACCATTCCTAAACCTTGCAACCCTAACAAAACATAGATAAAAATAATTTGACTGTAATTTTATGCAAAATCAAACTGTATTTGCCTATAGAAATGGTTCGCATTCATAAAAGAAATTTCATGAATAATTCAAGAACAAAAGAAAGAAAGAATTTAGGTAGCTGTACTCACATTGCTAAGATTAAATCGAATATAATGTATTGGAAGTGATCAGTTTCATCATATACTGACATGATCATCCTACAAGATACACTATTCGGCACTGTATTGAGTAAAGCAATTTTCTACTCTAACGCACTGCATACTCTCTAATTCAAATATATGTGAATGCTACTCATGCTAGAAAAAATCTTGAGTTCTAAAATGAACTTTTAAAATGGCTGAGATTTTCAAAGAAAGGTAATAGATGATGCATAAGAACAACAACAAGTCAAAATTTACCAAAATCACTCCAACCTATTAACCTTCTTTTTCACAAAAAAAATACCTATGTATAATTAAATTTTTCATTTGGAAATAATTATAATTTTTCTCAATACACGGTTGAAAAATATTTTTATAATGATAATATCAAAAACCCTTTAATGTTATTCTACTTAAACAAAGAGGACAAAATAATATATCTTTTGCCATAATTCTCAGCAGGGAGGGAAGTGAATGATCACTTGAATCATTCCCTATATTTCTCCTCACCTTTTATTTATTAAAAAATTATTTAATACACACATTATTTCTAAACTCAGTTAATCAATGACTTTATTTTATGTAAAAACAGCAAAACAAAATTTATTATACATTAGCGTAATAAAATAATTTAATTGTCGAAATGCGATGTTCAAACAAGATATATATCTCTCTACAAATTTTAATGCATAACGTATGCTATATTTATTACGTAACGTTTTATTAATCAATTGTTATATAAAATTAAAACCCTAGGTTAAGTGTAGTCTAGTGTTAGGAACAAAAATACTGGATTTATTTTATAGAAATTTATAGACCATACGAAATTTTTTTTAAATTTATTGAATTTTTTGTTTTTATTATATGAAATTTTATTATTTTATGAATTTTTTATTATAGTTTTATATTATTTGAATTATTATTATTATTGAAAATTCTGTAACAGAAAATTACTGATGGTTTAACTATTCCTATACCTGTTGAATCTCTACGATATTCAACAGTCTAAGGGGGGAGGTTTTACGTCCGGTGACGTATCCTTAAATTTAAATTTTATCCCAACACTTTCATCGGTAATTTTCTGACACACAAAACGATGTGTCTGCGAAATTCTAAGATGTTGCATTTTCCAATACGAGGCATCGTGCATAGCAGGTCATCAAACTTACTTGCGAAAGGCAACGAATTATATTTTCTTTAGAATCAGCATTTCTCAAAGCTACTGCCGAATTGTATAAGACTGACGACGATGACATTACCAAAGAAGATGACCTCGATTTACTGTTCACGATCATCTTTAACCTAATTATTTTGTATTATAAAAGAACCGATGTGTGTCACGCACGTCAGTCACAGTAACAACCGTAATACAGGTGAACTGGCGAGCTCCGTCTGCCCTAGACGACATAAGAGGGCATAATTCATTATTACGGAGCAACAAATACACTAAAGTATACTAACATAAGCGGAATAATTGTGCGAGCAAATATACGGCGATAGCATATATTGTGAGGGAAGTTCAATTGACTAAAAATTGTACATCGAAGGAATTGCAAGCAGCAACAATATTGGTAATTATACCTTTCCAAATAAAATAAACTTTAAACCAAATATTATTCGTTATTTCCTTTATCCCGGACTTCACACTAAATTCCAATGGCAAATATCTTTATTACGTATGAATATATTATAGAAAATATTTGACAGTACTATCAAATCTGTTTTAAATAACACAAAAATAACATTGCAAAAGCCTTTTATCCCATTAAGTGGCAAACGTCCATGGTTGCAACGCTTCGATTTGACATTATGTCATTCGTCCAATTCTCAATGGATTTTGATGAAACTTGGTTTCCTTATGTTTTAGGGTATGCTCTTTCTAAAAATCACCAAGTTTTTTTCAAAAAATGTACAGAAAAAAATATATGGCCAATTTTTTCGGAAAAAGTCGAAATTTTTTTCAATTTTTTTTCAAATTTCGCTCTACCAAAAAGAAAGGGACCTTAAAGTATACTCCCTAAACAATTTTTTTCGCGACATGAGACGATAATCTTTCAAACACACTTGATTTTATTCAAAAATGTTGATTAGAAAAAAAAATATGGCGGTTTTTGTATCGTAGTGTAATATAAAACTTCATTATTTTTTTACTCAAAAAATATCAAATATTGGAAAAAATTTTATAGAACAAAAAGTGCTCAGAATTGATCAAGGAACACGTGTGAATTTTCCCGGATCGATTTGGAAAATTTCGGGAAATTTGAAAATTCGAATTTTCCGAAAAATTAAAAAAAAATTCAATTTCTTTCTGAAAATGTTTTTTGGCCAATCCCAAGTAAAATGTTCTATAATATTTTTTCAATAAGTATTTTTTATAATTTTTTAGCAGAAGTGTTTTAAAATTGTTTATTTTGAAATAGATTTGTTTACTTCAACATTACTAATTGAACATTATAATTTTAAAAAATTATAATAATTTTCAGTTTTTAATTTATTAAAATCAGTTACGACGAAATCATATTTCGGATCGGATATTTCCGGTAGCATTTGCTATTTTAAAAAATATAACTCAAGTTACCACTGTAACTTTACTATAACGATTTTTTAAAAGTCTTTTAGAAGGGATTTATTCCGAATAAAATTTCTGTTTGTTTAAAAAAAAATACTTATTGAAAAAATATTATAGAACATTTTACTTGGGATTGGCCAAAAAACATTTTCAAAAAGAAATTGAATTTTTTTTTAATCTTTTGGAAAATTCGAATTTTCAAATTTCCCGAAATTTTTCAAATCGATCCGGGAAAATTCACACGTGTTCCTTGATCAATTCTGAGCACTTTTTGTTCTATAAAATTTTTTCCAATATTTGATATATTTTGAGTAAAAAAATCATGAAGTTTTATATTACACTACGATACAAAACCCGCCATATTTTTTTTTTCTAATCAACAGTTTTGAATAAAATCAAGTGTATTTCTTAAGGGAATCGATGAAATAATGAGTACACAAGATAATTTAATTCATTCTGTGCAACGTTTCGGTAATACAATTATTACCTTTATCAAGCACTGTAAATTTATTTAACTTATTATTTTACAATATGTCAAAGTAGTTCTCTATTTACAAAGATAGTCAGACGTTCTTACCATATTATTTGGTGTAGTCAAGGGTATAAAGTATGGAATAATTATAAGCACAAGAATTGATCTAGAAAAAACAACAAAAACATATATGTTTTTTGCACAAAAATTGAACTCAGCTAGTTAACAATTCAATATATATTTTTTTCCCTCCAGTCCTACTTATTTTATTTTATTTTAAATTTTGTGAAAAATTTTAATAAAAATTTTAACATCACAATAATAAGTTAATACATAAACCAACACAATAATAAGTTAACACGTAAATTAAGCAAAAGAAGTGAAGATTTTAAAAAGAAGAACCGAGATGTTGATACTTTAACGTGGCAAACGTAAGTGAAATAAAAACAAAATTGAGATTTGAATTCGGCAGAACGACAACTGTCATGTGTACAAACGTCGAATTCAAATCTACATGATCATTTCGGGTCACTAGGCCCTATGGCGGCAAATTTGAATTGAATATATAAGGACTAGAGTTTACAATTTCTTATTTCTTTTTAATTTTTGTAACAACTGATTATAATGTGTACTTAAATTTTGAGTGTCTTCTTTAATGTTTATAGCATTATTTTGCAAACGTATGTGAATCATTTCTGAAATTAATCTTTTTCTCCAGTTACTTTCATTATCTAAAATTTGGACGTTGTCAAATTCAAATTCACGATTATTTATGGTCATATGTTCATTAATAACACACTGTTTGTCTACTTTTTTTGTATTGGCAATATGTTCATTAACACTCACTTTCAGCATACGTTTACTTTCTCATACGTATGTTGCGTTACAATCTTTACAGTTAATTTTGTACACTATATTCGGTTGCTCATTTTTTTCCGTTTTATCCTTTCCTCTAATGATAAATTGGTTTAAATTATTTTCTATTTTTGGTATTGTTCTTATACCTAGATTACTTAAACTGTGGGAAACCTTCTCAAATTCAAATCTCAATTTTGTTTTTATTTCACTTACGTTTGACACGTTAAAGTATCAACATCTCGGTTCTTCTTTTTAAAATCTTGACTTCTTTTGCTTAATTTACGTGTTAATTTATTATCGTGTTAATTTATTATTACGTGTTAATTTATTATTGTGTTAATTTATTATTACGTGTTAATTTATTATTGTGTTGGTTTATGTATTAACTTATTATTGTGATGTTAAAATTTTTATTAAAATTTTCACAAAATTTAAAATAAAATAAAATAAGAAGGACTGGAGGGAAAAAAAAATATATTGAATTGTTAACTAGCTGAGTTCAATTTTTGTGCAAAAAACATATATGTTTTTGTTGTTTTTTCTAGATCAATTCTTGTGCTTATAATTATTCCATACTTTGTACCCTTGACTACACCAAATAATATGGTAAGAACGTCTGACTATCTTTGTAAATAGAGAACTACTTTGACATATTGTAAAATAATAAGTTAAATAAATTTACAGTGCTTGATAAAGGTAATAATTGTATTACCGAAACGTTGCACAGAATGAATTAAATTATCTTGTGTACTCATTATTTCATCGATTCCCTTAAGAAATACAATGAACATGGGTGATAAAGTCAACTACAATAAAATCAAGTGTGTTTGAAAGATTATCGTCTCATGTCGCGAAAAAAATTGTTTAGGGAGTATACTTTAAGGTCCCTTTCTTTTTGGTAGAGCGAAATTTGAAAAAAAATTGAAAAAAATTTCGACTTTTTCCGAAAAAATTGGCCATATATTTTTTTCTGTACATTTTTTGAAAAAAACTTGGTGATTTTTAGAAAGAGCATACCCTAAAACATAAGGAAACCAAGTTTCATCAAAATCCATTGAGAATTGGACGAATGACATAATGTCAAATCGAAGCGTTGCAACCATGGACGTTTGCCACCTAATGGGTTATCATTATATATGTACACATCGCACGAAAAAAAAACATTGTAGATGTATTTCAAGTTTGTTTTACATGATAAACCAAATGATATTTGACTGTTTATTTTAATTAAATTAGAAAATTTAACTGTCAAAAAAGATATTTAAAAATTTTTCTAATAACTCTAAATATTTTGGAATTAAAGTAATTTGTTTTTAAAAAGTTACAATTAAGTTGCAATCAATTAATTCATTAATATAAAAATAATTTACCTTTTTGAGAAACAAATAAAAATTGACTACTTCTTATTTATAGCCACTCTCCAGTCACATCAAATTTTGCCAGCTCTTGTCCAAAGCCTTTGGTTATTGGTTGTTTGGTTAACGGAATTTCCAATAAACTGTCACCAGAATTTTAAATAAAAAATTTTCACAGCTTCCAAACTGTCACCAGAATCTTAAATAAAAGTTTTTACGGCTTCCAAACAATAAAAAACTCAAAAACTTAAAAATTTTATTAAAGATACAATCAGCATGACAGCTTCATAACATCCAAAATACTGCAATAAGTTGAACATAGCAACATTATTGATAAAAATCCACATATATATATATATATATATATAGTTATTACTATAATTGTTTTTTCGATTATATATGTGACATAAATTTTAGGAGAATAAATACTCGTTGACTTTTACTCTCGTATACTATTTAATCTGAAAAAAATAAAAACACAAAGTATTCTAGTATTTCTTTTTTCTATTATTTAAGTATTCTAACATAATTGAATGTAAAAAAAATATACAGAAATGTTAACAGATGAAAATATGTCTACTTATCTGAGATATAATAAATTTAGTATCTATACTATTTTTATAATATATTCAATTGAAATTAATTACTCCAAACAATATTTGGAATATATAATAACATTACTGTTTGTATACATTTGATTTATATATACTATAGATTATCCACCACAAAATTTTCGCCGGTATTAAGGTAACACAATACTAGAAGAATATTCCTTTTTTTCTTTTTCCGTTCCTTCTTAAAGCTAATTTTACATAGGTATCCTTGTAACCTATCTCCCGATCTCGGTGGACAACATTTTTTTTAGGGAATTGGGAACAGGAAATAAAGAACACTTACGAAAAATCATTATAAAGGCTTTATTTTGTATGTTAACTACGACAAAATTTTCACCCATATTCAGGTATCATAGTAATAAAGGAAGGTTTTCTTTTTCCCTTTTAGTTTCCTTCATAAAGCTAAGCTAATCAAGAATTCAAATAAATGCAGAACCCTTTTGGTCTTTTTTGGATCGGATTCGATAAATTGATTTATTGTAATTATTATTTTGTCATGGCATGCGGTTCATGGCTTACATTGCAGATGGTATACACGGTGACCCATTTTAATCGCCGCACCCGGATTTCTCGGAACCTAAGCCTGATAGAGAAAAATGGTTCAGACAAGAGTTATAGGGGGCAAAGGGGCCACATAATGGCGCTAACGTCTTTGACCTTGAACTTGACCTTTGAGGTTATTTCAAGGTCAAAGTAGTTTTTTCATATGGAAACACCTAGTTTTGACCCCGGATTCGGAAAGAGCGGGAAATTTTACGTTCAAAATCATATTGAGAAATTTTTTCCAAGGTCATTTCAAGGTCAAATCTAGGTCAAACTCAGAAAAGTCCGTTTAAAATCGTTTTTTTCCATGAACCACAGGCTAAGCTGGTTCAAATTGATCGTAGGCTTAATAGAGGAACCCACACACCCCAAACCCACACACCCAAAACTTACACATCCTAGTAAACAAAACTCAAACTCGCACATCCTAACCCCATACACGTCATGTCCTCACATGCTGAACTGTTACACCCCGGTCCCACAACCGTACCCCACACCCCCCAGTCCCACACATCCCTACCCCACGCATGCTAATCCCATACACCCCAAACCCACACATCCTGAACCCTGAAAAATTTTTCTCAAGGGCAAAATGATTTTTTAACGGACACTTTAAGATCGTTGAAGATTCTGTTATAAATGTATTAACCTTACTTTTTGCGCTACCCAGAAACAACGACGTGGACGTAGTAAGGATTGTTTCCTTTGGGGTGCTTAATTAAAGTGAGTTCCCTTGCCTCTCACTGTTCGGGGTGCTTGATTAAAGTGAGTCCCCTTGCCTCTCACTGTTCGGGGTGCTTGATTATAGTGAGTCCCCTTGCCTCTCGCTGTTCGGGGTGCTTGATTATAGTGAGTCCCCTCGCCTCTCACTAATGTAAATAAATTTTTATTTAAGCTCGAAGCATGTGTTCGAAATTACGACCATTTGCTTCAAGGCACATAGTCAAACGCCTTTGAAAATGGCGAACTGTGTTCTGCAAAGTTTGTCTCGGAATGGCAGCGCATGCTCGATGAAGCCTATCCTGCATATCTGCTCTTGTAGTGGGTCGTTGCTCAAAAATAGCATTTTTCAAATACCCCCATAAACAAAAGTCTGATGGTGAAGTATGGGATGAAGAAGCAAGCCATTTCACCGGACCTTCTCAACCAATCCATCTAATACTAAAGTGTTTATTAAAAAATGCTGTTATCATGAGCGTGAAATGTGGTACTCCACTATCCTGCTAGAACCTGAAACTAAATTTAAAAGAACCATTGACGGAACCTATTTTCTTCGTAGATGTGTTTTTAATGATTACATTATCAAAATTAGTATTTCTGAAATTCGAACGCTACTAATTCACATTATTTACATAAAACAAAAAAATAAAAGAAAGTTTTAGTTTTATTTGCAATTAAAATAAGAAATAATGCTTTATTGAATTGAATACCTTTAATGTTTTAACGATTATTTTATTTTAAAATTTAAAATTAAAAAAGTGTGACAAACGAAGTATTTATGGCAATTACAGTTAGCTAATTAAAGTTACCGCAATTTTCCAACGTTCTTCCTTTTTAGGCGCGACCGTATACGGGTGAACCTTATAATAATTAATATTTTTGATACCATTTTACTATTTAAATTTAATAGTAATTAATAGCTGGCTCTGAAATGGCTGACTATCCGCCCAGCGAGATCGTTGATATGATTTTGGTTTTAGGAGCAAGCCAAAATAATTATCGTGGTGCGGCAAGACTTTATGCTGAACGCTATCCTGACAGACGACATCCTGACGATAGAGCTATCAGACGTTTAACTCAAAGAGCTCGTGGTGGACACATGGTTCGCCAACGTAGGCGCCATGAGTATGATGAAAATGATAATCGAGTTGTAACTATCCTTGCAATAATTCATCTTGACCCACACATTAGCGCTCGTCGAGTCGAAAGGGAAATTGGTATTCCAAGAAATACTTTTTTAAGAATTATGAAGATGCTTCAACATCACGCGTATCATATTACTTTGGTTCAAGAGCTACAGTTTCAGCATTTCCAACAGCGTATTGTGTTTTGCCAATGGGCTTTACAAATGATAGAAAATGATCCAGACTTTTTTAACTTTGTTCTTTTTTCTGATGAGGCACAATTTCAAAGTGATGGGGAACTGAATAGGCATAATTGCCATTATTGGTCTGATGTGAATCCTCATTGGGTCAGAACTGTAAACCATCAAAGACGTTGGAGTATTATGATATGGTGCGGGATTATCAATGGATATTTGATTGGCCCTTATTTTTTTGAAGCAAATGTAAATCAACATACCTATTTGACGCTAATAAGAGATGAACTACCTGGATTGATGGAAGATGTTGATTTAGAAACGCGACGAAGAATGTGGCTCCCGCAGGACGGCGCAGCACCACATTTCGCTCGAATTGTAAGGGCTTTGTTGAATGAGCACTATGATAACAGATGGATTGGTCGAGCAGGTCCGGTTAACTGGCCTGCTTGCTCACCCGATCTTACATCCCCAGATTTCTATTCATGGGGGTATTTAAAAAATGCTGTTTTTGAGCAACAACCCACTACAAGAGCAGATATGCAGGATATGATTCGTCGAGCATGCGCTGCCATGCCGAGACAAACTTTGCAGAACACAGTTTGCCATTTTCAAAGGCATTTGACTATGTGCCTTGAAGCAAATGGTCGTCATTTCGAACACTTTCTTCGAGGTTAAATAGAAATTTATTTACATTAGTGAGTGGCGAGGGGACTCACTATATTCAAGCACCCCGAACAGTGAGAGGCAAAGGGACTCACTATAATCAAGCACCCCGACCAGTGAGAGGCAAGGCACTTTAATTAAGCACCCCAAAGGAAACAATCCTTACTACGTCCACGTCGTTGTTTCTGAGTAGCGCAAAAAGTAAGGTTAATACATTTATAACAGAAGCTTCAACGATCTTAAAGTTTCCGTTAAAAAATCATTTTGCCCTTGAGAAAAATTTTTCAGGTTTCAGGGTGTGGGTTTGGGGTGTATGGGATTAGCATGAGTGGGGTAGGGATGTGTGGGACTGGGGGGTGTGGGGTATGGTTGTGGGACCGGGGTGTAACAGTTCAGCATGTGAAGGCATGAAGTGTATGGGGTTAGGATGTGCGAGTTTGGGTTTTGTTTACTAGGATGTGTAAGTTTTGGGTGAGTGGGTTCCTCTATTAAGCCTACGATCAATTTGAACCAGCTTAGCCGGTGGTTCATGGAAAAAAACGATTTTAAACGGACTTTTCTGAATTTGACCTAGATTTGACCTTGAAATGACCTTGGAAAAAATTTCTCAATATGATTTTGAACGTAAAATTTCCCGCTCTTTCCAAAGCCGGGGTCAAAACTAGGTGTTTCCTTATGAGAAAACCACTTTGACTTTGAAATAACCTCAAAGGTCAAGTTCAAGGTCAAAGACGTTAGCGCCATTATGTGGCCCCCTTTGTCCCCTATAACTTTTGTCTGAACCATTTTTCTCTATCTGGCTTAGGTTCCGAGAAATCCGGGTGCGGCGATTAAAATGGGTCACCGTGTATAATCAACTTAAGAAAATTATATGAAATAAGAAATAAATTGTTACTTACCTAAACTGTAATGAATTAAATAATTTAAAATATTTTATCTAAGTACATATTGATCTTGTTGGCATTAATTTTCATTAATTTTTTATTAGTTAACATATGTTATATGATATTTTTCCTTTATTTTCCATTAATTTCATTTAAGGGGTCTGTCTAGTAACTCACTTTTGAAAAATCGTTTTTTTTTTTGAGACAGAAAAGATTGGAAGAAAGTCAACTCTTCGAACAATCTGAAGGAATTTTGTACGGTCCAGGCATCGCTGACTAGGTGTAAGTAATTTTTTTTTAAGAATTTCATGTAAAAAAAACTTTAAACGCGTTTTTCTCGAAACAACGCTTTTACTCGCCTTGTTGATGAAATTTTCGAAACTACTCGACCGATCCTTATGAAATTTGAACCACATATTCTTCAAACCTATCGCTATGTCCCCTATAAATTTTTTTCAAAAATTTTGAATTTTACCATATTTTTTTTTCAAAAATCGGCGAAAAAAAACCGGTTTTTTGAAAATTTTTTGTTTTTTCTTCACCATTTTTTTATTTTTTAAAATAATTGAAAAAAATTCATAGGTGACATTGCCATTGTCATACCAAACCTAAAGCACTTTGATTTTTTTGTTTCAGACAACACAGCTCCGAGATTTTATCAACAAGGCGGACCTACCTACTTTTCGAGGTGTTGCGTTTGGCTGACGTTTTTGGTCATAATACATGTATAAAATAAAAGAAAAAAATTTTTTTATGTATTTCAAGAGTGTATTTACTAAGCTTAATAACTTTTATATCATTACCTTTATCCAGTATCCCAAGAAATAATCACGAAAATCGCGTTTTTTTCGACGCGAGCTACTAGACAGACCCCTTAAGAAAGCTCAATTAATGTACAGTAATAGTTACAAAATTATAGAACTACTATAAGATATTACAAATAATGAAAATTAACGTAAAACTCATGTTAGAAATCGATTTGGTAGGATGCTCGTTAGAGTTGATAGGGTTTTGAACATACATTCAGTGACGAGTCAATCTTTTTGACTATGTAATGTTTGGTACAACAATTTGACACAATACAGCGAATTGTATTTTTTTAGTTTGTCAATGCGGAATATTTCTTTTTTAACTTTTGTGATTGCGAATGTGTATCTAACCGAAGATTTTTATAACTCTTTAAAAGGGCTTCTCTGCGAGAGCCGAAACGTCGACAAATAAAGTGTTTGGATAAAGAAAGTGTCTGGCTCGTGGCGATAATGTATGTTCAAAACCCTAAAACTTATGTTAATTTTACGATATTTTAAGATACTGTTTTGAATACTTGAAGACATAATTTTACATAACATAGCATAACTTTTCCGATATTTCAAGATTGTTTTACATTAGTTTCGATTAATTTTACATAAAATATCGTAAAATAAAATAAAATTAACGTTAAGACTATTTTTAATTATCTTTTATGTTATTCTACGATATTTTTGCTTCCTCCTAGAGGAAGCTTTGTGATAGTAAATTTTTGAATTGTTGTAAAAACATGTTATAATTGTGTTCCGAGGTGTTAGGAATGAAAATACATGGTTTTTGAAAAATGTTTGTATGGATGTGTGTGTGTGTGTGTGTGTGTGCGTGTGTGTGTGTGTGTGTGTGTGCGTGTGTGTGTGTGTGTGTGTGTGTGTGTGTGTGTGTGTGTGTGTGTGTGTGTGTGTGTGTGTGTGTGTGTGTGTGTGTGTGTGTGTGTGTGTGTGTGTGTGTGTGTGTGTGTGTACGCCTGGATCTCAGCTTCTACTCGGTCGATTTTGACCGGACAGGTCTCATTTTTTTTGTTTTTTTTTTTTGCGTGATGGCGGGTCAAAAATCAGTTTTTTTTATTAGGACGAAGCGTTTTTTTTTTTTTTTCAAATTTTCGATTTTCTGAAAACTGTTTTTTGATTTTTTTTAATGATAGGATCGAGTTATTCGAATGTGATGGGTAGCGTTCGAAAGAGAATTAAGATACCTATATTTTCTAAAAAAAAAAGTTTCCAGCTATCACGGTTCCTTTGTTATTAACAAGAACGTGTTTTTTTTTAGAAGCTTATAACTCCTAAACTTAACGGTCAATTTTTTTGAGAAAAATCATGATAATACAGAATATAAATACCTATAATCTGTTAAAATTTGAATATTCTGTAGGCTAGATTTTGAGTAAAAAATTGAAAAATGAAAAAAATCAGTTTTGTATGTCCAACGATTACAAGAGTAAAATTGACTTAATGGCTTCAAAATTCCTTCTAGAGGTAGATTTTTTATAGTTCTCGGTCGAGTGCTTTAGGCAAAATGATTGGTCCATAAATTTCAGAGATATTTGAGGTTAAAAATTTTTTGACATTTTTTTAAAATCGTAATTTCTCGAGAACGGCTTTATGTATCTGAATGGGGTGGGTGGCATTCGAAAGAGAATTAAAATACCTATATTTTCTAAAAAAAAATAATTTTCTATCTATCACGGTTCTTTAGTTATCATCAAAAACAAAAAGGCTGAATTAGGGATAGGATTTAGGTGTTTAGGGGGTACGAATCCCTCACACCACGAAGTCCGATACTTCGTGATGATCTTAGTAGATCTCCCTTCTTGCTAAACTTCCAAAGAAAGAACGGGCGCCTAAGAAGATTCACCTAGTACCTCGGAAAAAAAAAATTAAATATTATATTATACAAATGGGGATAACATTAAATTCAAGGTTTTATTTATTACTTTTGTATTGATTTTATGCGTTTTTGAACCTAAAAAGCAAGGCTAAATTCATTTTCGTGATTTTACATAATTTTAGAGCAGAGGGAGAGAATGAATTTCTTTACACGATAGGTAAAAAAGTCAATTTTTAGAACATATTATTATGTAGGAAAACGCCGAAAATCATTCATGTGTTACAAAAATTAATTTAATCTCTAAATTAAAAAAGATTTATATTTTATTTTTAAAAAACGTGCAGTGATATCTACCGCTAGGTGGTGTGGAATGAGGAAACGTCATTGAGTAGGCATTCGATGATTTTTTTTTAATTTTTAAAAAACCAACCAACAAAATGAATTATAATGTTTAAAAATTATATCTATTATAATCTATTATAATTATGAATTATGCATTATGAATGCATTATATTCTGCATTATTATAATTTATTTGTGAGTTATGAACTTTTTTAAAAAAACACGTTTTTGTTAATAACAAAAGAACAATGATAGCTATAAATTTTTTTTTCTTAAAAAATATGAATTATGAAATATAACAAAAAAACACGTTTTTGTTAATAACAAAACAACCGTGATAGCTATTTGTTTTATTATAAAATATAGATATTTTACTTCTATTTCAAATGATAACTTTATTTATCAGCTCAAAGTTTATATAAATTTGATATAAATAAATAATAAATAAATAAATAAATTTAAAAATTAACAATTTTTAATATTCATATTCATAATTCATAAATAAATTTAATTATAATTATGCAATAAATTTTTTTATTAAAAATTAATTAAAGGAATCAACAAATTACGGTTGGGGAAGCTACGGGCCAATGAATTGGCAGCGGTTTTTTCATTACTAAACGTTAATTTCATATAAAATATCATAATATAATGTAAAAATAACGTGAAATTAACGTAATATAACAAATCTAGTCGGAAAATGGCGTAAAATAACGGAAAAGAGCACGCTTCTCGATTATAAAAATAATATCAACTGCAATCTAATATCAACTGATAAGAATTTTTTTATCGGTCTTACATTCTTATAAATTAAGTTATTATAAATATTAATGGCAATCAGATTGCCCTTGTTTATAATCACCACCGAAGAATGTGAAATAGAAACTTAATTAAAACCTGGACTGTAATACTGATAAAAAAATTCTTATCAGTTGATATTAGATTACAGTCGACATAAGTAATATTGTTTGTGACGTACACAACCAGTCCGTAGTATACGCATCGATTCATAATTTCCCATTCATAAACACGAGAGCGAAAAATCAACAAACACGATGCATCACTGTATACAAACATACGATCGCGTGCGCCAGAGAAAATCTTACTCACTCATTCACGTCTCTGACGTCAGAGTATAAACAAAAATATTGTCATGCGCAAGAGAGAAGACCAGACGATCCACTGGTATATAAAGGGCTTCGATTCTCGGAATCGGCACGCACTTGTGTCCGAGCTCTCGCCTATTCAGGATACCGATAAGCATTGCGCTTAGGTAACTGAAGCTGGCCACTTCTTTGCACTCGTAATAACTTATGTAAAATAATTCATTTTTTTTAGTATATTAATAAACATACCTATAATTTTAGATTTTGATTTATGATTTTTTTCTTTAAATAACTCTCTCGATAACAACCGAGTCCTAACTTACCTACCTCCCACGGCACGATAGTCGGCCCTCTGCGCCGATTATTTACCCGGCTCCTCTCTTCTCACACGGCACGGTAGTTGGCCCTCTGCGCCGACTACTTACCCGTATCATCTAAGCAGCACAGTCGCAGCCACTCAGCGCTAACGACTTACCTGCACCTACCACCTCTCTGTATCGACGGCGCGGACTCCGGCACATTGCGCGCCGGTATCTAACCCTGAGATCGGGGCTACTCCCCTCCCGATTGTATGCTCGTGTCCAGTACACGAACTCTTAAAAAATTGTTAATAACTACCAAGTAACGACATCTAGTTTCATACAAGTTAACTAAATTATTAAAGTATAGACTCAAATCTGAGAGCTGTCATTACTTCGGTACGTTACATGTTTAATGATAAAAATAATAAATAAAATGTTGATTCCTTCCAAACTTATGAATGTTTAAAATAGATCATTGAAAGTGCATAAAAAATATGTTGGCAATTAAACAGTTTAATTTTAGGGATTAATCTGTGTATATTGAAAGTGCATAAAAAATATGTCGGCAATTAAACAGTTTGATTTTAGGGATTAATCAGTGTATTTTCGATGTTCTATTTTGAACTTTCATAACTTTGGAAGGAACAAACATGTTATAATTATAAAAAAAGCAAATGATAGCTGATTTTCTCAAGTTTCATTTTTAATTTTCGAAATTATATTTTCTATGACTAACGACTAACGTCGACATGCTTTACTTATACTGTAAAATAGTAAAGTGCGCCCGGCGGAAGTAATATGGTTCTTTACACCCGGCGGAAGTAATATGGTTCTTTACACCCGGCGGAAGTAATATGGCTCTTTACGCCCAGCGGAAGTAAAAATGGGTCTCTACGCTCGGCGGGAGTAAAGTGTATCTTTACTCCCGGCGGGAGAATAGCCCCTCTTAAACCTAAAGTGGCTCTTTACGTCGACGGGAGAAAATTGGCTCTTCACGCCCGGCGGGAGTAATGTGGCTTACCCCCCCCCCCCCCCCCCCCCACTGTGATTATACGACACGACGGCGGTGGCGGCGACAGCGGCGAAATATTTTTATAATATATATATACACACACACACACACACACACACACACACACACACACACACACACACACACATACACACACACACACACACACACACGCACATATAATATATATACATATAAAATATATAATGAGAAGGTACAATTTGTTAATTTTTTTCAAAAAAATATCACGGCATCAGAAATTAGGATATCAAATACTATTATATTATTGGGTCAAACTTTGAACGCTTTAGGTGCGATATCTTGATATATTTAGATTCTTTATCAATATATCTAAGTACCAGATCGTGACGATTTGCATATACAATTGAAATTAATTTTTTTAAATCTTTAAATTGACTATAAACTAAAAATTTATACGTTCACAATCGTTGAAATTTGAAAAACCTTAATTATCGGATTTGTTTGTATTGTTGACAAATTTCGGACTTGCGAAATAGTTTCGAGGGAAAGGGAGTTTGATATCTTAGGTCCTAAGCTACAAAAATCCATGTACTAAATTATAATTTTTCATTTTTAGATAGTGACAAAACAATTTTGATCACTTCTTGGAAATCTCTGACCACTGTGCGCCGTCGACACGGTCGTCGCTGATTAATTTCATAGCAAAAATCTGCTCTCCTATACGCGATAGTAACGTGGAAAAATTCCACCGCGTTACAGGCTATATGTTTAAGAACCAAGATAATTATTTGAATCTTTGGTAATTTATAATATGTTTTTCTATAATAAATCAAGTATCGGACCATTTTTAGTCGTAGTATTCGACTCACTGTACGAGATATATCAGCTGTACAAATTATAGTTTTTGGTATGGGGAAATCGCGGAGTTAGGTTTTCAGCTCTTTTATCATTTTTACTTGCAATAAAGAGAGAATTTTTTTATTGTTTAGAAGTTGTTTTATAGAAAAAAGGCGTTTGAGCTATCAGGTAAAATTTTCGTTTCACTCAAGAACTGCAAATTTTAATGTGATATGTAGCTGAGAATATTTCCTTGTATTTGGAGAATCGACCATACACGTGTGTATATGTGAGGGCGCATGTGTAGGTGTATTATGTGTATACGTAAAAAAATAAAATATGGTGCAAAAATACAATACTAATAAAGTGGTAAATAATTCAAATTGCTTTACTTTGATAAATGTTAATAAGAGTTTATTTTAAGATGTAGAATAACAGAATTTACTATGATAGGGCGAATTTTCATTCTTTTTTTTCGGGATAAGACAATTAATTTTCAATAAAATTGTTCTAGAGAACGTAATAGACAATCCTTAAATTGTAACTGATATTGCTTGACTCAGAGAAAAGTTAAGTGTTCCCTCTGTAATGCTTTGATTCTGTGTATTCGATATTGTAGAAAAGGCCTATGTAGACTGGATTCCGCGCTCAAAGGGTTAAAATAGTATATTTGTACACGGGTGGATTATTTAGCTCATGTGACGTTTTCGCACGGGCGAAGCGAGTGAGAAAAGTCACATGAGCTAAAAATCTTTATATTGAAGTTATGATTTTGAGCTTAGAGTGGTATAATAGTATATTGTGTATCTAGGGCGCAAAGTGGGCTTTTTTAGACCGAGTATGGAGTTTGCAGTACGAGTTGTAGGTGAGCTAGCACGAGCCAAAGGCGAGTGCGTCTTGCAAACCGAAGACGAGTACTGCCAACACACAAGGTCAACAGGCCCACTAAGCCTTAGGTGCACACCATATTTTTTGTGACTCATATATTGATTTTTAGCGTTTTTGAACCTAAAAAGCAAGGCTAAATTGATTTTTTTGAATCTCGGGGCGCAAAATTCCACTTTTGATGCCTGTTTAGCGGGCGCAAAGTGCCCCATTCACGCCCTAGGGTGCAAAAGTAAAATACTTCGCGCCCGCTATACAGGCATCAAAATCGAATTTCACGCCCTGTGGTTAAAAAAATAGTATAAACAACACGGGCGCAAGGTGAGTCGACTCAGGCATGAATCATCCACTTAGCACCCTTTTTACGTAATGTACTATTTGCGATTTTACGGAATTTTGGAGTAGCGGGCGCAAATGGATTTTTTTATCCAATCGGTCAAAAAAAGTCACTTTGGGACCTCTTGTTAGGTCGAGAAACGACGAAAATCGTGCTTATGTTGCAAAAAATAGTTTATGCACTGTTGGAGTTGGTGGATAGGTGTAGTAAAAATACTCTGGGTTATACTTAAAGAAATGACTAGTTTATTAGGTAGTGTGAATATAAAGAGGCGCTTGCCTACGCCATGCGCGAGATGCTACATGCTGGGCGTCCGAGACTAGAGAGAGTATAGCGCGTCGCTCGCTGTCGCTCGACACACCTTCATAGTCGCAGACACACTAGGGAGGGGAGACTTACATGTGTGTATACGTGTGTCGCGCTGTTTATGTCTCATAGCTACGCTCATATACAGAAGGCGAAATATTCACAATATTCAACACGCCTCCTTGAATTTTCGACTTTTATTTATAATCTTCTATAATAATTTCAGCGCGTTTCTATTTTTAATAAATTTATCCTTACATAGACTCTTAGTGAATATGTCCGCTATATTTTTTTCACTTTCTATCTTTACAATATCAATAACACCTTTTTCGTAATTCTCATTTACATAATGACATTGTACTTCAATGTGCTTAGAATTTTTTGTTAAGTTACCGAATTTACCTATTGCTACTGCGCCTGAGTTATCCTCGTATATTTTGACAGGACTTTTAAATGTCGTATTGAAGGCGTCTTTCAAGAGATTAATTATAAATAATATTTCTGTTGTCGCTTCAGACAATGCAATGTATTCAGCAAATGTTGAATTTTTAGTCACAGTTTTTTGTTTCTGTGCTTTCCAATATATTATATTTCCATACATTCTTATAACAAATCCGGTGGTTGATTTTCTATCAATGTTATCACCTGCAAAGTCTGAATCGACCATACAATCGAGTTTATCCTTATTTAAGTTACAACCATAAGTTAATTTTAAATTTTTTGTTTTTTATAGATATTTTAATATTCGCATCGCGTATTTAAAATGTGTTGAATCGTAGCAACTCTGAAATCTACTTAAGTAGTTCACGCTGTAAGTTATGTCAGGTCTTGTACCTGTGCTAATATATAATAATTCTCCTATTAAATTTCGATATTTTATTGTTTCATCTGTTTTGTTAGCTTGTTCAAGCTTTAAATTGGTTTCGCTTGGAGTATCATACAATCTCGCGTTTTCTAAATTATATTTCACAGCCAATGATTCTATATATTTCTGGTGACTTAAAGTCATTATACCTTTCTTGTTATTATAGTCAATGTCAATTCCTATATATGATTTGATTTTTCCTAGATCTTTCATAACAAATCTTTTCATTAAAGCAGATTTAACTTCATTGATTCTATCTTTATTTTTACAGCATATTAAGAGATCGTCTACGAATACTAACATGTATATAGTATCATCGTCTGTGTTGTTTACATATAAACAGTAATCGTAATTGCTTCTTATGAACCCAAGTTCACTCACGCATTTATCAAATGTCTCATACCAAGCCTTTGGGCTTTCTCTCAATCCGTATAGTGCTTTAATAATTTGCAAACTTTATTTTTGCCGGTTTCATAACCTTGTGGTTCATGAATATAAACTTCTGATTTTACTTTTCCATTAAGAAATGCTGTTTCTACATCCATTTGTTCTATGAACAGTTTATTTACGCAACAATAACTTAACAAAATTTTTAACGTTTCCATTTTCCCTACTGGCGAATAAACATTTTCCTGACATTCTCTCTGTTGGAAACCTCTAAAAACTAACCTAGCCTTCAGAGAGTCATCGCTTTTTCTTTTATAGACCCACTTTGCATCAATAATCTTTTTATTTTGAGGTTTATCAACTACAACCCATGTATTATTTTTCTTTAGACATTTAATTTCTGAATTCATAGCTTTTTGCCATTCTTTGAATTCACTGGAGTTTAACGCCTCCTCAAATGTATTCGGTACATTTGCGTTTACATAATGTATATAAATATAATATGTTACAGGGTTTCCGTATCTTTGTACCGGACTTTTCTTTCTGTTTGATGTTCTTTTAACTTTTAAATTTTCATTTGAACGATTGAAAGCATTATCGATGTTCTCATTCTCATTTTCAATATTTTCAATTTCATCGTTATTATTAATTAAATTTTCATTGTCATAATTATTTTCAATAATACTGCTTGTATCACTACTTGAATCGTTTGATTCGTCTATATTGAATTCAATAATATTTTCATCGTTAACCTTTTCCAAACAGATTATTTCGGTGCCGTCTTCGACAATGTGTACATGTCTGGCATTTATTACTTTGTTATTCAACAAGACTCTATAACCATTGTGCGTATATTCTACTAATATACCTAATTCAGCTTTATCATCCCATTTTCCTTTTCTCAAAACTTCTGGTTTTCTAACGAAGACTTTACTTCCGTAAATTTTTAAGTTTTGTACATTAGGTTTATTTCCAAAAAGTATTTCAAAAGGGTTTTATTTTCGTTTGAGTTAGCTATTGTACGGTTTTTCAAATAAGAGACTGTTTTAACAATTTCTGGCCAATATTTTAATGGTATTTTGGCCTCTCTTAACAGACATCTTCCTATATCCATAGCTGATCTGTTGAATCTTTCCGCTACTCCATTTAATTGATGGACGTAGGGTGGGCAAGGTAATAATTCTATTCCTTTCTCATTTATAAATTGATAAATTTCCTTATTCAAGTACTCTTTGCCATTATCACAATTTAATTTTATAACTCTTTTATTAAATTTGTTTTCAACTAAATTTACATATTCTTTAAAACAAATTGCAGTCTCTGATTTGCTTTTAATACAATAAACTTTACTACATTTACTGTAATCATCAATGAAACTAAAAAAAAACTTTTCTCCACCAGAACCTGTTGTTCTGTGTGGACCATTTAGATCAGTGTGAATTAACTCTAAAATTTCTGAAGTTTTACTTCTCTCATTTTTAAACGGTACATTAGCCATTTTACTTTGAATACAATTTGCGCATTTCATTTCATTATTTTCTAATTTATCTGGTAAACCATCTACCAATTTATCTTTTACTAATTTGTTTAAATATTGAAAGTTGACATGGCCTAATGCTCTATGCCACTTTTCTTTTTCAGTTAATTTGACAAAGTTTACGTATAAATCATTTTCAAAATCCTTATATATGTTACTTTTCATGACATTCAAATCATTTATTTTGTTTGCTACCGCAACTAATTCTCTGTTATTGTTATATATCTTTGCATTTTCATTTTTATAAACAATAGTACTGTTTCTTGTAATTTTTGAAACGCTTAATAGATTTTTATTAATTCCTTTTACAAAATAAACATTTTTTAAGTCTATTAATTTTTCATTATAATAATTTTTGAAATATGTTTTTATATTGCCTACTTTTGTGGCCTTTAAATTTTTACCATCTGGTAACTTTACTTCAATTGGATTTTTTAATACAATAAATTTTTCATACATTCTCTCATCATTCACAACATGATCAGTGCATCCGCTATCTAATAACCAACTGATTTCTTTGAATTTACCATTCTTTTCGCAACTATAATTATAAACATTCGTTATTCTATTTTTATTACCACAATCTTCGCCGAAGCTTGGATTGTGATAATGATAATGCTTAGATTCTACTTCACTATAGAACACATCACTCACAATTTCACTTTTCACTTCGTCGTGTTTGACCTCGATCATCCAGGTATCAGCTGCTGGGTCTTCGCTGGGTTGACTGGAGTCTTCTTGCCTCTGCTGGGCTGCACCTCTGCCACGACCACGTCCTCTGGAACTGCCTCGTTGATATCCTCGCTGGGATCCTCGTTGACCTCGACCTCTGCTCTGGGATGCTCCTCTGCTTTGGAATGCTCCTCTATTCTGGCTGGTCTGTAGTGGTCTCCAACAGTCCTTCTTGAAATGACCTTCCCGGCCACAGTTATAACACTGTCCCTTTGTCTTGACGTTGAATGTACTTACATTTTTCCTTTTTTCGTTGTCAGGCACTGTCATTATTTTTTCTTGAATTTTGGACTTAACATAGTCTACTGTTTGTTGAGCTTCTGGGACGAGATTAATGAAACTCCCAATAAAGCTGTAGCTTACTGGTAGTGCTCTAATTAAATACCTCATTTTTTCCTTTTCTGGTAATGTGCCTCCAGCTGCTTTAAATTTGTTGCAGGCTTGTTCGAAATCTACAAAAAATTCTTCAACTTTCTCATAATTTTTGAGTTTAATGTCTTCTAGTTGACCTCTGCATACTATTTGCAGCGCTGTAGATTTAGTAGAGTACATGCTCTTGAATTTTTCCATCATTTTGTAAGCTGTATCGCATTCACAAACATATTCTAATTGCTTGTCTGAAATAGTGCTTATTAATATATTTCTTGCTTTTAAATCCTTTTTCTTCCATTCATCTGGTTTATCTGTCTCAACCCGTTCTCTTTCAGTTTGCTCTTTGCACTCTTTATACTCTAATAGAGTCATTAAGCGAAATTTCCAACTTGTATAGTTTGCACCATCAAAAATGGGAATTACTATATCTTCGAATTTTGCTTGCTTAGCCATCTCGACTTCTTTTAATTTAATATCTTCATTCACTTTTATTTCTTCTTCTTTGGTTTTCACTTGTCCTTTAGTGTCCATTTCTCACGTGTATAACCTCAAATTCTGCCACATGCTCTATTCTTGCACCGTGCAGCGTGCTTCACACAAGAAATTTAATCTGCTCGCATAGGCTTGAATTTTCGTTATTTTCCAAAAATTCTTTCTTTTATCACTTGAAGATATGTTTTATTTTTTATTCACACTTGTATTTTTCTTACTTTTGCACTTTTCCTTCAATATTTTTCACTGTCAATTTTCCGCGAGCCATGTGATTGATTCTGCCACAATACTTGCCGAAGCTTGTATTGAGTCAGTCTTTTTCTTTTTACTTACCAACCACGCTCTGCTACCATGTTGGAGTTGGTGGATAGGTGTAGTAAAAATACTCTGGGTTATACTTAAAGAAATGACTAGTTTATTAGGTAGTGTGAATATAAAGAGGCGCTTGCCTACGCCATGCGCGAGATGCTACATGCTGGGCGTCCGAGACTAGAGAGAGTATAGCGCGTCGCTCGCTGTCGCTCGACGCACCTTCATAGTCGCAGACACACTAGGGAGGGGAGACTTACATGTGTGTATACGTGTGTCGCGCTGTTTATGTCTCATAGCTACACTCATATACAGAAGGCGAAATATTCACAATATTCAACATGCATCATGGGCGCTCAGGGCATTTCTGACACTCGTGTGAGTTTGGCGCCATCGCTTCTCTCGGGCGACATACTCCCGCTCGTGCCTGATTCCCCTATTGGGCGCCCTTAGTACATAATTTACTGTTTTGATCCTCCGGGAGCAAAATTCGGCTTCTCGCACCCGTCTCTCGGGCGCGAAATAGTGTATTTTGGCCCGCTGGCACGAAATCCGCTGAAGCGCAGAATGTGTAATTCCGTGCTCGCTGACAGTCACGATAGACCGGATTCCGCGCTCGGAAGGTCAAAAAATAGTATATGCACCATAGGTGCTCAGGGGATTCCTGTCCCTCCTATGAATGTGGCACCCTCACTTCGCTCGGGCGACATACCCTCTTACAATAATCACCTGTTTCGCACCCTTGGTACATAATCTACTATTTATAGAATAGAATAGTTTTTATTTGTAAATTACAAAATAATTAAGTTACAGTCTATCATCCCGCATTCGCCCAGGCTCATGTCTGTCAGACGGGGAAAACCCAATAGGCAAACCACGTAGGATAAATCCTATTAGGAAAACCTGCCTCAGGACGGTTCAAAGTATTGAACATAATTAACATTTGTGTACATTATATCGCAATCGTATAATCATCACAAACATAGTCAATGGCAATCGCCAAGTCACGAAGTATCACATAATTGAACTTAGTTATTCTTCAATGTAGCGGTTACAAATTGAATTCGTCACATTGCTTTATTCAGACGATGTACGTCAGAAGATTAATCACAAAACGATTTTAGTACTGTTATAAAAATAGAAGTACACGTCTATATTCTATTTACACATATATACAGTCGACATCGCATGACCTTTGCATCAAGTACTTCCTAAACGCCGCTTTGAACTGACTCGCCGAGGAAACATTCTTAATATCGCAAGGAATCGAATTCCACAGTCGCGTACCCTGGGACCAGAAAGAATCCAGCCCTACGTCAGTTCGTGATAACGGAACTATAAGTTCTCTGCAGTGAGTTCTACTCGACGTTCTATCTTGGCACTTTTGAAATAAGGGAGCTAGGTACACTGGCTGATTCAAATTTATAACTTTGTACATTAAAACCGCTGCAAAATATGCCCTTCTCTCCCTTAAGTCAAGCCACTCTAGCTTATTTCTATATGGGCTGATGTGTTCATCTTTCTTAGCACCACTTACATATCTCAACATGAATTTTGCAATATTTGCAGTTTCTTTTGAAGTTCACGCGTCACGTCGAGATACACTAACGAGCAGTAATCTAAACGAGATAACACGAGAGAGCTTGCGAGCTGCTTACGTAAGATCTCGGTAGTGCAGGATCGAAACCATCTGAGTCCATATAGGGCTCTGTTAACCTTTCGACTAACTGCATCCACTTACGCTTTCCACGTTAGTTTCGAGTCCATTACAACACCGAGATTAGTTACAGTGTCGACAAAGGGGACGAAAATGCCAGACAAATGCATACCCCGTAGTATGTTAATATTGTGGTTAGATCCAAAAATAATAACCTTAGTTTTTCTTACATTAAGACTGAGGGCGTTGTCGACGGCCCATGCCGCCACTGCTCTACCTATAATCGACAAGTGTCGTATCCCTTCATTCAGCTCGTCTATGGTTGTCTGCGTGTAAACTTGTAAATCATCTGTATATAGGAGGTGCCCGACACCACTCGATTGAGAATTATTATTAAAATCCAAAAAAATGTGCTGTAGGTCATTTATATAGAGACTGAACAGAAGGGGTCCTAGAACCGAGCCCTGTGGTACGCCGAGATTGGTTGTGAGCCAATTCGCGTCTCCATTTTGCTTCGTAATCACTTTTTGATTACGACCTGTAATATACGACTTTATCCACAGGACTGCCCCCCTGGAAAATCCCATTCTGATCAGTTTATGCAATAGTTTAGTTGGCGATATGATGTCGAACGCCTTGCTGAAATCGAACAATAGGAGAATGGTAAGTAGTTGTTTTTCGTTGTCTATTCCCGCTCTTATATCCTCCGTCAATTTTAGTAGAGTTGTCTGCGTACTATGACCTGGTCTAAATCTAGATTGAAAAGGATCGAGAATTTTCTTTGAAGCTAAAAATGCTGAAATCTGATCATGTACAAGCTTCTCAAGGACTTTGGATAGAAAGCTCAATAGTGCCACTGGACGAAAGTCCGTAACAGTCGATGGGATAGCTGTCTTTTGAAGTGGCACCAAATGAGCTTTCTTCCATGATTCGGGAAAAATTCCCTTCAAGAGGGAAGCATTGAAAATATCAGCTAGGTGATAGCCAATAACTGGAAGAGCTTTTGCTATCACACCTTGTGGTATCCCATCCTCACCCTTAGCCTGCGAGGAGAAATGTGCAACAGCTAGAACCATATCTGAAAAAATAACTTTACTGAAGGCGAAACCTTCTTCACTAGCCGTTGCCATAACTTCATTCATATTTTCCTCGCGTTCTTCAGCCGAGACTGAGACCCCCGCAAAGTGCGTGTTTAAATCTTTTGGGGAAAACCTGTGAAGTTCCTCCCTAGCTCGATTTTGTGGAAGAAGACCTAAACTTCTCAACTCTTTCCAGATATCCTTCCCGCTATCAAGTGCCTCGAAAATTTTATTCTGAAGAAATGTATCTCGCGCTTCTCTTGAACGTTGTTCTGCTAATAGCGCTAGCGATTGGCATTCTTTCCAGTGATCATGATTTCGCGTTCGTTGATATCTCCGACGTAAAGCGTCACGGTGGGCGTACAACTCTCTAAGCTCCGTGTCAACCCACGGCGGTTGTTGTTTTCTATTCGGACGAAATTCCTTAATCGGGGCTAATTCATCCAAAGTCTTCGTGATATTTGCATTAAGATGTTCTAAGCGGGTGTCAACGTCTACATCTGCACAATTGACAGTCGACCAGTCGCAATCATTCAAATTAGAAAGCAGCTGTTCTTGACGAATAGCCTTAAAATTACGGTATGTAAACCTTCTAAGTGGAGGTTTTTGAGATACGGGAACGTCAATAACGACATCAATTATATTATGACTATTGCGATAAGTCGCTGTCATATTGTTAGAATCTAGCACTACGTCATCATCGTCTGTGAAGATTACATCGATCCATGTGTGAGATTTGCCGTTTTGGTTATTAGTAGCGCCATGCTCAACAAGTTTTAGGTTAAGTTGACATTCTAGGTATTTTACGAAAGTCGACTCCTGCTCTGTTACTAACATATTCACGTTGAGATCTCCCATTACTATTCGATGCGCAAAACCCGGAGTGTTGTTCGGGAGCTTCAGCCAAATCAGAGTTGATAAGCTCGGCGTCTGGGGGCCTGTAAATGTCTTTTACAAATACAGGGAGCGAAGAGCCCTGCTGTATACTACACATGATGTACTCTGGAACTCCCGGCTTTCCTTCGTCCACCATGGTAGTCAATGTACATAAAATCTTAGCTTTCTATAAATTGCTAACATACAGCAGAACTCCTCCTCCATGCGTATTTCTGTTCTGCCTGATTATTGAGGAGCCTTCAATCTCGACGAAATCATCTCCTATATTAGGCCCGAGTCGTGACTCTGCAATACCGAAGAGATGGTAAGAGGGATGATAGAGCAGGAATTGACGAAATGTTGTTATGTGGGCTTTCAAAGATGTCGCATTTAAAAATCCTGCTTTCAGTCCAACATACCGAACCTCTTTTGCACTATCATTATCTAGTCATGGGCTAATGTTAGTAATCGTATCGTTTGTATCCAAATTCGATTTATTATCTAATGTGTCTTTCTCCATACTATTTTTATTACCCGAGCCCCTAAATGTTGCCGTACCGGTTGAAATTGCGATCGCCTGCAGATCCGCCGCAGTCATGATCAGCTGCGACGTTTCACCATCTCGGATCTTGGCCAGGAAACGGCCTCCTCTATGCCAAAAATATTTAAACTGTAATCCGCGAGCAACCGTCTTTAAGCTTCTGTACTGAACGAACTTCTCTCTGCTCAGCATTTCGGTGATGAAAATTTTTCCGTTACTTATATTTTCAACCGTTTCCTGATCAAGTTCCGAGAAGTTCACATCCTTTGTGTTAAAGCGTGTAAATCTATGCTTGGCATACATTAATTCTTTAACGAGTTTATGGTCGTGGAGTTTGACTATCCACGGACGCCGACGTTTAACGGGTTTAATCTCTGACGAACGTACTGGATTTTTTTTTATTTGACCGAAGAGAGCGTGTACAAATGATATCATCCCTCCGAATAATCGGAAGGATGGTAGAAAGGACGGCATAGACCACATCTAAATTGTGCTCATTAGAACCTTCAAAAATGTTAGTGACGATGATTTCATGCGAGTAATCCGCATTATCTACTTCATTTCTAGGTGTACACTGCTCGCTTCCGTCAGATAAATCAATCGACCTACTAAACTCAATACGAGGCTTATCGTTACTTTCCGCGACTTTTATTTTTTATTATTTTTCGCAGTCTGCTGAAATCCGATCAACGTTTCTTTCAGTACAGTATTATCCTCGACAAGCAGCTTGCACGTATTACTCATTTCAATAAACATTTTATTTTGATCAGCGATAACTTCTTCAAGGGCTAAAATCCTCGCAACCAGTTCTCCATTGTTTGTAGAGATAGTGTGTGCCGGCGCAGCTGAGACGGTTGGCGGCGCGAAATCCCTAGTATCGCGTGATTTTAAGTTTTCAAGCTGCTTCTCGAGCATATCGAAACGCTGAAATAGAAAACCCAGGCTTGGAAGTTCGTCCTCACTTACATCGGTAACAACAAGATCTAGATTCTACTCACAAGACCTCACCCTCAGTTCGCCTGCCAATAATACGCAAGATGGATCAACACACTTTTAATTTAAGTGATACAAACTTTGACAGTGAGATTGAAAATTTTATACAATCGGAAAAAGAATGTAGTGACGTAAGAATTTTGAATTCTTTCCTAAAGAAGTATAAATTTTATACCCTATATGTTAATATAAGAAGTTTAAGTAAAAATCTAGAAAAGCTTGAATTGCTAATAAGTAGAACTAATACTAAACCGAATATAATAATATGCACGGAAATGTGGACGCTCGAAAATACTGGTCTTTTCAATATTCCAGGTTACAAACTGCATTATAACGAAGGTAATATAAACAGAGCAGATGGCGTTTCCTTGTATATTAGAGAAAATATCATAAAAAATACCGAAACTATAGTTATTGATAATCTAAATATTATTTGTACGGGTATCCTTATAAACAATAATGAAACCTTTCGAGTTTCGGCATCTTATAGATCTCATAGCTTTAAGAAACTAGAATACATTCAGTCAATTAAAAAATATATTGATAACAACAAAAATACTAAAAATCATATGATTATTGGCGATTATAACATAGACATTATGAAAGACGATAATGCTACCGCGGAATTTTTAAATAATTTCACTGAAAAAGAATATATCCCATGCTTTTTAGGTATAACTAGACCGGCAGAAGGCGGCTACGGTGGTACGTGTATTGACAATTTTTTCTTCAAATCAAATTCTATTGCTCCAAAAGCATATAAACTCTGCACCAACGAAATTAGTGATCACTACCCTTTAATTGTTGCCTTAGATCTTATACTAAAACAAGAGAATAATAAACAAACTAGGATTGTGAACTACAATAAATTAAAAAATAAAGCTACTTTGACAGACTGGAATCCTATTTTGTTAATACAGGATCCAAATGAAGCAGTCAATTTACTAATAAGTAAGATCCAAAATTGTATAAATTATGCCTCTTCCAATAAAACAACAAAAAAGAGAGATAGGGGCAGTGTCCCAAGGATAGATTGGATCTCACCATCATTAATTACATCGTGTAAAAGAAAGAAATGCTTTATAAGTTATATAAAATGAATCCAAATTGTACAGTCCTAAAACAAGACTACAAAAAATATACAAAAGTATTGGATAGAGTGATAAAAGAAGCTAAATTTAAGTACGAAAGAGATAAGATAGAAAAAAGTAGAAATGATCCAAAACAACTATGGGAAATCATTAATAACAAGCTAGGAAAAACAAAGAAAGACAATAAGACAATTCAGCATATTTGTATAAATAAACAAAAAATCTCTGACAAAGAAACCATTGCAAACCACATGAACTCATATTTTTGTGAAGTTGGTGCTACCTTAAGTAAAAACATCATACAACCTGTGAATGGTGGTACAAAAGTAATTGCAAGAAATCCAAAAACGATCTTTATTTGCCCTACCAATACTGTCGAAATAGGTAAAATTATACAAAACCTTAAGAAAAACCGCTGCCAATTCATTGGCACGTAGCTTCCTCAAACTTAATTTACTGATTCCTTTAATTAATTTTTAATTCCAATATTTAAAATTTAATACTTCAGAAAGACAGAAATAACAAAACTCCAACATAATTTATTCAAATTTTTATAGATTATACATTTCCACAAAATTTCACATACATAAAATATATATCACAATTGCCTATAAATTTGCAACTGATATTTAGAGCTCTATGTATTTGAATGTAATTTATAGCATTCGAAACATAATTAAATTATCTATATTTTCTAAAAAAAATTAATTTTCTAGCTATCACGGTTCTTTTGTTATTAGCAGAAATGTAAAAATTTAAAAATTAAAAAAAATGAGTTTTGGATGTTCAACTATTACGATAGTAAAATTGTCTTATTCGCTTCACAATTCATTGTACAGGTATATAGTATATAGTTCCCGGCAGAGTTTTTTTGGCAAAATGATTGGTTCATAATTTTCAGAGATATTATAAACTAAAATTATCTTTTTATAAATTAAATTTAATTTAATTATAAAATAAATTAAAAAAAAATTATAAATTAATCCTCAAGAAATAGATTTTAAAAATGTCTAGAAAAATGTTAACCTCAAATATCTCTAAAATTTATGAACCAATCACTTTGCCAAAAGAACTCATCCGAGAACTATCAATAATATACCTCTACAATGAATTTTGAAGCGAATAAGACAATTTTACTCTTGTAATAGTTGAACATATAAAACTCTTTTTTTTTTCATTTTTCAATTTTTACGTTTTTGTTAATAACAAAAGAACCGTGATAGCTAGAGAATTAATTTTTTTTAGAAAATATAGGTAATTTAATTCTCTTTCGAATACCCCCCATCCCATTTAGATACATAGAACCGTTCTCGAGCAATTACGATTTAAAACAAAATTGAAAAAAATTTTAACCTCAAATATCTTCGAAATTTATGGATCAATCCTTTTGCCCAAAGAACTCGCTCGATTGGTATACAAAATCTATCCCTACAAAGAATTTCAAAGTGATTAAGCCAATTTTACTATAGTTATTGAACGACAAAAAAAATCACTTTTTTTTATAAATTATTTTTTTTCTCAAAAAATAATGAATAAAAAAACCTAAAAATTTAGTAAGTTATAGTGCTTAATATCCTTTATAACCAAAAAAATATTCATGTTAATATCTTTTTTTAATTTCGAAATATAACCTATTTACAAAAAATTACGTTTTCATCAATAACTTATGACGAAATATAGCTACCGACTTTTTTTTTTTTTTAATTGTAGATAATTTTATCCTACATACAGAGAATTCATGATATATAAACAATATTTGTTCTAAATATTAAAAATATCGAAAAAAAAAAATTTGAAAATTAAAAAATGGCTATAAAAAAAAATTAAATTTTACAAAAATAGAATATTGACCCCAATTGTGGAAGCAAAATCTAAAAAAATGATCACTCTCCCATTAAAATTGGTCGAGTAGATCATGAGATATCAGCGTATACGGACACACACACACACACACCACACACACACACACACACACACACACACACACACACACACACACACACACACACACACACACACACACACACACACACACACACACAGACACACACGCACGCACACACACACACACACACACACACACACACACACACTCACACAACACACACACATCCATACGGACATTTTCTAAAAATAATGTATTTCGATTCCAAATTTGCTAAATAACATTTTTAACACATTATCTCATAAACTTTTTTTTTACTATCACAAAGCTTCCTCTATGAGGAAGCAAAAAGCCGGGAGTGTTGATGGTATCAATTCCAAAACATTAAATATAATTGCGCCATGTATCTTAGAATCATTACAGCACATTTTTAATATCTCGATTGAACACGCGACATGGCCAGATGCACTAAAAAGTGCTGAAGTTGTACCAATACACAAAGCGGGAGATAAATCTAATATATCTAATTATAGCCCTATCTCGCTAATCTCAAACATAGCAAAAATTTTTGAAAAGATAATTTACAATAGATTATACAGTTTTCTTAAAGGCAGTAACATTTTATCAGAATCACAATTTGGTTTCGTTAAAGGTAAAGGTACGACCGATGCACTTTATATAAGCACAGATATTATATATAAATACTTAGATAAGAGTAAACCGTTAATAATCACCTTTTTGGATCTTGCAAAGGCTGTTGACACTGTCAACCATAAAATCCTAATAGAAAAACTTAATCGTCATGGAATAAGACGTGAAACTCTAGACTTAATGTATAGCTATCTTTCTAATAGAAGTCAAATAGTGAAAATAGACAATAAAAGAAGTACTGAACAAATTATAGAAACAGGAGTTCCGCAAGGAACAATACTTGGCCCACTGTTATTTATACTATACATTAATGACCTATTGGTAGATATGCCGAGTAATACAGTTCTTTCCTATGCGGATGACACTGCTGTCATATCGGGTGACAACACGTGGTCACGTGCACAGGATAAAATGAACAGTTTTTTAAACAAAATAGCGAATTGGCTAGCGGTGAACAGACTGTCCTTAAATATAAGCAAAACTGTCTTTATGACGTTAGGAAATTATTGTGACAGTTTGCCAAATAGAATTAAAATTGAAATACATAAGCAGGAAATTAAAAGAGTTTCAACGTACAAGTATCTTGGAATAGTTTTTGATTATAACATGAAATAGGACCAACATATTAAATATATCATAAATAAAACTAAATATCTAATTTTTATCTTTGCCAAAGTAAAAAATTATATGGATATAAAATCATTAATGATTATGTATTATGCATTATTTCATAGTCATATAAATTATGGTATTATTGCATGGGGAGGGGTCTACAAAAATAACATGAACCTATTGCAAAATATGCAATCAAGAATACTAAAAATTATGGAGAAGAACTCCTACGTGAGTAATATACCATTAAATATAAGACAGGTCTTTACTTTAGAATATTTAGTTTATCACTACTCAGACCTCAAAGAAATTTATGAAAAAAACACATCTGTAACCCGATCTAAAAGTATTCAATTGCCAAAAGTACAAAAGGCTGTTAGTGATAAAAACTGTTTTAGGGTAGCAATTAAAACCTCTAATTGCTTACCTAATGATCTAAAAAAGCTCTATTGCAAAAGTGTTAATAGGAAACATGTACTAAAAAATAAACTAAAAAAATATATATAATAAACCAATGTATACATATTGTTTTTCTTGCGTTAAGTTTTGACAATTCTATTGACAATATTAAATATTTAAGATTTAAATATTTAATGTCTAGTATATAAGCTGTAGTGTATAAGTATAGTCTTAAGTATTCATGTACCAGCCCTTGTACAGGTAGTTTATATTTACCTGAGAGGACTTTACTCTATGCAATTTTGTTCTGGTTTAAAAAAAAAAAAACAATATTCTGTTGGGCATTTTTTGCTTCGGGCAATATCTGCCAATACAACTGCGAAAAGGTAAAAAATGGATAATTTTCGGCTATAACTTGACAGAATTTAACTTTATACAAATATGTTAAATGTAAAAGTTGTAGATTATAATAAAACAAAACTTTTGCCCATTTAAAATTTTCATGTACAGCCAATTCCTGACGAGTTAGACCTATAATAACGATTTTAAACGCTTAAATATACATAAAATAGAAGATTTTCAGCTATAACTTGACAGGATTTAACTTTACACCAATATGTTGAATCCAAAAGTTGCAGATTATAATAAAACAAAACTTTTTCCGATTTAACATTTTCATGCATAATCAATTCCTGGTGAGTTACACCTATAGAAACGATTTTTAATGCAAATACAGCTGAAATAGTCGATTTTTGCTTATTGTTCAAGGATTTAACTTTACACAAAAATGCAAGATTTTCCTGAAAAGCGCGGTCGTACCTATAATATGAAAACGAAGTTTTTACATAGACAGCGGGGCGGTGGTTGGCGCACGAGAGCACGCAGGGGGGCGCCGCTCCCTAGTTATATGTTATTCCTCAATTTAGAAGAAGATTATAGCACTGTATGACCTAAGCCAGCACTTAGGTCACGTCTATTCGTGACCTAAGTAGTATTTTTTTGCACCATGTTTATCGCACTTGCGACGCTTGTGCGGTAACCTCGCGGTGCTAAAAAGGACTACTTAGGACACGGATAGGCGTGACAGCGAGCTTAGGACAGGCAGTGCTATAAAATTCTATGTGACACTTGTGACCTCAGTAGCACTCTGCACGGCGTGATTGGGACTCTCGCTACGCTTAGGCCCTAACTTCACGCCGTGCACAAAATTGCTACTTAGGTCGCACCTATCGTAATGTACTATTACATGAATTTTTTCAGCATTTTTCATCGCACATTTTCTATAATATGGTAACGATAGTACGAATATAATATAAAAGAGTATACTTTGAGAGAGTAAGAACAAATATTTTCCAGTTATTTGTGATATCTGAATCGTAGATAATGGCTGTTAAACAAAATTTCACTTGAAAATATGAAACTTTTTTATTTTTAATTCGATTTTAATCATTCAAAGCTTATTTTATTTCTTAACCATTTATCTTCAAATTCACAATGTCAAAATTAAACAATAATTTATACACGCAGAGTAAAGCTAATTGTTTGTAATTTTATAAATAGCTAATTAAGAATTAGTTTTCTTTTCAAATACATCAGTTTTTAATTTTTGATTTGGTGAATTTGTAGATAAATGGTTAATAAATAAAATAAGCTTTGTAACGGCCGACGCGTGTGCGTATGCGTGCGCGTGTGCGTACCCAGGTACGTAGATGTGTGTGTGTGCGAGTCTACGAGGCTCGAACTAATCGAGTTCGACACGCAACTATGGCACGCGCAAACCGAAGGATGTAAACATCTCCCAACCTTGGGCGAAGGTCAAGGCCGGAAGATACTCGCGCGTGCCGAGGCTAGAATGAGCCGACAGTACCGCTTCCGCTGTAGCCCGGGATAGCTGCCTTCTCCACGCATCCGCTGTTCCGTAGAGAATTCCTCCGGTGAATGAGGGTGAGAGAGAGTAGTGACGCGGTGAGTGCGAGTGAGAGAGCGGTGCCTAGCAGAGTGTAGCAGGGCAAGAGAGAGAGAGAGAGAGAGAGAGAGAGAGAGAGAGAGAGAGAGAGAGAGAGAGAGAGAGAGAGAGAGAGAGAGAGAGAGAGTGCAACCGTGAACCCGGGACGAGCGCGCAGAGAAGCGCCGAGGACTACGCTCAACTACGGCAGAGAGAGAGAGAGCGCGAGTGAGAGAGAGAGAGAGAGAGAGAGAGAGAGAGAGAGAGAGAGAGAGAGAGAGAGAGAGAGAGAGAGAGAGAGAGAGAGAGAGAGAGATACACCTTTATTTGCAACTCAGCAAAATTAAAAATACAAAAGAGATGGAGAATTGCGTAGAGAGGAGGGGAGGGAATTTCAGAAACGGGCACCATGAACATGGAAAGCTCCAGCACCCGTCTCGGTTCTGACACCCGGGATGTTAAGTTCAGGTGGAATACCCCGACAGGAGGGCCGTGGCTTATGCTGGCTAAAGAAGGAAGCAAGATATTCAGGTTCGCGTATCCGGATAATTTTATACAGTAGGATGGATTCAAAATAAAGCCTACGCGAATCTGCTCGGAGCCAGCCAAGACGCCTCCTAAAGGGGGAGATGTGTTCATACCTCCTCACCCCAAAGAGAGAGAGAGAGAAAGAGAGAGAGAGAGAGGAGAGAGAGAGAGAGAGAGAGAGAGAGAGAGAGAGAGAGAGAGAGAGAGAGAGAGAGAGAGAGAGAGAGAGAGAGAGAGAGAGAGAGAGAGAGAGAGAGAGAGAGAAGAGAGAGAGAGAGAGAGCAGCGCGGCCGACAGCCATCCACGGCCAGATCGTAGCGAAGGAGAAGGGGGAGAGTGAGAGAGGGAATTACGGCGTGCACGACAGTCGACGCCGCCCAGCTCGCCCTTCTGCAGCATTGCAGACTATGCGAGGTAAGTCCTGGCCAGGTGAACGCGCGCTCTCCACGCGGACGACGTACGTCCGGAGAGCGGATCGTGAACGTGCGAGTGAGGCTCGCCGACGCGCGCGGCGATCGGGCAACGTCAGCACGAGCTGCTTTGGGCTGTACGTGTGTGTGATCGCACATACACGTGCTTCGCGTGCGCACCACCCGGACGGGCGCGTACGTATAACACGCGCCGCGCGTGTATTAAACTTATAGAATCACCCGTGAGGCAATAAACTCCAGTATTCGTTTATACTTTCTCGCGTGTTATTTCGTGCGCCCTTCCCAATTCCAATTTTCTATACGGTGGCACGGGGTATAGGATACCACCGGTCTCCGCGGGCGCGAGTACAGGGTACTCGCGCGTTACTGAGCAGCAGGGGTAGCACGCCGAGAGAGAGAAAGCGCGACGACGAAGTCGCGCGTTGTAACGTCGGTGTGCACGGCTGTTGACGGAAGCAGCTGACGGAAATTAAAAGTTAAAATTCGAAATTTGAGTAGATCAAATTTGTTTTTTTCTACGGAGTGTAGAATCAGGTTATCTTGTTTTTTTTCTCTTTTATTTGTATTTTTGGTGCGCGCATCCGATACGCGAGCGTATTCGTTTAGCCGCGCACAGGTATACTCCGGGAGAGTTTGAGTCGACGGCTGTGTGCTAAAGCGAATTCATGGAGCGGCAGAACAACCTGCACTGCAATAGAGGTAGCGCAGCCTTGGGAGACTCTGCAATCAAGGCTATTGATAATTGGTGCAGATATCTCACCGAGGACGAGATACTGCGCTACACTCAGGAGCTCAGGCTGAAGAAGAAAGGGGGAACGTTCCTGAAATTGGAACGAATTAGCAACTGGAAAATTTTGAAGGCTTAGCCGCTGCTGACAAGCATTCCGCGTGGGTGGAACGCGCGAACGCTCGCCGCACGTTCCTGGATCGAACGTCCGGCTCGGAACACGGTATATCGTGGGCAAACTCCACGTCGGACGAACCGTATCGGCTCGAGGTTTTAAAAACTGACGAGGTAGTCCAGAGAAATCTTGAGCGCAGTCGCGAATGGGCTACAGAAACAACCAGAGTCGGCAGCGAAGACGAAACAGCGTCCCACGACGATACCAACAACCAGGATGCGGAGGTGAGCGAACAAAATACGGCCAATAGAAGACCGGCAATGTTCGAGATGTCAATGGCAGACGGCACGACGCTGCAAGTGCCAACCGACTGGGCCGTGTACATGGCCGCGGTCGACAAGAAACTTCGGCAAATCGAAGAATCGACGCGGATCATGGCCGCCGATTCAACTCACCATCCGAATGTGTGCGTGGGATAACAGCGATATCAGCGCCACTCTCCGCAAGTGTGCGCCTGCGCGGAGAGAAGGAGCCTACGAGTGAAGGAAAGGGAGGAACAGCGGAGATTTAAAAGGGCTCACGCGCGGCGGAGCGGTCAGTCGACGCTGAGAGCTCGAAGCGTCAACATCGGGGAATCGGTGGTCTATCGGTGACATAGCAAGGTCAGTGCGGGTATTGCTTCGTTTGCGTGTTGGATGTGATCTCGTCGTCGGAACGCTGGTTGACCAGGCTGACCGTGGCAGTCGGCGGCGTGTCGGCTGCCCCCACACTCAGTGAGAAGTCGGGCTGTACCCGACGGGTCATTACGATAATCCAAGCGGTCCTCGGTGAGTGACTGCGGGCGGGCTGTCCCCACCAATCGTGCTAGTCGGGCTGTATCTGACGCGTCAATCGTTACAACGCGAGCTACCCTCGGCGATCAACGGCGGGTGGGCTGCTATCACCCAGGCGATCATCAGTGAGCTGCTGTAGACTGGCTGTTCCCGCCGGTGCATTCGGCAGGTAGAAATACACGTTTCCTCTATGGGTACAATCCGATAGGATGAATTTGTGAGTACCGAGCGTGTATTTACCCAATTCTTAGGATGTTAGTTTGTCACTTAGGTTACTGCGTTCACCTTCGGGTGTGATTATTACTATTGCGTTTGTTTATCTAATTGATTGTTATTGCGTTTCTCGTTTATCTCCTGACCGCGACACGGTCTCGGCGGGATCACTTATGGAGGCAACCAACCTTATCTAATTATGGAGCAAGTATTTGAATAAAGTGAATAACATAATTTGAAGTGAGTGACTTATGCTTTCTCGTGCTCCCCTACCCCAATCTCAGTCATGCTCTGAACCGAATGCAAACAGCACCCGGCTGGAGAGCGCCGAAGGGATGCGGCGAGTGACTTTTACGGATCTCACGCCCGCCGGCCAAAATGTGGTGAATCTGCGGGAAGAAACGCAGAGGAGGAGCGTGCCTTCCCAACAAGACATCGGCTGACGGGAGCTGCCTACTCCGATACAACGACCTACTCCGAGGCTACAACAGCCCCCGGTAAAAGAAAGGCCGCCGCCACCTACTACCTCGCTGTCGCGTCGAACCAATCTCGGTGGCGCCTGGGGAGGGGGTGAATTACAGAGCAAGCCAATAGAATCGGCTAACTCTGAGATACGGCGCGACCTAAGAGGACGGTCTATGCCGGGGTCGTTCAAAGAATTAAAGCGCCCGACGGGCGGGGGGCTTCGAGATGTCGACCAAATAGTGTGCCGATGGAGATTAAGTTCACCGGTGATGCTGGCGAGAGCATCGACACCTTCCTCGAGCGAGTCGAGGAAAATTGGGAACTCGCCAAACTTACGGAAGGGGAGATACTGAGTGCCCTTCCGGAGCTATTCGTCGGTGTAGCGGGTACCTGGGTGCGTTACAACAGGATGAGCTGGATCACCTGGGAGTAATTTTGCCGCCGGATACGGCGATGGTGCGGCATGACGGACCCCGTGCAGCAACAGCTGGCGCACGAGGTCGCTTTGAGGACGCAAGGACCAGGAGAGTCCGTGCGCGACTACGTTACGTGCCTCGAAGCGATGATGCGGAAGATGGAGCCACTTCCAACGCTCGACTTCGGTTGGGGACGCTACACCGAAACATAAAGCCGCGACTCCAGCAGCTTATTCGGCAGAGCGATTTCGAGGGCGTCGAGACACTGCTCGACCTAACAATGGAGGCGGAGCTTGCAATGGACGCGGAGAAGTCCTTCAAGTCTCCGCCGCCGCCGGAGTCGTGCGTGTACGCACAGTGGGCATATAAACCCCGCAAACCGGCTCCATCCAAGGTGAAAGTCGCGGCGGTAGAGACGAAGCTGCCGCCGACCCCGCTGCCACGGAAAACACCGACGATAGACGTAACGATAGAGCGGTTCACGAAGATAATTTTGGAGGGGATACATCGGATACAACCAACGCAACCGCCACCGGTCACGCCGCCTTCTCCACCGGCACCTCTTTCGTCCCGGAAGCGGGATGGAGAGAAAAGCGAACCTCGGAGAAAGAGTAGCTCCAAGAGATCCGACAAGCGAGCGACGAATCGAAGTGGAAAGTCTAATTCCAGTAGCGATTCGAGCGACGAGGATCGTGCGAAGCGACCGCCTAGGAAGACAGGCGGCTCGAGCGCACCAACGCCGGGGGCTTTTAACTGCTATGGATGCGGCGCGCCCTGAGTAATTCGCCCAAACTGCCCGAAGTATGTGGGAAACGTTCCGCAGGCGAAGTAAGCGGGGTATCCGCTTCGTCTGCCGAAGTCCCCGCATCAACACTGAACGCCGCAGCCGAGCAGACAACGGCTGAGCCGACAGCCGAGCACGATCAGGACTCGAGGTGGTGGCTTCAGGTTGCGATAGGAAATTACAGACTCCGCGCCCTCTACAATACTGGAGCTCGCCTCCGCGTTAGGCCGGCCAGTGATGCCTAGCTACGGCCGTCGCGTGGAAGTCGTCGGAGGACAGACGGCGACTATCGCCGGCTACGTCGAGCTACCTTTCGAAGTAGCCCGCGTCAAGCGAGACATTCGGGTAGCGATGCTTCCGAATGACAAAGTGGATTGTTACCTAGGTGCCAACTTTGTCAGAGCCTTTGGCACAATCCACGATCCCATCAACAATCAGTTGATCGTGAGCGCAGCGGATAAGCGCGTTGACTTGGAAGTCGCGGGATCTCATCCGTCGAGGCGCTCGAGGTATCGTCTATCGGCCTCGAGGACGTCTCGGAAGGACAACGCCAAGAGGTGACGGAGCTGGTCGGTCGAATTCTCGGCGGAGAAGTCCAAGCTCTCGGCCGCACGAGGTGGGCGAGCCGCCACATTGATGTGGGGAGTGCACGTCCCGTGAAGTAACGATATTACCCGGTATCCAAGAAACTCGAAGAGGATATGCACTGTCAGGTGATCGAGATGCTCGAAACCGGGGTAATCGAGCCCTCTACGAGCGCGTGGTCGAGCCCCGTCGTTATGATACGGAAAAGCAACGACAAGTACCGTTTCTGCATCGATTTTCGTAAACTGAACGCGGTTTCGAAGGCAGACGCGTACCCGCTGCCGTACATGGACGCGATATTACGCAAGCTGAAGAGCGCCAAATATATCTCAACGGTGGACCTAAGCGCAGTGCACCATCAAACTCCGCCGACGCCGGAATCAAAGGAACTGACGGCGTTCACAGTGCTCAGATTGGGCCTTTATCAGTTCACGAGGATGCCGTACGGTCTGTCCCAGGCCGAAGCGACGTTTCAACGGCTAGTCGACAAAGTCATCGGTCCCGAGCTCGAGCCGTATGCCTTCTCATACCTCGATGACATCATCATCGCGACGGAGACGTATGAGGAGCACCTGAAATGGCTCGAGTACGTGCTGAAGCGCATCAAGGAGGCCGGGTTGACGATCAACTGCGAGAAGAGTGTGTTTGGTGAGACTGAAGTCAAATACCTCGGTGTGCTCGTCAACCGGGATGGATTCTGGCCGGATCTTGATAAGATCGAGCCGATGATGAACTTTCCGGTACCAAAGAACTTGAAGCAACTGCGCCGCTTCATGGGAATGGCTTCTTGGTACCGAAAGTTCTTGAAAGACTTTGCTACGATAGCCGAGCCGCTCACGGCGCTAACGAAGAAGGATCGGCGATATGAATGGGGCGACGCGCAACAAGAGGTTTTTGAGAAGATAAAAGCCCTAGTGTCCTCAGCCCCTGTTCTCGCCAGATCCTCGTTCGATGCTCAGTTCGTCGTGCAGACGAACGCGAGCGACACTGGTATCGGCGCGATGCTGCTACAGATAATCGATGGACAGGAGCGAGTATTAGAATTCGCCAACCGAACACTATCGCCAACTAAGCGAAACTACAGTGTCATGGAGCGCGAATGTCTAGCAGTGATCTGGGCAATCAAGAAGTTTCGCCCGTACATTGAAGGTATCACTTCTTGGTCGTGACAGACCATAGCAGCTTGCGATGGCTGCACAGCTTGCATAGGACAAGAAGGTTAGCGAGGTGGGCCCTCGAATTGCAGGAACATTCTTTCGATGTGGAGCATCGAAAAGGCGCGCTGAACCACGTGCCCCATGCACTCTCGCGCATGTACGAAGAGGACGACGACCTCGAAGTGTGCGCGAGCACGTGGTCAGACGGTACCAAGGACGAGTGGTACCGGACCTGGCTGGACGAAGTGACTCGCGACCCCTCAAACCATCTAAGGTGGAAAGAGGTAGGGGTCGACTATTTTACTTTCTCGCGGATGAGATAGTAGAGGCGGTGGTCGCAGACGACGAGGCATGGCAACTCGTCGTGCCATAAGAGCATCGCCGCTAAGTATTGCGCGAATTGCACGATGACTCGACCGCTGGACACCAGAGACGAGAAAAAACGTACGAGCGCGCGGACAGGTTCTACTACTGGCCGAAAATGTATCATGCGGTGAAGAAGTACGTGAAGCACTGCCAAGTTTGCCAACAGACGAAAGCGAAGTAAAGACCGCCTGCAGGTCTGATGGGGCAACGAGTTATTGACGGGCCGTGGCAAGTTGTGGCGGGAGATATAAACGGCCCGTTCATGAAGAGTAAACTCGGGCATGAGTATATCCCGGTTTTCCAAGATCTCTTCACTCGCTGGGTGGAGTGCATGCCCATACGTAAAGCAAACGCGAAGCTATCTTGAAGGAATTCAAGGAGAGGGTGATTCTGCGATTCGGCGCTCCGGAGGTATTCTTGTCCGATAACGACACGGAATTTAAGAATAAAGCCGTTGCCCAATACCTCGCCGACGTCGGCGTCCGCCACTCAACTACTCCGCCGTATCACCCTCAGGCGAACCCCCCCTGTGGAGAGGGTGAATCGGACGTTGAAAACAGGGTTAGTCGCGTCCGTTGAGGTGTTAAGTCCGGAGATAAGGGAAAACAAATAATAATTGATTTAAATGTGAATTTATTAAATAAAATACAATTAATTACCAATACAATCGACTTGCTTCGAGTTAAATACAGATGTTGCGCTTTCACTTATAGACTCTTGTTCTTCAGTTGTTCTTCCGCTTAATTTGACACTTGTTTCGTGAACTAATTACAATAACTTATAAATTCTGCTTACTGGATGAGTAAGGCTTACGATTTTAATTGGCTCAATGTCGTAGAGGTATACGGAGCTCGCCAGGTTTCTTGTACACTGTGACTGATTTGCGTGTTGAGAGTCGCCGTATTTATATACAAAATAATTAGGTTAAAGATGGTCGTAACAGTAAATCGAAATCATCTTATTTGGCAATGTAAACTTCATCAGTCGTATACAATTCGGCGATAGCATTGAGAAATGCTAACCCTAAAGAAAATATCGTACGTTGTTTTTCGCAAGTTTGATGACCTACTACGTCACGACGCCGCATGAGCAAAATGCTGTGTTTGTAAAAAATTGCATTCCCACTTTTATGCGTCAGGAAATATCTAATATGAATAAACTTATAAAATGAAATTCTAAATTTCTATAATACGTCTCCGGACGTAACACCTCCCCCCTTAGACTGTTGAATATCGTAGAGATTCAACAAGTATAGGAATAGTTAAACCATCAGCAATTTTCTGTTACAGAATTTTTTAATTTTAACAATAAGCATGATTCTCTGATTGAGTTTGATGATTTGCACCTGTTACATTTTTTGAAATACCTTTTTCGCTTATGGGTTACTCTTAAAATAATACAATAATTTAATCTTAATTAACGCTTATAAAATAAATACATAATAATTACTTGGTTAATATAAAAAGTCGCAACAATCGCAATTTTCGTATTCTGTTAGTTTGTAACTAATGTTCATATCGTAAAATTTTATTTCGTATAAAGATTAATTTTATAATTTTTGAGTGATACTCGGTATTTGTTCTAAAACTGAATTTTCTTTTTTATAATTTTCAATTATTATAGTGCGTATTTCTTGTGCGACTATTATAGTGCGCATCTAAGAAAACGTTTTTATAATGAATTTGTAATTAAATTATAAATAAATTACAAAACTTGAAATATGATTAATTAATATATTTTGCATTTGTACACTAGAATTTTGCATAAAGATGTATACCTTGACTGCATATAGAATTTCGCACAAAAAAAAAATTTTTGTTTTATTAATAATCGTTAAACTCTAAAGGCAAAGAATATTTTGTTTTGCAGTATTTACATAAATTACAATTGATTGACTAATTTTTTTAAATAATGTGTATATTAAATAATTCTGTAGTGAGTACAAGATAAGGAAAAATATATAGGGAATAATTCAAGTGATCATTCACTTCCCTCCCTGCTGAGAATTTTGGCAAAAGATATATTATTTTATCCTCTTTGTTTAAGTAGAATAACATTAAAGGGTTTTTGATATTATCATTATAAAAATATTTTTCAACCGTATATTGAGAAAAATTATAATTATTTCCAAAAGAAAAATTTAATTATACGTAGGTAATTTTTTGTGAAAAAGAAGGTTAATAGGTTGGAGTGATTTTGGTAAATTTTGACTTATTATTGTTCTTATGCATCATTGTATTACCTTTCTTTGAATACCTCAGCCGTTTTAAAAGTTCATTTTAAAACTCAAGATTTTTTCTGGTATAAGTAGCATTCACATATTTGCATTAGAGAGTATGCAGTGCGTTAGAGTAGAAAATTGTTTTACTCAATACAGTGCCGAATAGTGTATCTTCTAGGATGATCATGTCAGTATATGATGAAACTGATCACTTCCAATACATTATATTCGATTTAATCTTAGCAATGTGAGTATAGCTACCTGATTTCTTTCTTTTGTTCTTGAACTATTCATAAAATTTCTTTTATAAGTGCGAACAACTTTTCTGAAGGCAAATACAGCTTAATTTTGCATAAAATGGCAGTCAAATTATTTTTATCTATGTTTGTTAGGGTTGCAAGGCTTAGGAATGGTTTTATTTCGTTTTCTTTTGGATTAGTTCTATATTTTCTTATTCAAAGATAGATAGAATAATAAGTTATTAAATTGATCCCTGAAATGTTTTCTACTTTGTGACTAAATAATTAATTAAATATTTCTATTATTTAATAACACATAATTTTTACAAATAAAACTTGCTTGTTTCACTGGGGTATTTTAATATGTAATCGCAATATTTTTGTTTGTTGTTGTTAAAAAAGAAAAGAACAATATAGATTTTTTTTTAATTGTCAACGATGTTATTGTTAGTCGTAGCATTACTTTTAAAATCTTTCATATATGAATCTTTTTGCTTTCTTCGTAAAAATTTCTTAAAATTTCATTATTCAAACTTATATTATTCCGATCGCATTTTTATGAAATTATTAACTTTCTTAGGAAATATAGTTGCTTTTCACAAAATTCTGACAAGTTGATACCGAACAATTGTAGACAAACGGATAAGTGGTTATAATTTTAAATTGTATATTTGGTAAAATCTGGATCATCTTAGGGTTATATTCTAGTTGACCAAGAAGTAGGATGGTTTTGCTTCAAATGGAAAAGTTCAGCTGCAATTATAATTCTCTATTGCTGTATTAAATTTGGAATAATAAGAAGAGATTATGATAGATGTTAATATTGAGTATGTTGTCCATATCCTAAAACAAAAATGTTATGTTATTATTTGTTATAATATTGTCTTTGCTTGTTTTTCATAATTAGTTAAGATATTATTTTGTTCATTTTAATAGCGTTGAAAATTCTTATCATGAAATTTTGAAATTTTTTCATATTTGGTTCTTTAATAGGCCATGTTTTGTCTCCCTTTTTAAACCTTTTTCTGATAGTAAATTTATTGTAGTAACCTTTAGATTTTAATTTTAATCTTGTAATTTTTAATAATTCTTTTAAATATTTTTTATAATTAGATATCCATTTTAGTTTTCTGACGTTTTTATTAGATTTTACTTTGATAAGATAATTAAAAACTAACTGCAACTGGTGTACTTTATTAGGATTTGCATTTAGATTGATTATTACGTTATGATCTTGATTACCCAAGATTTCTTTTAGTTGACTTTTATTCTCAAGCTGTTCTTGGTGTTCTTGATTATCAAATATTTTTAAATGACTTTTATTCTCTAAATGTTTTTTATGTTCTTAATTAACAAACCTATCTTTTGATTGATTTTCATTTTTGAAAATTACTTTACTATTATTTAGTAATTTACCTTCTATTGGTTTCAATACCATACAATTTTCGATCGTATGTCCCCTTTTCCTGCATTAGGCACAAGTTGGTGCTGTTTCTGCCTTCTGTAATTTCCTAAAATTTTCTATCGAATGTCCTGTGATTCTACAAAATTCACAATATAGTTTTTTTTTCCTTTTTGCATGTTTATTTGTTGATCAAAATTTGTGTTTCTTGGATGAAAATGTTGTTGTTGCATTTTATTTGTGAATCCATTTGAATTGTTATTGGTGTGATAATTATTTTTGTTTCCTGGATTATTATAATTTGATTTGTTAATTGTATAATTATTATTTATTGATAAATTAGTTTTTCTATCTGGGTAATGCATTGCTGTATGTGTTGTTGCTTCACAAATTTGACAATTTATTCTATTTCCGAATGCTTATTGTCTACTTTGCATAGCCATAATTCCCGCTGTTTGGCAATCCGAGGTTTCGTGATCTTCTATAGCACAGATTGTGCGCCATATCATTTTCCTTGTTACCTGACAGTATTTCATTACATGTCCGGGTTTACTGCACCTTTGACATACTGCCGACGGGCAGTTCTTCATTATGTGGCTCACGTTACCACAGAGTTCGCAACACTCATCGGCGTTAACACTTTTTTCGCACGTATTTGGGCCATGGCCTTTTTTCTTGCATTTCCAACATAATTCATATTTTTTTATAATCGGGCATTGTGTTACTGTGTGTCCCATGTTTTGGCAGTATTGACAATGGTTTCTCTGCATCTCGTTTAATCTACATGTATCTATTGAATGTCCACTTAAGCTACAATAATTGCAAATTAATTCTATTTTATCTTTTACTTTATTACAAAAGTATGATAAGTGGTCTTTATTTTTACAATATACGCATCCTGTATTTACGCAAAACATTGCTTCATGAAAGGACCCCGCACAAAATGTATAGAAATAAATCATCCGGTCAAATTCGATGAAACTTGGGGTTATATCTTTTCCCCAAGTTTCATTCAATTTGACCGAAGGATTTTTTTCTATACATTTTGTGCGGGGTCCTTTATCGTTACAAATACAATGAAATGTTCTAGCTTCCTTTTTTTATATTTAATTTCTCAGTATTGAATAGAATATTTGCTTTATCTTCTCTTAGTAATTTTTGCTTTTCGAGTCTTAATTCTATGTCTATTGCTTTTTTCATAGCGGCATGTGTACTATTCGGTTTGCCTAGTTCTACTCTTATTTCTTGTTTCAAACCGTTTTTAAAACTGTTTAATACATCATCTTCTAGTTGTGTTTTAAATGTTTGTAATTGCTCTTCCGTAACGCCGTTCTCTATTTTTTATAGTTTTGTGATATCTGTGCTTATTACTCGAATTTTATTTCCGTATTCCAATACTGATTCATTGGTTTTTTGAACCATTCTCCGTAATTTACCATATAGTGTGTATAGATCTTCTCTACAAGGGTAAATAGTTCTTATAGCGGTTATTAATTCTTCGATGTTCCCGATTGTCATTGTTTTTATTGCTTTATGTATTTCCCCACTTAACTTCATTTTTTAAATTTGTACTAAATTTCGTTCGTCAGCCGCGTTAACAATGTTTTTTGCTTCTTTAAGTTTGTTGATATATTCTTCTGCTGTTATATTTTTTCCGTCAAATGTCGGTACCAATCCCAATATTTCTTTCAGTGGTAATTTGAGTTGTTGATTTGCCATATTTATTTCGGGTTCTATTATGGTTCTATTAATCTCCGATTCAACAGTATTGTTTGTTTGGTTTAATACTTCTGTTTCTGTTTCTCTTCTTTCCTGTAGAATTGTTCTAGCTAAAACAAGACTTTGTTCGTTTAGTATTCCGTCTATGTACGTGTAGTCGCCTATTTCATCTACTGATTTATCTACTGATTTATCAAAAAATGCAGAATCACGATTTAATAATTTTGGCGTAAAATATTCTGTAGGTGACTCTAAATCCGATTTTGTTTGAGGTAAAAGTAAAGAATTTTTAGAGTGATTTTGTGTTAAATTGTCTTGATTGTCCAGTTGTTTGTTGTCTGATTTTTTTTTTATCTCCTACCCTTGAGGTTGATTGAATCTCAATACTCGGTATTTCTAGTATTGTTTTATTTTTTGCGTCTTGTGATACATTTGCGTATGTGTGTGGTGTAAGATCAATGAGGTCAATGTTTGAACTTTGCGAATTTGTCACGATTTCTTTGTCAAATGTTCCTGTTCCTTCGTTTAATGGTTTTATATTTCGTGCGCGTGGAGGCGATCGTAGTATTTTAGAACTTCTTTGGAATATGTTACTTGATTCCCCATTTCTTTGACTACTTTATCTTTTAAAATTGGATTTTCTGTAGTTTTACTTCTTGTTATTATTGGATTTTCTATATCCTTCTTATGTGACATTACATATTAATTTTTTTGTTATTATTTAATATTTATTTGTTTGTATTTATTTCAGAATTGTGTTTAATTCATTTGCTTTGTAAATTGTATAATTGTAAATTAATTTTATAATTCATATACATTTTCCTTGTTTTGTTTATTTATTTGTTAGTATGTTAGTAATCTGGACGAGCCGTACACGTTCATCTTCAGAAGTTTAAACGATCGTGCTACAATGGTCCTCTTAACTTCTCACTGCAAAACGAGAAGCTTGGAAGCAGTTAGTAGTGATATTTTTAGTCATTTTCAAATATTATCCATTTCCTCTCTTTCCAGTCTCATTTTTCGTATAAATCTAGTGAACTTACGTTCGATTCATACCGAAACCACTGTTAAGTCCGGAGATAAGGGAAAACAAATAATAACTGATTTAAATGTGAATTTATTAAATAAAATACAATTAATTACCAATACAATCGACTTGCTTCGAGTTAAATACAGATGTTGCGCTTTCACTTATAGACTCTTGTTCTTCATTTGTTCTTCCGCTTAATTTGGCACTTGTTTCGTGAGCTAATTACAATAACTTATAAATTCTGCTTACTGGATGAGTAAGGCTTACGATTTTAATTGGCTCAATGTCGTAGAGGTACACGGAGCTCGCCAGGTTTCTTGTACACTGTGACTGATTTGCGTGTTGAGAGTCGCCGTATTTATAATACAAAATAATTAGGTTAAAGATGGTCGTAACAGTAAATCGAAATCATCTTATTTGGCAATGTAAACTTCGTCAGTCGTATACAATTCGGCGATAGAATTGAGAAATGCTGACCCTAAAGAGAATATCGTACGTTGTTTTTCGCAAGATTGATGACCTACTACGTCACGACGCCGCATGAGAAAAATGCTGTGTTTGTAAAAAATTGCATTCCCGCTTTTATGCGTCAGGAAATATCTGATATGAATAAATTTATAAAATGAAATTCTAAATTTCTATAATACGTCTCCGGACGTAACAGAGGAATCTCATGCCGAGTGGGATCAGAAACTCCTGGAGCTGATGTTCTCGTTGAACAACTCCGTGTACGCGCCGACCGGCGTGAGCCGGACCGCGATCAATTACGGCAGGTAGCTGCTTCCCCCGCGACGGCTCGACGCGAACAAGAGCGCGAGGCGCTCAAGCAACGAGAGCGCGAGACCGTGGATACGTGGGCGGAGCGCCTGCGAGACATGGATAGCCTGCGAAAGAGAGCTGCCGCGCAAGCTGCCGATGATCAACGGCGGCAAGCAGCATACTACAATGCGCGACGGTGAGAAGTATCCTACGAGGTAGGAGATCCCGTCACGAAGAGGAACAGAATCCTTTCGTCGGCAGCGCAAGGAATATCGGCGAAGTCAGCGCCGAAGTATGCCGGTCCGCTGAAGGTGACCGAGACAACCGGCTCTAATACAGTGAGAGTCATCGACGAGAGGGGCGCGAGCGAAGAGATCCTTTATGTTTCTCACCTTAAGCCATACAATGACGGAGACGGCGACGAAACGGGCGAAGAAGTAGACGACGTCGAGGATACGCAACCGCTGAGGGAAGAAATAAGCGTCCCGGTGACGAGTGACCCACCGGAGGTCGGTGGAGTGCCGCCGAGCGATGCGCATCCGGTCGATAAGCGTCCCCGGAGACGCCCGTGGAAAACAGTTCGCGTCGTGAAACGAGCGGTTCCGATTAAAGCGTGCGCGATGGCTAGTGCGATAGCCGAGTCAAGGAATCCCCGAGGACGACCGAAAGGCTCCACGAAGCGGCTAGAACCTAAACTAAATCGAGACATTTCCCCCCCGATCGACTCGCGCGCAAAGACGTGCGAAGGCTTCTAACAAGAGCAGGAATTCGGGAGTGGATAACTTCTTCTTGTTACAGATGGCTGAGAAACCACTGGTGCCGAGCACCGAGGGCGGTGGCGTCGACACCGAAGCGATGGTGCGCGGAGTTCTGCGCGCCATCGAACGACTCGGGCGAGTTGAGTTCGCTCGCCCGTCTTCGGTGGTGCTGGAGGAGCTGCCAGAGCCCCGGCACTCCCTCCTCCACCCACCGCAGCTCCAGCGTACAGTGGTCTCAAATGTCCAAAAAGTGATCAAAATTGTTGTGTCACTATTTAAAAGTGAAAAATTATAATTCAATACATGGTTTTTTTTTAGCTTAGCACCTAAGCTATCAAACTGCATTTCCCTCGAAACCATACCGCACGTCCAAAATTTGCCAACAATACCAAAAAATTTGATAAATTATGAGTTTTCAAATTTCAACAATTTTACACTTTTTTATATTTGTTCACACTTTTTAACATTTTTTTACATTTTTTTTACATTTAATTAAATTTATTTACATTTTAAAATTTTTTCTAGGGTACATAATGAGAAGGTACAATTCGTAGATTTTTTCAAAAAAATATCAGAACAATCGAAATTAGGGTATCAAATACTATTATATTATTCGATCAAACTTTTAACGCTTTAGGTACGATATTTTGATATATTTAGATTTATCAATATATTTAAGTACCAGATCGTAACGATTTGCATATACAATTGAAATTGATTTTTTAAAATCTTTAAATTGACTATAAACTGAAAATTGATACTGTTAAAATAGTTGAAATTTGAAAAACCATAATTATCGGATTTTTTGGTATTGTTGGCAAATTTTGGACGTACGGTATGGTTTCGAGGGAAACGCAGTTTGATAGCTTAGGTGCTAAGCTAAAGAAATCCATGTATTGAATTATAATTTTTCACTTTTAAATAGTGACACAACAATTTTGATCACTTTTTGGACATTTGAGACCACTGTGCAGCGGCTCCGATCCTGCGCCGACCGAGGGAAGCCCTCGCCTCCACCGCGGGAGAGGATGCGACCGAGCCCGTCTCGCCATCGCCGATGACGCCCAGACAGGAGGGTCCCGTCGCCGCTGCTATTACTGCGGCCAACCTGGCGTGTCGACGGACGCCAAGTGTCCGAACGTCGCCCAACACTACATGTCACGGCCATGTTTCCACAACCGGGAGTAGCCATGGCCGAAATCCCCGCCAGCCCGGGTGAAACCCCCCTCGTCGCGGAGAATAAAGAGAGGGGTCAGCCCCAGTACAATTTTTTTTTTACCCACCTGTCTTATTATTTCGCGCATGCCCCCTACCCCTTTTCAGGCAACCGCGCGCTGCCGTTGAAGACGCTGAACGTGAGGTAGCAAAGCGGACTCCCGGAGGGATAGCCCGCGTCTGGACGGGCGGTGTAACGGCCGGCGCGTGTGCGTATACGTGCGCGTGTGCATGCGCAGGTACGTAGGTGTGTGTGTGTGCTCGACACGCAGCTATGGCACGCGCAAACCGAAGGATGTAAACATCTCCCAACCTTGCGCGAAGGGCAAGCCGGCAGTACTGCTTCTGCTGTAGCCCGGGATAGCTGCCTTCTCCACGCGTCTGCTATTCCGTAGAGAATTCCTCCGGTGAATGAGAGTGAGAGAGAGTAGTGACGCGGTGAGCGCGAGTGAGAGAGCGGTGCCGAGCAGAGTGCAGCAGGGCAAGAGAGAGAGAGAGTGCAACCGTGCACCCGGGACGAGCGCGCAGAGAAGCGCCGAGGACTACGCTCGACGGCGACAGGGAGAGAGAGAGAGGGAGAGAGAGAGCGCGGCCGACAGCCATCCACGGCCAGATCGCAGCGAAGGAGAGCAGGGGAAGAGAGAGGGAATTACGGCGTGCATGACAGCTGACGCCGCCCAGCTCGCCCTTCTGCAGCATTGCGGACTACGCGAGGTAAGTCCTGGCTAGGCGAACGCGCGCTCTCCCCGCGGACGACGTACGTCCGGAGAGCGGATCGTGAACGTGCGAGTGACGCTCGCCGACGCGCGCGCGAGTTCCGATCGTACGCGGCGATCGGGCAACGTCGGCGCGAGCCGCTTTGGCGCGTACGTGTGTGTGACTGCGCACCCCTAAAATTCAACCCCAAAAACGGTGTTCTGTAGATATCCCGAGTTCAGATTAAAATTTGACATGAAACTAAATGGAAAATATTTCTCTTTGAAATGCGAAATTAGCAATGGTTGTTTCATCGCGTGGGATAGCAACCCTTATATATTTTTTTTCGGAAAAACTTTATTGTTTTTAAATTATTTTTGTATATAATATTTGCAATAAAATTAAATAATTATTGTTAAAATTAAAAATCAAAGTTGACTTGTTTTAGGATTTTTTCTAATAACAGGGTTATCGGGGGTTAGCAGCTCCCTGGATGCGGAATACTTACAATCAGTACCATTGAAATAAATACTTTGAGGTTTATAATATATATTTAGTTTATGTTCGTGTCAGTTTTTTCTATCGAAATAACGTAATTAATGAAGTCGTTTATAAACTCTTATACTTATTGTGCAATTTGAATTCGAGTATTTTGCACGTACTTATAGGTAAATAATAATAATTATATAATTATATAATTACTTTTTATTAAAAGTAAAATATAAGCATATCTTTACAAATTGTCAAAAAAGATTCGACGAAATATACAAACAAGCTTACAGTTTGTTCCTTATCACAATTAATTTTGTTTAAGAATTATAGGTTGAACAGTAATGAAAATCTTCAAAAAAATGTTTTAAGCATTTCTGAACATTTTATAATAGCAGTATTTTTACATCCTGGTACCTCACAATGAGCTTGGGATCCACCAAAGCTAAAGTCCACCGGATTTACAAATTCATTTGGTTTATTATCGATATAGCCGCTTTTATACCAAGAGTATTTAAGCAGATTTACGTATCGAGGAGAAGATGACTGATTGTGCATCAGAGATTGTAATTTAATTACATTATTTCGTACGTGCAAACTTATATCTTTATCCAACAAAATTACACTATCGGAAAAGCGTCTTACAAAATTTCTCCATATACGAGAGCCAAACACATCTAGTGGTTGTATTTTTCCAGTTGTACCTTTAAGAATTTTGAAAAGATTAATGTTTTTATCATCAGGTTTTTCTCTTTCTACTCCTTCTGTGCAATGTTCGCTTCAAGAATCTAAAAATAAACTGTTTTTCCCAACATTTGGAAAAAACACATCCGTTAACCATTTTCGAAAATGATATGAAAATAAATTATAAGCAAATACATTTCGCAGATCATTACAGTCAACTATTGCTATTTGGGTTACATCACTAATTTTGATAACGATTTATTACATGAAATCAAATTAACAAAGATAAATAATAATAAAATTTATTCATAATTTACCAAAACTTTTTTTATAACTTTCTGAGTTTACGTCAAAATACCTTATTTGAAAAATAATTTACTAATATTTCTAAATCTTTTTTAATATGTCTACTGCAATTAAAAGTTTACAAGTAAAATGTTTAAAATAGATATAAGCTACAATTTTACGAATACAAGTACACTTTATTTAAGGGGGTCGGACACCTTTAAAATGAAGAAAAATCAATTTTTTTATTACATATTTTACTAAAAAACACTTGTGGAATATGTCCCAATTAGTTTTAAAACATTATCTATTTTTGTTTTAAGAATATACACAAAACACTGATAAAGCTTTTCATTTGTTTTTTGTTCAAATTACATTTTTACCCTTGTATGCATATTTATATAATCATATATTATTTCTACTAATTTTTTTTTTCATTTCACTGTTCTTAATATATTTAAAATTCTCACTCTACATATCTATATATACTTTAAAAGATCCAAAAATAATATTTTAAACATTAATATAAAGATAAAAAATAAATAATATAATTTATGGACGGTATTTTTGACAAAAAAAATTTGAATTTAAAACTTATATAGCAGTTAAGTGGGCACCGTAACAACCTGACTTATCAACGACAGCTTCTCACAGGCTCACAGCTCACTCCTTTATTGTAACAGAGCTGATTTTTTAACCTATGTAAAAGTCTGCAAGCAATATAAACATGCACAGCTGTCATTTCATATAAACACTGTGATATCAGCATCAGCATCTTTTCTATACAAAGTGTTGTTCTTAATTTTCATTGTTTCCAACGGATTTGAGAGTAAACATTTAGTGTATTATAATACGTAAAGGTATTTTAAATCAGTTTTTAAAAGTATTTGAATAATACGTGTGACAGTTGAATTAAAGTTTTAGAAATAGCTTTTAGTACTTGAACTTTTATTGGAAACTTTATACTTAAAATAACAGGGATTGATACTAAAGAAAAATTAAGTCCATACTGACTATTACAAAAAACATTTAGTGTACAGATTTAATTCAACTTTTAAAGGAAGTGAAAGATATGCTATTGTGCAGAAAAATTTTATGGAACCTTCGCTTCTGCCAGAAAGCTACCATTATCAGCCATTGCCTGAATCTCACTATGATATAATTGACATTTTATTTTCTGAAGTAAAAACAGTTATGCACTGCAATAAATATGTATCAGTCGTATTCTCTTTATTAAGTAATAATATTATATGTGAAAAAGAATAATGAAGGACAAGTAAAGAAGTTCACCTTATCAGACATTAAAAGAAGATCAATATAGGAGTGTTGCTGCTATAACATTTTTTTCAAGCATTTGGCTATGGCGATACTGGCTTCATAACATGCATGAAGGATTTTGGATTTCTCAACACATTCTTTATTTACCTCAGTATATTTATAAGAATCTAATATATATGATAAAGATTATTAAAAACATATGGATTTAAAAGCACCAAAGGATCTACATGTTAAACCACTTAACAAACTTGACTAACTGATGTGGATATGACTGTTACGTGTGCTCATAGCTTACAAATCTGATAGATCGTACACTGAGGTACCAGAATATTTGTTCTAAATGTAAATGTAAAATATTTTGAGCTAAAAACAATACTTTTTTGTATTTCAGGGCAGAGATGGAATTAAGAAATAAAGAAGAAGAAATAAAAAATTATTTTAGTAATTTTATCTTTAAAGCTGTTTTCTACATAATGTAAAATTTTGAGCTCTGCCGTCGACTCCAGATTCAGGAACTGCATATATTTTAATGGAAGAGGTCCTACAATTTTGGTATTTTATATGTCTATTGACTGAAGAGTTCCAATTTATTTGACTGAATAATTTTTTACGGTCAAAGATTGCTAAAAAATCTGAATTTCACTTAAATTTAAGATTTTTTAGCAATTTTTGACCGTAAAAAATGATTTAATCAAATAAATTGGATACGTACAACTCTTCAGTCAATAGTCATACCAAAATTTTATGACCTCTCCCATTAAAATATATGCAGTTCCTAAATGTGGAGTAGACGGCAGAGCAAAAATTTTGAATATTTGGTTAAAATCGATCAAAATTTTTTTTTGGGTCTCATTTTATCACAAATTGAATATATTTTTAGGATATTGCTTCTAAATATTTCTAATTATGAAAATTAATTTTTTTCGGGTCATTTTATGAAGAAAATTGTAAATGTGTCTGACCTCCTTAACTTCATTCACCTGATGTCATTTTGCCATATTTAGAAGCCATCAAATATACGTTATCTGGCTGAAATAAATGTTGTTGAATTATTGATCCGAATTCATCTTTAGTCTCTTTTAAGACTATAAATAATGGAGAGAGCAATTTTCCAGCAGCATGAATTGTATGTAATATTGTATAACTACGTATTGTCGATGAAACAGATTGCGCAACACATTCGACGGTCTTTGTTTAATTCTAATTGAAATCCACTTTGATCAGCGTTGTAGGTATTTTCAGTTCCAAATTCTGAAGTTTTTTAAAGTTAGTTTACCTGACTCTCCTGCTGTGGTGACGAAACATTCGATCTTCTCGGAAATATCTCGGTTATTTGACCCCCTCGGATGGCTGTCGCCGGATTTGATTAGGTGTTGCAGGATCTGTGGATCCAGACAGTTGACTGGGATACGCCGCTCTTAGACGATCTTCTCGATCAGTGGGTTTCTTTGAGGAATCGTTTGCCAGAATTAGCTCGTATTAGAATTCCCAGGTGGTTTCGATCGTCTGGCTCCACCTGTTGGCAGTTGCATGGGTTCGCTGATGCTTCTCAGAGAGCATATGTTGCAGCGGTGTATATGGTGATTCCAGGTAAGAGTTCGACGCTGATCATGGCCAAAACAAAGGTAGCTCCTATAAGAACGGAGAGTTTACCCAGGCTGGAGTTCTGTGTCGCGGTGCTGCCTGTGAGGCTGGTAAAGCACTTGTTGGATGGTTTCTCACAGAAGCCCTTGGCTGTGCACTGCTGGAGCGATTCGAAGATAATGTTAGATTGACTCAAAAGCCATCCGTCCAAATGGCAGACTTTTGTGTCGAACAGGATGAGTGAAATAGTGTCTACGCTGCCAGATGTCATTTGGAGGCATGTCAAGTAGCGGGATAATCCGGCAGACTGCGCGACGAGAGATTTTGACCCAGAGCAGTTGGAGCAATCGAAGTTATGGTGGCAGGGTTCAGAATGGATCACTGAAGATTGGCTCTCACTTGTTGAGGTTGGGTAGGACCCCTCCTCGTCCGTGGTACAGGCACATGTGGCTCGCGAGGAGACGACTGTGGTGGAACAGGCTTCGTCGACATTAAATTATTTGGAAAAGTTCTCTAACTTTTCAAAGATTCAGCGCGTAGTGGCCTGCACGTACAGATGGAAGACCAACGCGGCAAAGGACAAGGGAAACCGGCAAAATGGAGCCTTCGCTGCTGAGTAGTTGAGTGCCTCAAGAATTGGTTTGTTGCGCTATATTCAGCAAGCGCATTTTGCGAACGATATAAGGAGTTTGCTGGACAGAATGTGTGTGTCCTCGCGGAGTAAATTATTGTGTCTAATTCCTTTTATTTGTTCTCAGGGCTTATTGCGAGTTCATGGAGGTGTTTAATTCATGCTGAGTACGTTGAACAGGACGTATTGGATCCCTCGAGGGCTGAGACTAGTCCAAGGTGTTTTTTGTCGTTGTCATCGCTGCATGCAGTATGTAGCTTAGCCACTCCAGCAGCAGCTGACTCCACAGAGACTTTTCGCATATACGGGACTGGATTTCGCAGGATTGTTCCCGATTTTGTTTTCAAGAGGCAGAGGTTCCAAGTCTACTAAGGGTTACATCACTATTTTTATTTGTATGGTTATTCGAGCAGTGCACATTGAAGTGGTGTCTGACTTGATATCAATTGCATTTTTGTCAGCTTATCGTCGTTTTACTGCCCGTAGGGGTCTTTGTCGTTTAATTTTTAGTGACAACGGCACCAACTTCAAGGGAGCTGCCAACGAGATAGCGAGGATGTTCACGGAGGCGTCGTCAGTATCACGAGAGATTGCTGCGCAGCTAGCGAAGGATGGGGCGATGTGGTTCTTCATCCCACCTCGAGCTCCGCACTTTGGTGGGTTATGGGAAGCTACGGTCAAGAGCTTCAAGCATCACTTCCATTGAGTCATAGAGGACATGACGTTGACCTTTGAGGAGCTGTTTGCTGTTATCGCACATGTAGAAGCTTGTTTGAACTCTCGTCCGCTCTGCACTATGAGTTTTGAAGCCACTGACACAGCTGTTTTGACTCCAGGGCATTTTCTGATTGGATTTTCGATTAGTGTGCTGCAAGAGCCTTTTCTGGAGACGGACTTCAATCGAGATTTGAATTGTAGATGGAAACATCTTACTATTATGCGTAATCATTTTGGAACAGATGGAGACGAGAGATGATGCATCACTTGCAGCAGAGGAACAAATGGCTGGCTCCTGGTCGAGCGCTGCAGGTTGGTGACTTGGTTCTAGTGAAGGATGATCTGTGTGCCCCGTCGAAGTGGCCACTTGGGCGCATCACCTGTTTGCATCCTGGATCAGATGGTCTTACAAGAGTGATAACCATTCGCACCGCTTTATCAGAAATGCAGCGCCCTGTCGTCAAGGTGATTCTCTGCCATCAGACAAGGAAGTTCAGAGGATTTTTGCTGAGTCATAGTCAAAGAAGAGTCGCGATCGATCGACAACTGAAGACACATACAACACCTACACTTTTCTGCCTGTCTTAGTTCGCGGCTAGTTAGCTCGCGTAGACGGTTCTTTTTTTGAAAAATAAAAGTTGTAGATTCCTTAGAATCCGTTGTTTATTGAATTGTTAATTGTATGTTGCTATGCATAAATTATTATAAAAAATTGACTTTTAGAAGTATTTAATATATGCTGGTGACTTTATCGCAAGACATATTTGGACCCGATGGATCAAATGACTTCATATTTTATATGATTCTTTGTGACTATAATGGTTATAACAAGTATGTTTTTGAAAACAAATTATTGTAAAATAAATGAAAATGTTTGTTTTTATAAAAATATCATGTTAAATATAAATTTTATTTGGAAAAGTAATACGTATATGCCATAACTATTATAGTCAGAAGGAATAATATCAAATATGAATCAAGTCATTTTGTCCATACAGTCCCAATATTTCTTGCGATAAAGTCATCCAGCCCATAAGTGAGTTATTGAGTAATGAAAGTTGTAACTAAAGGCACTACATATTAGTATACAAAGTGTTCCATGTAATAAGATTTTGTATGCTTATAGGTATTATCTTTAGCTACAATTTACACGCAATGGAAGTTGATTTTGCTCCTTCCGTATAAGAGATCTACAATATTATTTAGTTCGTTGCGTCCAAATATTTCCTACGCCACAGACACCCAAGCCTATCAATGAGCAACCGAATTATGGATCTCCTATTCAAAGGGACCAAAATCAACTTCCTGAAAATTGTAGCTAAAGACTGTATCTATAAGTATACAATATTTACTATATAACAAAATATATAAATGAATTTAAAAATTTTTTAAATAGTATAATGTACATTGCACTACAACAGTAAGTGGTGTACAAAAAACTTCAATTATAATAAATAATAATGAATGTATATACAATTTATTTAATAATCTATTAAAATTAATAAACTAATAACAAATTTAAAATCTATCAAAGGTTTACAGTAAACAAATTGACTATCGAAAATTGCGTTATGCTTGTCTGTTCGGGAGGAGTCTTAGGTAACTCAATTAAAAAGGTTAAAAGTAAATAAATTACTTTTTAACTTTTTGATCTTAGACATGATACTCTTCTTTTGCTTTTTAGGGGTTAAGGCGACCTAAAAAAACGCATTAATTGTATAATAAACTCTTCTTTGCAAAGTCGCTTTCTTAACAGCACAGTCAAGAGAGCCACGGAAATGGCGTTGATTGTGAGGTTAACACATAATAATCCGATTTTCTAATAAATAGCGTTATGTAAGCGAACGTAATATACAATAATAACATTTAACAATGTTTTATAACTGTTAGAAATTTGTTTTCAGTGCTAATACTTGTCGGAAATTGATTTAAATTGATATTGAAACGAAAGCTACCGAAAATTGGGTGCCTATCGAAAACGGGTTCCACTACCTTACTCTTTTTCCTAGAACATTTGAACTATTTTTTGTTTTTAAATTAATGCTTTTTCGATTTTGGTGGAAAAAGTTACTGGGGTGCCAACTTAGCGAATTTCGTAATACGACCCATCTTTCAAGAGCTGAAACTTCGCTACTAATTAACGAAATCCCATGTACCGACAAAAGAAGTAAAGTACTTTCCACGACGAAAAACTGTGCACTGATTCAACTAAAAAAAAGGAAAACATACAAAATAGCAAAGAATCATGCACAACCTGAAAAACAAAAATAAATGAATTTACATTTGATGTGTGTAAATAGCTCATTGCATTATTCTATATCCCGACATTTTTTCTCTAAAATCTGGTGGAATAATGAAAATCTCTTTTCTTGGTATTTTCATATTGGTCTCATAAGAAACCCTGTAGAATGTTTTGAAAATATCCGCTTTTTTGCGATTTTCTACACGACAATGTAGTTGGACTCAGATCCCTGGTTTAAATATCCTGAAATGCTCGGGAATATCTGGTTTCAAAATCCGAATAGTTTCAGAAATAAGCTTAAAAAATTTTTTTGTTTTCTTTTCTAAACTTAAGGTGGTCTAATGGCTTATGAGGCCAAAATTACCTGAAAAAATAAATTAAAATATAATTACTATAAAACAAAGTATATGTAACTTATTTATACTACAAAATCCCAGAAGATAGGTCTCTAAACTAACTTTATGCAGAATTAGATCATTTAAAAAAAAAACTGGTGTACAAGTTTTCCCGGCAGCTAGTTAATGGATTTTGATGAGACAAGTTGCAAATTACTTGTAAAACATATACCTATGGCTTAAAGCTTTGGAATTAAATAATTTTATGAGTAAGTATTTCTTTAATTGAAAAAACTACGTATTTTTTTCTCAATTTTATGAATTTTCATGAATTTTTATTAATTTTTATCGTTTTTAGCATTAACAAGGTACTTACTCACAAAACTTTCTAATTCCAGAGTTTCATGCCATAGGTACATGTTTTGCAAGTAATTTGCGACTTGTCTCATCAAAATCTATCAACTAGCTGCCAAGAAAACTTACGCACCAATTTTTTTTTAAATTACATAATTTTGCATAAAGTGGCTTTAGAGGCCTATCTCCTGTGATTTTGTATTAGAAATAATTAATATTTATTACTATTGCCACTGTGTAACTAGAATATATGAATTCTTAGTTGAAAATATCCGTATGAATTTCAGCTGAAAATGAATATATATTTCTTATGAAAATCAATATAAAATCCATAAGAGTTATGTTAGCTGAATCGTCTAAAGTGATCGGCTTTCGACTCGGAATGTTATTTTATCCAAACAGTATCGCATTCGAATCCCGGCCTCGGTCATTGATTGTTTCTTGTGTCTAGTTTTTCGAAATTCGAAACTTCACGTGATTATCTCCCTGTAGCTCTGGTGGTTCGAAACGCACCTAAAACTGTAAATCCCCATTGCTGCGCGAGTTACTGAGGGTGGACCCATTGCATCCAAAGTACTCACTAGCGGAGCAATGCTGTCTATGTAAGACTCACAAAGGGGACTTCAGATAGCTATAAAAGATACAAATAAAAAAAGAAAATTCATATGAAATCCATATTGAATCTAGATTGAAATCGGTCCTTAAACCTCATGCGAAAATCCATATAGAAATCCATAAGGAATTCTTTATAAAAATCATTATCGAAGTCTATTCCATACAGATTTCCAAATAAACCTTTCTACAATAATTTTTTAAATGTTCCATATAGATTTTCATATAGATTTCCTTGTGCAATTGCATGTTGGAGTACGTTGCATATGGATTTCCATTTCAAACGCACAATGTTTATGGAAAAATCTACAAGAAAACCTATACGGAAATCGAAATAAGACATATTTAAAAAATATTTATAGAAAAATTTATTTTGAAATCAGTATGTAACATATTTCTATAATGATTTCTATAAAGAATTCCGCATCGATTTCAATATAGATTTCAATATAGATTTAGATTTGTATATGAAATCTCTGTAGATATTTTTAACTGGATTAGGAATACTATAATGCTATGATTTTACCGAAAGAAAAGGTATCTGCATAAACTGTAGGAACACGTGAATTGAAAAAAAGAAGAAAAGAAATTATTTAAACTTTTTGATTGGATTCTATCAATAACTTGCTTGTAGATATGCGTAGTTTATTGCGACATTTTTATTAATCGTTTATCTATTTACATTTCTTCATCAATTATCTTATAATTATTAAAATCAAATTCACGTCTAGTGAGATCGTGTGATTAAAATTTATACTATTTTTTTAATAACTTCAATGTTTTATTGTGTATGTTGTGTAAACTGAAATTAAAATTATTTTTATATTTGCAGCTGCTGATAAACTTATTAAAATATGGGGATCATATGATGGAAAATTTGAGAAACCAATTTCCGGGCACAAATTAGGTATATCTGATGTGGCGTGGTCTAGCGATAGTAGACTTTTAGTGTCAGCATCTGATGACAAAACATTAAAAATTTGGGAACTAAGTTCGGTAATACCAGTTTATTGTTTAATCTATTTCTTGTTATGTGAATAAGTATTTTGCATATTTTAACATTTTTTTTAACTTTGAAGGGAAAATGTTTAAAAACTCTCAAAGGTCACAGCAATTATGTTTTTTGTTGTAATTTCAATCCACAGTCAAATCTTATTGTATCTGGATCAGTAAGTATTTATTTCTTTAGAAAAGAAAATAATTATATTATTTAATTTCTGCCAACACATTTTATAGTTTGATGAAAGTGTCAGAATATGGGATGTTAGAACAGGGAAATGTCTAAAAACTTTACCAGCTCATTCAGACCCCGTCAGTGCAGTACACTTTAATAGAGATGGCTCATTAATAGTATCGAGTAGTTACGATGGATTATGGTACTATTTCATTCAGAATATAAAATTTGTATTACGATAAGTATTTTTATACAAATAAGTATTAATATATACTTTGTTCTTTTTTTGAGTTTAGTCGAATATGGGACACAGCATCAGGGCAATGTCTTAAAACTTTAATTGACGATGACAATCCGCCAGTATCATTTGTGAAATTCTCGCCTAATGGAAAATATATTTTGGCAGCTACACTAGATAATACATTGAAGTTATGGGATTACAGCAAGGGAAAATGTTTAAAAACATACACAGGTCATAAAAATGAAAAATATTGTATTTTTGCGAATTTTTCAGTTACAGGTGGAAAGGTAAAAATAATAAACAAAATTGTATAAAAGTATGTGAGACTAATAAATGTGTTTTTAGTGGATTGTTTCTGGTTCAGAAGACAATATGGTGTATATATGGAATTTACAAACGAAAGAAATAGTTCAAAAATTGCAAGGACATACAGGTATACAATATATTATATATCAGTTATTACTTAACAAAAATATTGAATTGATTTTAAAATATTTTATTTCAGATGTAGTACTTTGTACGACGTGTCACCCGACAGACAATATCATAGCATCCGCCGCATTAGAAAATGATAAAACTATTAAACTGTGGAAAAGTGACACGTAGATTATAAAATTAGTTAAAATTAGTTAATTTTTCATTACTTGTAAATTAACTAGATATTTTTTGTACTTCAATACATCAAAAATTTAATCTAAAAATTATATTTTATTTTTGTATGTGTCAGAATGAGAGTGGCGTAAGGCACCTTTATGAAAAATAGAGATATGGATATATTTAGATTCCTCACAACTGAAACCATTACTAACGCCCTAAAATAGAGTTTCTATTGCTTTTTTTTTAGATTATAAATAATCCAAACAATAGCACGTAACAGATGTGCCTGAGGTTCTGAACGTTTATCGTGAACGAAATATCGAAAATTTCCAAATTCGGGTTTTTTGATATTACCTCCTAGAGATATGCATAAAACATGTATAAACGCAAAATAAGTTATTTCCAAAGTGATCACCCCCCTAAATCATCCCTAAAACCACGCCGACTGGACAATACATTACAAAAAAAATTGATACCATCTGAGTTTATTAATTTAAGACAAATTTTATGGGTGATATTTCTTCCAGATGTTGCCATAGTCTTGAAAAACATTGGCGATAAGAAATTCGATCTGGAACGTCTCGCTTGGGGGGTGCAGAGGGGCTAAAATAGCCGAAAATACACGAAAAATAACGTGAAAAAATCATTTCTCGCGAGTTCATTAATTTAAGACAAATTTTATGGCTGATATTTCTTCCAGATGTTGCCATAGCCTTGCAAAAAAATTGGGGATATGAAATTCGTTCCGGAACCTTTCGCTTGGGGTATGCAAATGGGCTAAAATAGCGAAATATACACAAGAAGACTAAAAATAAATCCGATCTCTTGAGTTTATTAATTTGAGTTATTTTTATGGCTGAAAATAATTTATTGTGTTGCTATTAACTTGTGAAAAAATTGGGAAAAATATTTCATTATTCCAAACTTCGCGGGTTTTAGTCGTCCCAATCAGTCAAGTCCGTAAGTGAAAATCACCGTCGACCAATTGTGGGCTCCTTTTAGACGGATTTGGCCAAGCGGGAAAGGTTTTATTTCTGCTTCACATTTCCTTCATCATTCTTTTAAGGGATGAATATATTCGTAATAATAGACTAATATAAAATATATCTGAGAAAAATTATTTTTACTTTAGTATGCCAAGTCTTATTCCTTCGCTATAATACTTTATTTGTAAGAAATCAATTGTCAAACAAAAATGGTTTTGGTTTCTCTATTTTTTCATACCTCTATTACGTTTCGGAAAATGATCTTCAGAAAACTCTAAGTAAAATTAGTTTTTGATGTACGTGTCCGTAATATTCGATGTTATCGACTCTTTTGCCGACGTAAAATACGATTTCACGTACCCGATTTTCACGTGCGTGCAATCGCATTTGTATGTTTGAAAACGAGTCCTTAAAATCGAATGACGGGCAAGCATATCCAAATAGCATATTGTGCAATATGGGCATAAAATGAGCTGAAAATTCCTTACCTGACTCTGAAATAGCTCTACTTTCCGTGACGAATCCATGTTAGGTCCTTTTTGTATGCATGAAAGTTGTGTAGGCATAGGGAATCGCGCATTTTGAGTCATGTACTATGCAGTTACAAATCATTGCATTTTCTGTTTTTATTTGCATAACTTATTACAAATATATGCGCCTTTTCTATATTTATTTTAAATCGAAATGTAATTTTTTTCAATTTTTTGTATAAGTGGTAATAACTCTAGTTATTTTACCATTGAAACTTCAAAAATTATCTTTTATCATTCTAAACGAGTGTAGAATAATCTTTCGCGCGTGTATCGATCGATATATGTATACAGGGGGAGTAAAAGCGATTTGTAAAATTTATGTATATGTAAAATCGCATTTTAGGCATACTGAATCGAAAAAATATGATTACGTATGTACTGATTTCTCCCATTAGATTTGTGGCCTACGAGATGCATGCGTTACAGAATTTAGGGTACGTTACTCAAGCAGAAAAAATCATTTGCATCGGCGAAACATTTTCCTGTTAATTTTTCTAAAAAAAATGCTCGTGCATCCGATAAAGATGGAAATTTCGTGTCAATGACTCGAGATTTTTTGAAAAATATAATATTATGGAAACGAAAAATTACAATTGAAAATCAGATTTGACAATATAACGAAGTAGTATACCCCTCGCTATGGGCCGTCACAACAAACCTGACCTTGACAGCAGGCGCCAGCTGGGGTCAAGGTCAAGAAGCCCGACGACGCATAGCGAGGGCGACGTACACGTGTGTGTGCACGCACACACAATCATATTCTAGAGAGAGCACACGCACGCACGCACACGCGCACGTACACCCCGCACACACACACACACACACACACACACACACACATACACACACACACACACACACACACACACACACACACACACACACACACACACACACACACACCCGCCCACACACACGCATACACACAGACACCCGCCCGTACGCACGCATACACACAGACACCCCGCTCGCACGTATGGATACACGTACAGACATGCACGCGCATACACACACAAACACACGCACATACACAAACATACACCCAAACACACACACACACACATGACACGACCCATAGCGCTTGACGTATCAGAGAAAGAGAAAGAGAAAGAGAAAGAGAAAGAGAGAGAGAGAGAGAGAGAGAGAGAGAGAGAGAGAGAGAGAGAGAGAGAGAGAGAGAGAGAGAGAGAGAGAGAGAGAGAGGGCAGTTATGGCTTCACTTTAGCGCATCAAAACGTGTGTATGTGTGTGTATGTGTGTGTGTGTATGTGTGTTTATGTGTATGTGTGTGTATGTGTATGTGTGTGTATGAGTGTGTGCGTGTGTGTGCATGTGTGTGTGCGCAGCGCTACGGTGTCCCAAGATAAGTTATGTCTTCAAGACCGGTTCGCTTTGACACGACAACAGTAGTTATGGCTACACTTTGGCGCATCAAAACTTTTATGTGTGTGTAAGAGTGAGAGAGAGAGATTTTATAACTTTTGTGTGTATCCTCTCTGTATCATGGCAGATTTACATGTGACAGAGAGAGATTTGTAATTTAATATTTATTTAAACTTACCTAGTATATAAAACGCATTCGCCGAAGATGTTCCTCTCCACGTATGGTGTTCTTGTAGATCATTGTCCAAATCCTGTCGGCGTAATATATTATCACAAACTGTGGTTCTCTCATATTAGCACCCACTTTTATGTAACTGGAGTCTGCTGTTCTCCATATAAAATCCCGCCTTTTCACACTATACATGTCCAGTGCTGTTTCAAGGGGCATCACAGCCCAACTATATAAGCGGAAATGTGTAGGCCACATTAAAAATCTCACAACACCAAAATTAAAGACCATATTTGCCGCGAACGAGATCGGAAAGTAACGCACTCTTCTAATTCTCATAAGTCTTTCGAAGGCCGGGTCAATAGGTTGCGAAGCATTTTCTAATGGAATGTTTGCTTCCGCACCCTCCGCAGCACCCTCCGCAGCTTCCTCAGCTACATTCAACTCCAGAGCTCCACTATCTGGTAACATTTTAAAATTAACTAGACACACACACTTCACCTCGTTATTTATAGTTTTAATATTTCCTTAAACGTAATGATCGGCGGCGCAATGTCTCAATTTTATCGTCTAAAAACCGTAATTTATTCAAATGTTCGCGAGCCCTTTTTAACGTTTTTACGTATTTTTTCTGCGTTTCACGTCTTTTTTTTTAGCGCACCACGTAAATTATTTAACTTCAATTTCTCTTCTAAATCGCTAATCACTTTATTTAAAATTACCGCACCATCGTCGAATCTTTCGTTTTTTTGAAATCCACGAAATTTACCGATATACTCACACGCGCGATTAATGAGTGAGGTATTATTCTCACCCGCACGAGATTTAGCTACGACCCTCATTATAGCAGGAGAGTCGTGGGGACACTGACGGAGAAACTAATCGCGAGGATGTACAATGCAATAGCGCTTGTCTTAAACTCCTGAATCAGTCTTTTTACAGGAAAAATACAAGAAGGTTACTTGGAGGTGTACGGCCCAATGACCGATGCATTATACTTTTCGCAGCTTCATGCGGAATCTGCTTGTTTAGGCTGTAGCGTAATAGAGCTGACCAGTATGACGTTTTGTAGATAGCATTTCGCCCAATATAAATTATTCCAATCAGACTCATTTTTTGAACATAGGCGTATTTAAACACGACGAATACGTTAAGAATAAATAATTACCCGAAAAACCAAAATTGAGAAATTTTGGATTTTGTAATTTTATCGCGGCGAAGAAGATAAGATAGTGCGACACTGTGTAAGACGGTTTATCACACACAACTCAAGCAATTTAAATGCCGTTTTCTTTTTCAAACTTTTATTTATTTCAGTATCCCGAATTTCCAATTAATCGTAATTTTTGTAAAAAAGGAAAATAACTATCTTCTCTGTTTTTTAAGTTATTCACTTGAAATTTAAAATATATTTATACTTTGTAATTTAGATTCGATTAATGATGAAAAATGAATGATTTCTGCGAAACTAAAAATTAAAAAATTTAGAATTTTATCATTATAAATTTTAAAATGTTTCATGAAAATAATAAATGTGAATGTTGATTAAGAGAAATTATCACGAAGAAAAAAATGCAACGCCGTAGAGTTGCATATTATTTTACATTGGTGGTAACTTATCTCGTAATGCACCCAACGTGTTTTGCTAATGTCACGTACCGATGGCTCAGCGAGTTGCAGTATAATGGAACACCCATATTTTCGTTAGTCTAAGAAGTTAAGATATATGTTAAATTTCTTTATGACACAGCCTGTCTAATGTTACAAATAATATGTGCGATTATAAAATAAGAAAAAAAGTGAGAAAAAGTCACGCACGTGAAATGCTGACAGCTGAGTCAGATAAAACAAAACATCAGCGCTTCTTTAGTTTTGTCTTTACCGTAATCATTAAAAACATCTTTATTACGTTACATAGAGAGTATGCGGTTACCGGATAATTAAGACGACATATTATTTTGGCAAGGTGTAGATTACATTACCGTGAAAAGAATTTCGCTACGCTAGTGAAACCAGCAAAATCTCTTAAAGGACTGTTTATTGCTAGAAGACACGTGTTTGCTGACTCGAGAAAAATGTGACGTATGAGAGGCGCATCAAAGTGTAACTGTATATTTTTTCATTAAATTAGTATATGTAGCGCCAGTATATTTAAGGAGAATACTGGCTTGACTCGTCAGTACGCTTTGGCTAGTTGACAACAAGAGATCACCCAGTAAAATGGTTAGAGCTAGTGTTAGTCACCTTGTGAAAATTTTGCGACTTGCTTTACGCATCGCAAGAAATCGCGAACCACACATTCGTACAATGTGTGGACCTGTGTGGTCCAGTGATTTTGAAAGATTATCTTTAGATGTGTTATGTAAAAAATTGCATTTCCTTTTACTGCATTGTCGGATATCTACAATCAATTACATGTACGGTATCGGCTTATTTCATAATAGAGATATTCTTTCAATCGTTGTGAAGGCCGTAAAGCAACGTAACGAGCACACCGATTCTCTAGCCGGGTGTATAATGCGACGCCATTGTAAGTATCACATTTTTATTATCAATATTTTTCTTTATCTTCAATAAATTAAATCGATTTTGCCCACAGTAGTCAATCAAATGCTCGACGATACGGAAGGTGACGAATTCATCATGCGGTGTCAATATCAAGACGATGCACAGCCAGGACCTTCGGCAGCTGATGATCCACAACCTGGTCCTTCAACAGCCGATGTATATCGTCATAATGAAGATTTAGCAAATCGTAAGTATTGAATCTGTTATAATAATTTTCATATTATTAAGGCACGATTCAATATTTCAGCTTTACAACCAGTAACCTACGCTGTACATCACGAAAACGAGGAAACACGTAATCGTAAGTATTGAAAGTATTAAAATAAAATAATAATATTTTACAATGTATAAATTTTGATACATTTCAATACTTTAGTTACAGAAGTTGATTCATCGCTTTCAACGATGACGCAACATGTCGAGGAAGGATATGATTCGGACTCTAGCAGTAGCAGTAGCAGTACCAGTAGCAGTACCAGCAGCAGTAGCAGTACTAGCAGAACTGATACAGCTGAAGAAAGAAATGACGAAAGTAAGGATGTATAATATTTTTAATAATTTTCAAAATAAAAATAAAAATAAAAATAAAAAATGAAAATAATTATTTCACAGCTAATTATTTACAGCATGGTGAAGGATCAAGACCATGCTTTATCGTAGAAAGCGAAACAACACGGCGCTATCACCGTTTTCGTTATCAAGGACGAGAGATACGAGGAAGACTAGCTGACCCACCGGCAAATGCTAACATTTATATGTGGCTCGAAGCTTCCTTAAAGGATTTACATAGACAACTCTGTAGTCGCGGGGAGGCTACCGACTTTATAGGAGTAACGATAAATAGTGAAAGATTTAATCATGGACCTTTATGGCATTCGTTTAGACCGATTAAAGAGTTCAATGTAGAAGACCTTTGGGATCTGTTATCAAGTGCAATTCAAAATGCAAATAATTTTAATATTAGCGATAAATTGTCAGTTAGCTGTGCAGTTGTGAGAGGTGTAGCAGGACGTGGTCGGACACAGCTAACTCGTGAAAATGTAAAAAAAAAGTCCATCTTATCTATTAAAAATGACGACAATCTTTGTTTGCCACGAAGCTTGGCCACCGCCTATGCTTATGTCATCAGAGGCCAAATACTAACGGGAAGATTGCACGAATATTGGAACCTTATTCGTCGAAGCAATGGATCCGTTCAAAAGGGAGCAGCCGAGAAGCTTTTAAACTTAGCAAATGTTCAGATTCCAACAAGAGGTTGCGGTCTCGAAGAAATTCATCGTTTTCAAATCTTTTTTGCCACATGCTCTACAGCTCTAGTGGTGTACTCTTTTAGAAATTTTGCCCGCGGATATCTGCCTCTCTACGATGGCACACGTTTTGTTATGGACATACAAAGATGTATTACCAACACTTGACGAATTATGTACTACGAACATTCCAATCACTATCAACCTATTCTGAATTTGGTTGGTGCTAGCGGAACCCGTGGTTACTGCATACCGTGTAATAAAAGTTACTGGCATGTCGAAGACCATCGATGCACAAATAAGTGTTCTAAATGTTTCATGTCACCACCGTGCACTGCATTCGGAAATATTAGAAAGTGTACCTTGTGCTGTAGGACCTTTTTCAGTGAAGATTGTTTTCAAAATCATTTAAAGAAAGGCTCGTATAACAAGAATAATAGTGTGTGTGATAAAATAAAATTATGCCGAAAGTGTTTTAAAATTGTTCTCGAAAAAAATCGCCGAAGTGTAAAACATGAGTGTGGTGTATCATATTGTGACACATGCAAATTAAGATTACCACTTGGACATCTGTGTTACATTCAACCTATTAAATTGAACGAAACAGTGAGAGATGTTTTATTCTTATTCTACGATTTTGAGACTCAACAGGCGATGCCTGTGTTAGGTGACGAAGAAAGAAAAATCCATGTTCCAAATTTGTGCGTTGTGCAGCAAACGTGTACTCATTGTCTTGACATCAATGACGTTTCTATTAGATGCGATCATTGTGGAGTTCGTGAATACGTGTTTAAAGATGAACCAGTGAAGCAGTTGATTGATCTTGCTTTAGCTCCAAGACAACAATTTAAAAAAATAGTTTGCATGGCTCACAATGCGCAAGGTTTTGACGCGCAGTTTATATTCAAATACATTGTCGAACAATACAGAGGTATACACGTGGATACAACCGTCATAATGAATGGGTCGAAGATTATCTTAATGGAGATTGCGAATGTAAAATTTATAGACAGTCTAAATTATTTCCACATGCCATTAAGTAGTTTACCAAAAGCCTACGGATTACATGAAATCGAAAAAGGTGTTTTTCCACATTTGTTTAACACACCTGAAAACCAATTGTACGAAGGACCACTCCCTCCTTTGGACGTGTACTCACCAGGCAGTATGAGCATCAAGGAAAGAGAACGTTTTTTGGAGTGGTATAATGAGCAATCAACAAACGGTTGTGTGTTCAACTTTCAAAACGAAATTGTGAGGTATTGTAAACAGGATGTGACAATTTTAAGATTAACTTGTTTAGCCTTTCGAAAAACTTTTACGAAATTTGGCGTGGATCCATTTGCCGAATGCACCATTATAGCTTCGACTTGTATGCGCGTGTTTCGCAAAAAATTCTTAAAAACGAATCAAATAGGTATCTTTCCACCTCGCGGTTATAGATGGTGCGACAATCAGTCTCAAAAAGCGGTGTATTGGCTGTGCTAGATGGAAAAGCGTATACTTTGTCGCTTCATCGAACATGCAGGACATTCGAGAGAGAGAAGGCTACCCGAAGGTCTGATTGTAGATGGCTACAGTCAACCGCGAGCCGACGAAAATCACAGAGGCATAGTACTTCAATTTCACGGTTGTTTTTGGCACGGATGCCCTCGCTGTTTCAGGATTAATAGAGATACAGTTTTGACGAGTGGTGATTCAATGAACGCTAGATATGAAAGAACAGTAGCTATTAGCGATAAGATAAGGTCAAACAATTATAAATTAATTGAGAAATGGGAATGCGAGTTTAACACTGAACTCTCCCAAGATGATCAGCTTCAGCGCTTTGTTCAAGAAAACGTCGATAACGTGAAACGAAAACCTTTGGATGCGCGAGATGCTTTTTTCGGTGGACGAACAGGTAACACCGTTAAAATGTTCGATTACAACGGTGAAGAAAAAATAAAGTACTTCGATGTATGCTCGTTGTACCCGTATATCTGCAAACGAGGTAAATTTCCCGTTGGTCATCCCAACATATACGTCGGCGAAGAAGATTGTCGTCAGTTCTTAGGAACATACAAAGACATCTCTCGAGTGAACGGTTTACTAATGTGTGACGTGCTTCCACCGCAAAACCTGTACCACCCCTTAAACTAATATTTCCATTATGTCGCACGTGTAGTGAATAAATGATCCAAGAAGATTGCCCGCATCAAGACCCAAATGATCGAATTTTACGGGGAACGTGGGTGTCTGAGGAAGTTAAAGAGGCTGTCAAACTGGGGTATACAATTCAACGCGTTTACGAGATCTGGCAATACGAGATGACGCAATATAATCAAAAAGAAGGCAAAGGTGGAATATTTGCCGAATATATCAATGAGTTTTTCGCGCAAAAAACTTTGGCGTCTGGTTTTCCACCTGGTTGTCTGAACAACCAAGATAAAGACGAATACGTAAAAGAATTGGAGGTCAATGAAGGTATTAGTTTAAATAAAGACGCGATACAGTACAACGCCGGTCTAAGATCAGTCGCAAAACTATGCCTAAACTCTTTATGGGGTAAATTTGGTCAACCTAAAAACATGACACAGACAGAAGTCATTACTAAACCAGAAAGATTGACAGAGTTACTTACCAGCCCAAAAATAGACGTTAACGGAATTATACCAGTCAATGACGCAACACTCTACGCCAACTGGTGTTACAAAAACGAAGCTCTGCTGTCATCTCCAACGGCAAGTGTTGTGATTGCCGCCTTTACAACAGCACAGGCCCGACTGGAGCTATTCAAGTACTTGCACGCTTTGGGGCCCCGAGCTCTCTACTACGATACGGATTCTGTTTTTTATGTTAGCGGAGAGGCTAGTGCCGAGCACGATTTACCAACAGGTGTAGCTCTAGGTGAACTCACGGACGAATTGGCTAGTAACAGAAACGGTACGTACATAACCTCGTTTTTATCCGGAGGTCCAAAATTTTACGCGTACAAATTTAAAAAACCGGACGGAAATGAAGAGTACGTGTGTAAAGTAAAAGGCATAAAGCTAAATTACTCCAATAGTCTAAAAATAAATTTTGACACTCTTCGCGAGATGATCACTTCACCGGGTAGTGAGATATTGCTATCTAATTTTGCTATTCGACGAACAGTATTCCACGAGGTAATAACGCAAAATGAAACAAAGACGTGTAAAACCGTGTACGGAAAGAGAAGATTCGTCGCGTTAAGTAAAAGTTATCCATACGGCTACATTCGCGGTCCGCCTACTACTGACGCATCAAAGAACCAAACCCTGGAAACCTAGTGACGTTGGTGTAGCAACGCAAGGAGCGCACTCGTGATCGGTGGCGCTACAGTATAAAAACAGCTCATTGGCTACCGCTGTGTCTCCATCGTCGTGATTAGCGTGGCGGCGCACCAGAAGAGAGCTCATTGGCTGCTGGTGCGCCTCCAAGCGGCGGCGGCGCACCAGAAGAGAGCTCATTGGTTGCTGGTGTGTGTCCCCAAACGACGGTGGCGTACCAGAAGAGACCTCATTGGCTGCTGGTGCGCCCCAATAAGCTGATTTAGCGGCCGCGGGAGGCGCAGCGGCTAAGAGCTCATGGGCCACCGCTGCGCCGGCGAAAGAGCTGCTTTGCCGCGGAGCTAGCCCCACCACAAGGCTCGCGGACTCGTGAGCGGCCGCGCGCGGGGGGCCCCGGGGCGCGGTTACGAGCTCTTCGGGAGAAGTGTTTCAGAGTGCCCAGTCAGTGTGAATTATGGACACACGCTGGAAACATCCGTGGACGTGTACGTTGAGTGGCCCCACCGGTTGCGGTAAAACAGTATTTGTTAAAAAATTTCTGAAATACATTGACCGTTTGAGCGACACTCGCTTTGAGCGTATTATTCTTTATTACGGTGAATGGCAATCGGGATACAGAGATCTGGGTAAAGACGTTGAATTTTGCGAAGGTCTACCGCAAAACACCGATTGGCTTAACGATCCGAAACCTAAGTTGATCATCATCGACGACCTCATGCGCGAATCGTCCTCTGGAGGAGCCATAGTGAATCTCTTTACGAAAGGCAGTCATCACAAGAACTTGAGCGTGAATTTTATCACTCAAAACATCTTCCATCAAGGCAAAGGCCAGTGCGACATATCTTTGAACGCTCAGTACATTGTAATCTTTAGGAATTTGCGAGATCGTGCCCAGATACGTCATCTTGCCAGGCAAGTATATCCTGAAAATCCTCGATTTTTAGAAGAAGCCTACCGGGACGCAACATCGCAAGCTTTTGGCTACCTCTTGTTGGATCTGAAGCAAACCACATTGGATAACTGTCGATTTCGAACGTGTATTTTCCCCGATTATGAGTACCAGTACGTTTACGTACCGCGAAAATAACTGACAAACAGTCAAAATCAAGTTCCAATCGTGGCGTTGTAATGACTACAAAAACGCGTTATCCTTTTGGTCGAAAAGATGCTACCGTCTTGGCGACATTGTACCATTTTAACAAAGAACAGCGGAAAGCAGTTTTACAGAAAGCTGATGCAAAATTGGTTCGTCGTATTTGCGAGTGCACTTTAAACGTATTGATAGGTAACGTTCCGTTAAGTAAAGGTCACAAGGGTCGGCTGCGTAAGCATGCAAAAGTTCTGTGAAAGCTAGCATCACCGGATATCACTTTACAACGAAGAAGAAACATTATAGTGCAACGTGGTGGTTTTTTGCCTGCTCTGCTAGCACTTCTGATTGGCACGCTTCTTGCTAATCTCGTGAATAAATAAAGATGGAACACGCGAGAAAGATGATTCTCCTACCGCAAGAGAGCCTTAAACGTTTGCAAACCACGCTTGGAAAAGATACGATAAAATCTGTGCAAACACCGGGATCGGTGACGAGTAGACTCGATGCTGAAATGAGCGAAATATTAAACTCACCAACATGCAAAGGCGATCGTGAAAAGTGGACTCTCTACCGTCAAGTTTTACAGCGATATCTTCACTTTAAAGGAACCGAAGGAGGAGATAAGTATAAAAAAGAACAAAAGAATGACAGTGTCAGCGAATCTAATACGGTGGACGATAATGAGCAGCAAGAGGAGGAGGAGGAGGACGAGGAGGAGGAAACTGATGAGCTCATTGACGCAAACATTATCTATACCGTCCCGAAAAAGTACAAAACGAAAGCCAAACAGCTCGTGCGATGCTTGCGAACTGGTGGTAAAGTAGTTTGGGATGCCAACGGAGCTGTAACGATAGATGGCACGATTGTGCCCGGAGCCAACATTGTCGACTTGGTGAATGATGCAATGAGAGATAGAAAAAGGAGCGCTCCGCCTGGTCATCTTCAGTTTGCTGTCGCTCTTCGCCAAACAACTGTACCCCGAGAGTTTATAGGTAACAAACCTGTTTGGAACGACATTACCAGATCCTCGCCTACCAGTGAGCATTTAAACAACAGTGCTTTTACTACACCGCCTTCCGTTCCTATTTTGAGAGTTCAGAGTAGCGGCGACAGCGCCGCTGATGAATCAGATCCAACGCAACCTGAAAAAAGAAGAAAAAAAAAGTCAGCTGAAAAAAAAAGAAGGTCTCACCACCACACTCTGAAATACTGTCATGGCGCGGAATGAGCAAGACATTCGGGCTGCGCTAATAAATTCTCAAGAAGAACAAGAGAAAAACAGCGTTCTAGATGCACTCGTTGATTTATTACCGTCTGAAATGCATGTACCGCATTACAAATTTTGCGGACCCGGAACTAAGTTAGCAGAGCGTATCGAACGTGGCGACGTTCGAATCAATCCGTTAGATGAGGCCTGCCGACAGCATGATCTAGCTTATGCTGACTCGAACAGTGACCGTCGTCAAGCCGACCGAGTTTTAGCGCGATATGCCTTCTCTCGCATGCTCGCCGAGGAAATGCCGTCTGACGAAAGAACAGTCGCGATGATGACAGCTTGCTGCATGGTTAGCAAGATAACTTTTGAAAAATTTTTTTCGCGTATCAAGAAGAATGTTATCAGGAAACGAGACAAGAAAGATAAAAAACCAAAGCGTGGACAAATAAAAAAGGATAAGAAGACGAAGGAACAGAAACCAATGGATAAGAAGAAAATAGACAAAATAATAATCTCGAACAATGAATAAAACGTTTGAAAAACTTTATTACGAAGCACATCGGCCTTCGGCGTACACTGGTGCTGATAAGCTTTTGCGAGCTACGCGTAAAAAATACGATCGTCAAAGTGTTATTGAATGGCTTGAGAGTCAAGACGCTTATAACGTGCATAGACCTGTTCGACATTGTTTTCCTAGACGTAATTATAATGTGCGCAATTTCGACGACGTGTGGGAAGCTGATTTGATGGACATGAGATCTATAAAATCTTACAACGATGGCTACAGCTACGTTTTAACCGTTATCGATGTTCTCAGCAAATACGCATGGGCTGAACCTGTCAAGGACAAAACTTCGAGAAATGTCGCTGATGCTTTTCTGCGTATTTTGTCGAGAAGTAACGGACGGAAACCAATATGTCTTCAAACTGATAAAGGTAAAGAATTTATCGGCGGGGCGTTGCAGAGGGATCTCTCAAGCACGGTATAGCGTTTAGAGTGGTACACAGTCCAGACGTAAAAGCGGCCATTGTGGAAAGATTCATAAGAACTATAAAAGAAAGAATATGGTGATATTTTACTCACAAAAATACTCGAAGGTATGTTGATGTTTTGCAGAATATCGTAGAGGCGTACAATCATACCAAACATTCGGCCACAAAAATGGTACCAGCAGTCGTAACACTGTACAATGCAGCCAAAGCTCGTGAAAATTTACAACGTCGATATGGTAATCGTGTTTTTAAAACTCTTAAATACTGCGTCGGTGACTCGGTGCGCGTCAGTCGTGCAAAGAACGTTTTCGCTAAAGGATATGAGAGTGGCTGGACACTAGAGATTTTTAAAATTACACGAATCTCAACGACGCGTCCGCCTGCAGTTTATTATTTAGAAGACTTGGCAGGTGAGGAAATTGACGGTTTTTTCTACGCCGAAGAATTGTGCAGAGTACGTAAAAATTTAACTACAGACGTTTTTGAAATTGATGAAATTTTGAAAACTAGAGGCAAAGGTTCGTCTAAAGAATATTTTGTAAAGTGGAAAGGATACAGCGATAAGTTCAATTCCTGGGTTAGAGCGAATAAATTGACGAATATATAAAAAATTTTTTAAATGAAAGATCAGTTTTATATTGTGTTGCCGAGCAACAGCAGCATGAATTATTTTGCGGATAATACCACGACACGTTTCATCACGCAACTCCCTCAGCAGATACGTCTTCAAGGTTCGTGGTCAGTCGCGCTTACGGAGGTTCAAATTCCGTTGACGTTTCAACACGTGTCTTCCGAGCAACCGGATAGGACAGTTTCGCTTAATCTCATTCCACACTCGACTCTAGAGACAACGGCAAAAAATGTTAGTACTACAGTGTCGCTGGTTCGTCCAGGAATTTACAGAGATATAAACATTATAATAAGCGAGCTAAATAATTTAAACTTTATAGAGGGCCATTTGGAATTCGGTGTCGATCCCGGTGGTTACGTGACAGTCTACAGAGTTTGTACAAAGATAACTTGCTCTGAATTCAGTCACCAACTTTTTTTATCCAAGAAGTTGCGAAAAATTTTGGGATTCGAACGCATGAATAGTATTTTTATAAGAGATGAAGAATCAGTAGTAAGTGATAGACCTGCTCATCTCTCCAATGGGCTTCCATCTATGCTTATGATTTATAGCGATATTTGCGAACCTTACGTAATAGGTGACGTTCAATCGCGATTGTTGCGAGCAGTATCGTTAAACATCGACGATGATTACACGTATGGTAGTATGAGAATCAAGATTTTCTCCCCACCCATGTACATACCTTTATTATTCAACTCATTTCGGACAATCGAAATCGATATAAGGGACCAAAGTGGACGTGCGATCCCATTCGATTACGGTACTCTGACGGTGACACTTCATTTCAAGAAACTTGACTAGAACTCAGTTTTAATACAATGATGGAGCGTTACCAAGAATACTTCAACATGCAAGTTGGCGGTGGATACAGCGGACGGGAGGTGTTTGGTGGGGGTCAACGGATTAATGGTGGGGTCGGACGTATTTACGTTGGATCTCCCTACCAAAGGGGGCACGGCGGTATTGGTTCATTTTTGGCTGGAATTTTCCGTCGCGTTCTCCCACTTTTCACTCGTGGAGCCAAAGCTGTTGGAAAGGAGGCTGTGCGCACTGGTATGAACATTATGTCTGATGTTACCGAGCGAAACACTCCGTTTAAAGAGTCGATTCGCAAACGCTTTAAAAAATCTGGCGAAGTTCTCAAACGAAAAGCAGAGGAGAAATTGGATAAGCTAATGGAGGGGTCTGGATATAAATTACCACGCTACGGCTTACCACTTCAGTTGCGAATGGGCGCTGGCTCTGATACAAATCACAGAGGTAAAAAGAAGAAGAGCAGCTCTAGAAAAAGGAAAACAAGAAATCGCAAGTCTAATAGTTCGAAAAGAGGCAAGGCTAAGAGAAAACAAACGAAACAAAAGAAGAAGAGAACCACGAGAGATATTTTTGGATAGATAAGATGGCATTTTTACACACCCATTCGTGCGAGTGTCTCAAGTCGGAGTTGTTTCTGTTTGAAATTCCTCCTACTCAAACAACGATAGAAAATTCACACTGGATACAATATAAACCAATATCGTCTTTAACTGATGACTCACCTATAGAATTTGTGTTACCGGGCAATGGTGAAGAATATATTGATCTTGCTCACACGATGCTTAATCTGCGAGTAAGTCTACAAACTACGGTTGACGTACCACAAGCCGTTACAGACCACGTACCCAAAGTCGGTCCTGTCAATAATTTTATGCATTCTTTATTTAATCAAGTGGATGTATTTTTTAATCAAAAACCGGTATCACCGCCTACAAACGCGTACGCTTATAGAGCATACCTTGAAACTTTATTAAATTATGGACCTGCTGCAAAAAATTCGCATTTGACGAGTGTGCTGTGGTACAACGATACTGCTGGAAAAATGGACGACGATCAACATGCAAATGCAGGCCTTGTGCAACGTCGCAAATTACTGTCTGCAACAAAATCAGTTGACATGATTGGCCATCTTCACTGCGACGTGTTCAATCAAGAAAAATTATTAATAAACGGTGTCGAGGTAAGAGTGCGATTAGTAAGGTCTCGCGATAGTTTTTGTCCCATGGATCCTACGGGCTGTTACTCTGTACATATCGACGAAGCTAATCTTTTAGTTAGGCGAGTCAAAATTAGTCCAGGTATATTACTAGCACACGCCCTATCACTTTCAAAGATAACTGCGAAATATCCTCTCACGAGGGTTGAGGTTAAAGCTGTAACAATGCATAGAGGTATTCACGGTGAAACTTTGGATAATATAATATTAGGTCAACTGCCAAAGCGAATTATAATCGGGTTTGTTGACAATAAGGCCTTCAATGGCGATCGAGCTCTAAATCCGTTTAACTTTGAACATTTTAATATAAATTTTCTATGCTTATACGTTGACGGTGTACAAATACCTTCTAAACCACTACAACCTAATTTCGGAGCTAGCAAATTATACATTGATGCTTATCATACGTTATTTTCTGGAACAGGCGTACATTTTCTTAACGAGGGTAACCAAATCTCGCGTGAATCATATCCTAATGGCTATTGTCTTTTCGCGTTCGATTTAACTCCCGACCTATCGGCTAACGAATGCACTCATTGGAATTTGATTAAGCACGGTAGCGTCAGATTAGATGTACGATTCGCTGAAGCATTAGCCAATACTATAAATTGTATTGTCTGTGCTGAGTACGATAATATTTTGGAAGTAGATGCATCGCGTCAAGCTATTGTAGACTTTAGTGGTTAAAATAACAAAGTACAGATGGCGTTGTTGTACTACATATACGTGGAAGATTTGTTTCTTGATGGCCAGTACGTTTCGAGTCGTGATCGTCATTGCAAGTTACATAAAAACGATGGATTTAGTTATAGATATCCAGTGTCTCAAAGATACTGACAATAACAATGCACCAAAGGAAATCGCTGTTGTTGCTCTTAATGGTGATTTTCATGGTCATTGGTTAGTGGCTCCGACGGCTTGTGTAGATGATTTGAGCGCTGAAATTAGAAGACAAAATAATTGGTTAACTCAGCATTTCCACGGCATTAATTACTTGGAAGGTGAAGTTTATTTGAAAGTGTTTCATAAAACTCTGCAAGATTTATCAAAAAGTGCTCGAAAAATTTACGTTAGAGGTAGTGAAAAGTGGTTGATGCTTCATAAAATTATAGCAAACGAAATCATCAATTTAGAGTATGATGTAGATTGTCCTCCGTTCGATAAGTTATCATCTAATGTATATTGTATGCATCACGCTTTAAAGTTTTCGGGTCATAAATATCGATGTGCGTTAAATCACGCTTATCGTTTGAAAGGCTACTTATCTTCACGCCTTGGTTATCTAAATAAAAATTTAATCGATCTTCATAATGGACAGCCTTCAAATATTGAAGATCCTTTCACCAATCCAGTCGCATACTGTAGGTGTATTCCCAGCCGGTCAAATCCCGCGGGTGTGGACCAAGCCGACGGCGTTCATCGTTAACACTGACGACCATACCAAACCTGGCATGCATTGGGTTGCGTTCTACGTCGATAGATATTCTAACGGTCTATACTTTGATAGTTTTGGATTACCACCTATAATACCCGATCACATAAGCCGTTTGCGAAAAAATTGTAAAACATTTCGTTGGAACGCAATACAACTTCAAAATGACGCATCCGATGTATGTGGTCAATATTGTATTATGTTTTTATGCTATATGAGTAATGGTTTAGGTTTCAAGAAGTTTCTGGATAATTTTTCTGTCAACTTGGAGAAAAATGATAACGTAGTTAGACGCTATGTGCGCTATAAAAAAACTGACGGAAATTTCATTGGCAACGGTGGATGCTTCGTCAGATGTTTGCAAAACTCTCGCTCTAAAATGTCTTTGTTATAATTGTCAGCATTTCTATTATCACGCGAAAGAAGTTTTGATGTAAGGCGATACAACGTGTGTCATGGAAATTTAACCGTTTCAACTACATGTGCGTCATTGTTTAACCTTGCTCGTCTCATTCTTTACTTCTCAAACGTCTGCACGTTTTTAACCGTGTGCATAGTTTGAAAAGCTGTATTTAAAGGATCACTTCAGAGTGTTTAGCACGAGTCGCTTTCTACTCGTAAAGATACGCGGATCGCCATGGCGACCCTACCACGAGCTGCACAACACCCACATCAAGTCTTTTGTACGTTGTACGCCTTAAATAAATCGTTCACCAAGAAGGTAATTGTTGGTTTGGAATATGACGAGCTCGTCGACAAGTTCGACGACGAGTGCTACAAACCTGTGGTTCGACTATTATCGAATGACTTCGAAGGTGTTGCATTTTTATACAACGACTGGGAAGAATTCAAAACAAGTTTCGACGACATTGATAAATATTTTCGTGGAATTGATAATAGTTTAAAGGACCAGAAAATTTACGGAAACGGCTGGACTTTAAAATTCACCACAAGTCACCAGGAAAAAGCAATCGAAGTTGAAGAAGACAGGAGGCCTGGTGTTGGTCGAATCAAGCGGTTTCGCCATAGTTTGGTAATGAAAAAAGTTACTTTTGATTGTCTCCAAGAATTTATTGTAAAGTGTGTCGATACTCGTCTTAAATATTTAAATTCTATTGCGGGTAGTGTCCAATATCTTACCTGCGACGTTATGGAGTTTATTAAAACTAAAAGTAGTCTCATCCATGAAGCACAAGTACAACTATATACACCTAGTATTGTAAAAGACGTTGTAAATTTAATTGATGATGATGTAATAGACAAAATAACCTCTAGTGTAGAAAAGCAATGTAAAGAAAAAGATCAAGCGTCTCTACCTAAGCGCGACGTTGCTGATGTTTTGTATCAGATTGTATCATTACACATGCCAAGAATTGTTGATGTATTAAATACTATATTATTTGATAATAAATAGAAAAATTTGAATATACTTACTATGTACTTCTTTTTGTCTTCCTTGCCTTCCTCTTAATCCCAACTTATTATATTTTTAAAACCGTTAATTTTTAATTTTCATTTCTAAATTGTAACTTATATAAATTAAATTTTATTTCACGAAATGAAGCTAGCTTGCATTTGAATATTTTTTGAATAAATATTTTTAAATTATTTAATTGAAAGAATAAAAAATTAGTTGAAATTAGATACTCATAAATATTTTAATTTGCTGACGCAATACGTAATTTGATTACGTATGTATATCAAATAACCGACTGAAACACGTTCACACACGCATACACACGTCTGTATGTGATTTCTTGACCTTAGCCCCAGCTGGCGCCTGCTGTCAAGGTCAAGTTTGTTGTGACGGCCCATAGCGAGGGGTATACTACTTAACGATGTTATTCTTAATAATGTATCCAGCAGCAGAAACAATAAGTTCTGTCTGGTTTAAATTTCTTTGAAATCCTGAAATCTACTCATCACAGACTAATGATTTTACAGTCGCTTTTATTTTAAATAATATGAAAACTCAATTTTTGCCAAATCTTAATGCGATGAATATCGTATATATAATATTACCACGGAAAATTGTGATTTGAAACAAAACAATGGAACAATTCAGATCTGAAATATCTTTAGGATTTATGAACCAATCTTTGCAGCGAACAAACTAGTGCGATATATCTGTAATCTCTCCCACTTAACAAAATTGATATTAAATTTGAATCTCATATTTACTGCACCTATCCATACAAAAGCAAATTTGATTATTTTTACAAATGCGTTTTCTCTCTATAACTATTAACTTCACTTTTACAAATGGGTTTTCTCTCTATAACTATTAACTTCACTTTTCTCACATTATGAAGAATTTCCTTTGGCTTTAAGTAGGTTAATTATTTAACCTATAACTAACATTAGTTTTAATGTACAAAAAAGAAATAAACAGAATTAGACAAATTACTCTTAAACGAAAAAATAAATTTTTACCTTTCATTATAATTTCTTTTATTGAAAAGTTGATTTTAGCGTTGTGTTTACTCATCTATTAAATTGCGAGCTATAAGTGCGCCAAATTGGAGCGAAGTCGGAAAATCGGGAAGCGATGGCCTGTGCCCGGTCGGCGTTGGCTCGCGCCGCTCGCGCGACTCCGCTACTCTCAACATATAGATATCTATTCATATACACACGATCAGTGGGGTTTGAGCCGTGACGTAGTGGGGGAGGCGATAAAAGGTTCGGCTGACGCAGCTCACGAGAGCCGGCGGCGCTCGAACAAAACTGTATACAGCACGAGATCAGTTCCTGGAATCGCTGCGGAGCGGGGAGAATCGGAGAGAGTCGGCACGGCCGCACGGCCGCCGCTGGTTTGCGTGAGTCCGATGCGCTCGAACCTCGAAAACATGTGAGAGCGTCCGCTGCAGGAGCAGGCCAGCAGGCGTGCGCGGCGCATTTTTGGGCGTAAAATACGCTCTGTTGAACTCGCTTATAATCTTATGCGGAGTCTCTGAGAAAAAACAAAAGACATATATCGATACACTTTTTCCTGCTCTTTCCAATAGTGCTATGTTTGTTACTCCGAAACGCTTTCTTCCGGTTGAAAATTCAAGTTGAAAGTTCTAAGTCATTTTTCTCACAGTACATCATGTTGTTATTCAGGAATCTAATGGCCATACTACCAGATAAGGTTGTTAAATAAATTATAACAACATTTTAGAATTAATCAACGTTTCGGACACTTTATTGTCCCTCTTCAGGATCTAACAATTACAATAATTAAATTAAATTAAATACACTTGTTTACAATCACAGAAAGTTGCGCAAAATTACAATACTTACGAAAACGTTTGAAAGTCAAATCTTAGTACGCGGGAGAACAATCCGCTCGTCAATGATTTATTGTGTGCGATTATCGGTCTTTTATATCAATAAATGTGTATGTGTGAGTGTACGAATTTATACTGTACGTAACAATGTTGCAAGGTGGGGGTTACATCAACATGTAAGAGCTAGGGCAGAAAAACTAAGCCAAACGAACGATTTGGAACATATACTATTGTGTTTGTATGAAATCATAGTTCTTGATTAGTGATGTGTATTCGTTGGCTAGTCTATTTATTTCAAATTGTTTATTGATATAATTTTTTTGTGTATGTATAAATATGGCTTCTGAAAGGAGTCTTTTTTCTTTATTAGTTTCGGAATCAAGTATTTTGATATTTTTAAAATCTATGGTATGTCTATTGTCTTTTGTGTGTGTATATAGCGATGAATTTTTATCCATCGATTTTTATCCATCGATTTTGCGTGTTCCTTAATTCTAACATTTAACCGTCTGCTCGTTTGTCCGACATATGAGGCATCGCAATCCTTACAATTAATTTTATATATCACATTAGAATTATCACAGGTATTGTTCTTATCTTTGCCTAATTTTATAATACTATTCAGTTTGTTTTTGGCGCTATAGACAACATTTGTATTGTATTTTTTGAAAAAAGTATGCATAAAATTTTCAAGTTCTTTAACGTATGGTAGACAGATGAAAGTATTTTTGTTTTTATTACTGACTGTATTCTTTTGTGTGTTTCTTAACTTTTTTAATCGTTTTTTATATGTATTTCTATTAGATCAGTTGGATAATTATTCTGTTTAAAAGTTTCTTGATAAAAGTTATGGTTTTATTATGGAACTTACTGTGTGATAATTTGAATACTTTGTCAACCAAACTATAGATAATAGCAATTTTGTTACATTGTGGATGTTGCGAATAGTAATTCAAATATCTTCCAGAGAATGTCTGTTTTTGGAACCAATCTGTGATAACGTTACGGTGTTTATCTATTATTATTTTAACATCGAGAAAGCTAATACAATTGTTTTGTGGTAATTCGACGGTAAATTGTAGATTTTCGTCATAGGAATTAATAGTACATTTCGATACTAGTGCGAGGATTTGATTTTCCCCTCGTGTGACTGTTTGCACCCGCGCGAAGCGAGGGTGAAAAGGTCACACAAGGAGACAATCAACTTCTCACACAAGTGTCAACCGTATTTTTTGACACGACGTGCGAGAAGTGAGATTTTTGCACGCATCGTTTAACGCAGCGTGCGAGAAATTGAACTTCTCGCACGGAGTTTCAAAAAAATATTTACAATATGTTGGATAGAGTTTTTAGGTATACATAAAAGAATGTCATCTACGTAACGATAATAAAACAATGGTTTGAAATTCAACTTATCAATCGATTCGGTCTCCAAATCTTCCATAACTATGTCTGCCAAGATGGGACTAATGGGATTTTCCATAGCTGAGCCGAATATTTGCTGGTAAAATTTATTGTTGAATTGGAAGTAATTATTATTTAGAATGAATTTAATAATATTTAAAAATTCTGTACAACTCATATTTATCTTATTGTGTAATTGCGTCCATCTTTTTTCTATTGCTTTGTAGACCAAATACTCGGGGATGTTAGTGAAAAGACTCACAACATCAAGACTAATTATTTCGAAATTGGGTGGAATTACATTCTTTTGGATTTTTTCTTTTAATATTAAGCTGTTGTTAATATGTGAAGCTGGTATTTTGAAATTTTTAGTTAAGAATTTTGTAAATAATTTTGATAGATTATACACAGGAGAATTTACTGCCGAAATTATTGGTCTTACTGGAAAACCGTTCTTATGGATTCTAATTAGACCATAGGCTTTAGCAATGTTAAATTTCTGTAAAACGGGAGTAAATTTTTTTCCGGACCCTGAAAAATCAATCATGTTTAGCCATTTTATTAGCTCGTTGGTTTTTCTTTCAAGGCCTGGTAACGGGTTTGATTTGATTTCTTTATAATATTTTTTATCTTGAAATAATTTTTCTGTTTTTTCTGTGTACTCGGATTTTTTAATTATTACTGTGGTATTCCCTTTGTCGCCTCTGGTAATTAATAAATCTGGGTTGTTTTTAATGAAATCTTTAGGTTTTTGTAAATCTATTTTAAATTTTCTATCAAAGTATGTATGTTATGATAAATTCTTGTTGAAAAATTGTTTGATGCCATTCAGGAAGGTTACTCTAAGTTTCGGTACTTGTTTGTTATCTATATATTTATTTAGAAAACACTCAAAATTCTTTACATAATCTAACGTTAAGGAATTATCAAATCGATTGTTAAAGTTGAATTTTTCTCCAAGTTTTAATACGTCACTTACATAAATAGGCAATTCGACATTCGCGACATTCACACACCATTTTTCGTGTGTGTTGTTATGAGAGCTTGGTTCAATAACCTGTGTGTTTTCATGCAGGATATCGACCCTATGGGACTTATAGTCGTTCGTATACAAATGATTTTTATATCTGCTTTTATCTATATAAACTTTATATTTCAGGTAATAAATAACATCTAGTTTTTTTTCTAGTTTTTTCTTTAATGGTATCAAAATAAATTTGAGTTTCGTTTTATAATAATCGATAAACCAATGTGAAAGATCTTTACCAACAGATTTCACTAGTAATTTAATTCTTTTATCAATGTCTTTATTTAATTTTGATAAATGTATGTGAACGTCACTAATTTCAATATTTAACAATTGACTTTTAATTTTTTCGATCAACTTATTTTGTTTTTCTTTGCAATTATTGGAAAACATATGGTTTTTTGTTATATTTTTTGTGATAAAATCTAAGTATTTAGGATCTACACCGAAAAATCTGCAATTTACTAGAAATTTTCGTCTTTCATGATAACAACTCACATTATACAACAAGTCACTCAGTTTTTGGAATTCTCTTTTTGTATCCAAACCAAATAATTTGAAAATCAAATAAAATACTAATTTAACTTTAACGTCTTTGCGTACTGTAAGATGATGTAATAACAGTTCTTTCTGTGATTTTTCGTTAAACATACGTACATGTTGGTCCGGAGTGCCGGCGAGAGATGATCCTCCCTCCGAAATTATCTCCACGGTGTAAGCGGAGCTTTCCATATTCATGGCGTGGATAGGTAGAAGGTGACAACGTATTATTAGGCCACACGTTGTGATTAGTTATATTAGAGATGATGTTAATGGTAGAAAGTGATAAAGTTGTTATTCAGGAATCTAATGGCCATACTACCAGATAAGGTTGTTAAATAAATTATAACAACATTTTAGAATTAATCAACGTTTCGGACACTTTATTGTCCCTCTTCAGGATCTAACAATTACAATAATTAAATTAAATGAAATACACTTGTTTACAATCGCAGAAAGTTGCGCAAAATTACAATACTTACGAAAACGTTTGAAAGTCAAATCTTAGTACGCGGGAGAACAATCCGCTCGTCAATGATTTATTGTGTGCGATTATCGGTCTTTTATATCAGTAAATGTGTATGTGTGAGTGTACGAATTTATACTGTACGTAACAATGTTGCAAGGTGGGTTGCAAGGTGGTTCAACTTTAACAATCGATTTGATAATTCCTTACCAGGCCTTGAAAGAAAAACCAACGAGCTAATAAAATGGCTAAACATAATTGATTTTTCAGGGTCCGGAAAAAAATTTACTCCCGTTTTACAGAAATTTAACATTGCTAAAGCCTATGGTCTAATTAAAATCCATAAGAACGGTTTTCCAATAAGACCAATAATTTCGGCAGTAAATTCTCCTGTGTATAATCTATCAAAATTCTTTACAAAATTCTTAACTAAAATTTTCAAAATACCAGTTTCACATATTAACAACAGCTTAATATTAAAAGAAAAAATCCAAAAGGATGTAATTCCACCCAATTTCGAAATAATTAGTCTTGATGTTGTGAGTCTTTTCACTAACATCCCCGAGTATTTGGTCTACAAAGCAATAGAAAAAAGATGGACGCAATTACACAATAAAATAAATATGAGTTGTACAGAATTTTTAAATATTATTAAATTCATTCTAAATAATAATTACTTCCAATTCAATAATAAATTTTACCAGCAAATATTCGGCTCAGCTATGGGAAATCCCATTAGTCCCATCTTGGCAGACATACTTATGGAAGATTTGGAGACCGAATCGATTGATAAGTTGAATTTCAAACCATTGTTTTATTATCGTTACGTAGATGACATTCTTTTATGTATACCTAAAAACTCTATCCAACATATTGTAAATATTTTTAATTCCTATGACGAAAATCTACAATTTACCGTCGAATTACCACAAAACAATTGTATTAGCTTTCTCGATGTTAAAATAATAATAGATAAACACCGTAACGTTATCACAGATTGGTTCCAAAAACAGACATTCTCTGGAAGATATTTGAATTACTATTCGCAACATCCACAATGTAACAAAATTGCTATTATCTATAGTTTGGTTGCCAAAGTATTCAAATTATCACACAGTAAGTTCCATAACAAAAACATAACTTTTATCAAGAAACTTTTAAAACAGAATAATTATCCAACTGATCTAAAAGAAATACATATAAAAAAACGATTAAAAAAGTTAAGAAACACACAAAAGAATACAGTCAGTAATAAAAACAAAAATACTTTCATCTGTCTACCATACGTTAAAAAACTTGAAAATTTTATGCATACTTTTTTCATAAAATACAATACAAATGTTGTCTATAGCGCCAAAAACAAACTGAATAGTATTATAAAATTAGGCAAAGATAAGAACAATACCTGTGATAATTCTAATGTGATATATAAAATTAATTGTAAGGATTGCGATGCCTCATATGTCGGACAAACGAGCAGACGGTTAAATGTTAGAATTAAGGAACACGCAAAAAAATACTCATCGACAGATGAATATTCATCGCTATATACACACACAAAAGACAATAGACATACCATAGATTTCAAAAATATCAAAATACTTGATTCCGAAACTAATAAAGAAAAAAGACTCCTTTCAGAAGCCATATTTATACATACACAAAAAAATTATATCAATAAACAATTTGAAATAAATAGACTAGCCAACGAATACACATCACTAATCAAGAACTATCATTTCATACACACACAATAGTATATGTTCCAAATCGTTCGTTTGGCTTAGTTTTGCTGCCCTAGCTCTTACATGTTGTTGTAACCCCCACCTTGCAACATTGTTACGTACAGTATAAATTCGTACACTCACACATACACATTTACTGATATAAAAGACCGATAATCGCACACAATAAATCATTGACGAGCGGATTGTTCTCCCGCGTACTAAGATTTGACTTTCAAACGTTTTCGTAAGTATTGTAATTTTGCGCAACTTTCTGTGATTGTAAACAAGTGTATTTAATTTAATTTAATTATTGTAATTGTTAGATCCTGAAGAGGGACAATAAAGTGTCCGAAACGTTGATTAATTCTAAAATGTTGTTATAATTTATTTAACAACCTTATCTGGTAGTATGGCCATTAGATTCCTGAATAACAAATTTATCACTTCCTACCATTAACATCATCTCTAATATAAGTACATCATGTTCTTTTTTCAAAATGAATTTTACCATTGGAAAGTACAAGACTTATGCTTATAGACCCTAATTTTTTGAGTTGGAGAAATGAAGGATTCAAAAGTAATAAGATTAAAAAGACAGAGGCGAGTGCTCGCTTCGCGCTGCGGCGCAGCGGGTTCTCAAACATAATTTTTATTAATATATAGGTCATACATTTCACTTTTTAGCATTTTTAATTTCTCTAGGTTTTTCAGAAATCTATGCTTTCATTAGATAAGATGTGGCGCAATCATTATACTATAATAATAATAATCAATGTAGTTTGACGACAATAGGCATTTACCATAAAAGATCGGATTCTAAAATTAAACACAAAAGAATGATAATTTTTTCAGACAATTTAATTTACGATGCCGTAGCACATTACCTAATCTAAGAAATAATAATTACATTAAAAAATGTTTTGATTTCGTTAAAAAAGTTAACGTTAAAAAATATACACAACGTGTAGAATCTTCTTCACCACTATGAAGATTTTTCTGTTGAAGTTGCATTGTCATCGGATTGCTGACGGAAAAAATGGATGTGATAGAATTGGTGCTTTCGTAAAAAGTAATGTTAGGCGGACAAGTTTCGGGGAAGTATCTGATAATTATACACCAACGCCACAAGATCTTTACGAGAGGGTAACAAAATATTTTGCAAATATTGTTTGCTTTTTTTCATCAAAAGATGAATATTTAAAATACATAAACTAAAACCAAGGTTAGATTCAGCAAAAACAGTGCCTGAAACTCCATCGTTTCACTATATCAAATTACATATTAGCAGATACAGGAAAGTTAGATCTAAAACGATTTACAACATCAGGAACTTCCCGATTGTATCATACCTATTCGAATAAAAATTAAAAAAAAATTAGAAATTTAACTAGAAATTAACAGGATTGAAAGTTAAAATTGTGACCTACTAATAAAAATGATGTTTGAGGCTTTATTGTTTAATGATATTTTCCAGTATGAAAAACCGAAATGGTTCACTATATTTATTAGTACATAGAGCTCGCTCGGGCGCAGCGCGAAGAGCGCGTGCGGCCGCTCGTCGCTGACTTTTTAAAGGGATGTGTGTGTTACCGACATAATTTTTCAAAGAGTATATCTCATGACAGTACTAAAAGAATCGTTTCAGAAAAATTCTGAGTGTAGTATTGACATATACGAAGGGCGTGAAAATTGTGTTTTTCCAAATAAATGTTTAGAAATTTTTTAATTAAAAAGAAACTGTAATATCGATAAGTAGGAATGTGCATTTTTGTAACTTTAGTCCAATTTTTCAACGAGTATATCTCATGAGAGTACTAATAAAATCGTTAAAAAAAATTATTGAGTAAAGTTTTTATATATAAGGAGGGCGTGAAAATTATGTTTTGCCAAATTAATGTTCGAAAAGTTAATTTATTAAATAATGAAATTGGGTTAATTTTGAACTCCACATGACCTTAATCTTGTAACTATTGAACTCTTCATTTCTCGAACTCAAAAAATTAGAGTTTCGTAGTTTAAGAATTGTACTTTCGAATGATAAAATTCATTTTCAGACAAAAACATGATACACTTTGAGAAAAATGACTCTGAACTTTCAACTTGAATTTTCGACCAGAAGGAAGCGTTTCGGAGTAAAAGCAATAGCAACATTGGCACAATGTATCGAGGCTAATTTTCCGAATGCGTATAGCGAAATCCTTGTCCCACTTTAGGTACCTCTTAATGACCATATCACAGTAATGGGACAGTCAGAAACGCGTTAAAAAGTATAGTCCCACTATTGCATCCGAACGGATGTCCCACTACTGCACCCAAGTAAATTAGCGTGACCCACAACATCAGACAATAGTTATTTTGTTTGAATGCGATTATTTTAAAACACCAGCAATTAAAAAAAACTTGTTTTTTTAAATAAATCTCGAAACACGAGCAATCTGTTGAGGTGATGAGTTTTCATGTATTATGTTTCGTTTTGGTACTAGAAAAGATTATAAAAAAAGTATGCTCGAAACTGTCCCACTATTGCATACTTTATCTTACATCAATAAGCCATATTTCGAAAAATTATTCGGCTTTTATAGCATTAATAAAACCGAAGCAATATTGCCTTAAAAAAAAAAAGAAAAAATATAATAACAAAAATAGAAAAATTAATGAGGTACAATATAACAATATCTCCTATGAATTATAAAGTTTCAGATGAAACCGTTCTTGAGTAATTGCGGATTGAAAAAACTATGAAAAATGTACATTTCAAATATCTTTGTACTCATCTGCTCTTCCAGAAAAAAAATGAAAAAAAAAACAAAAACAAAAATTGTCGAATAAATAAACTCCTGAGAGCTGATTTTTTTCAGTCTTTATTGTGTATTTTTCGCTATTGTAGCACCTTTGCATCCCCCAAGCGAAAGGTTCCAGATCGATTTTAACATTGGCAATTTTTTTACAACTCCATCACAATACCTTGTAGTAATATCAGCAATAAAATTTATCTTAAATTAATAAACTCACGAGACATGATTTTTTCTCGGTATTTTTTTTTTGTACTTTCAGCAATTTTAACCCCATCGCACCCCTCAAGCGAAAGGTTCCGCATAGATTTTCATATCCGCAATTTTTTTACAAAGCTATGGCAACATCTTGAAGTAATTTTAGCCATAAAATTTGTCTTAAATTAATAAACTCAAGAGAGATGATTTTTTCACGGAATTTGTCGGGTATTTTCTGCTCTTTTAGTCCCTTTGTACCCCCCAAGCGAGAGGTTCCGGATCGAATTTCAAATCGCCAATTTTTTTATAAAGCTATGGCAAGCTCTGGAAGAAATATCAGACACAAAATTTGTCTTAAATTAAGAAAGTAAACGAGAGATGATTTTTTCACGGTATTTTTCGTCTATTTTCCGCTCTTTTAGCCCCTTTGCACCCGCCAAGCGAGAGGTTCCGGATCGAATTTCTTATCGCCAGTTTTTTTGCTAGGCTATGGAAACATCTGGAAGAAATATAAGCCATAAAATTTGTCTTAAATTAATATACCCGCGAGAGATGATTTTTTCTCGGTGTTTTGCGAGTATTTTCCGCTATTTTAGTCCCTTTGCACCACCCCCCAAGCGAGACGTTCCGGATCGAATTTCTTATCGCAAATTTTTTTCCAAGGCTATGGCAACATCTGGAAGAAATATCAGCCATAAAATTTGTCTTAAATTAATAAACTCGCAAGAGATGATTTTTTCACTTTTTTTTCGTGTATTTTCGGCTATTTTAGCCCCTTTGCACCCCCTAAGCGAAAGGTTCCGGATCGAGTTTCATATCCCCAATTTTTCTGCCACGCTATGGCAACATCTGGAAGAAATATCAGCCATAAAATTTATCTTAAATTAATAAACTCGCGAGGGATGATTTTTTTCTCGGTGTTTTGCGAGTATTTTCCGCTATTTTAGTCCCTCTTCACCCCCCAAGCGAGACGTTCTGGATCCAATTTCTTATCGCCAATTTTTTTACAAGTCTATGGCAATGTCTGGTAGAAATATCACCTATAAAATTTGTAGAAATTATGCTTTTCTCGATCAGCCAGGGGTAATATACGAAATAAAACAAGTTTATTTCTTAAGTATTATGAGCAACGTTTCGTTGACTAATCCGTCAACCTCTTCAGGCTAAAAAATTTTTATTGTTAACAAAGTTATAATATATATATATATATATATATATATATATATATATATATATATATATATATATATATATATCAGTTCACCGCGATGTTTCAGGACTTTTCATTGCTTTACCGCTATGTTTCAGGACATTTGCATGTTTTCAGGACTGTACTGAATTAGGAATATGTTTACGCTACCTTTCAGGACATTTTTGTATTATTCAGGACATTTAGGGTTTCTTTCACAACGTTTTTTTCCGTAAAATTTTTCCGAAATCAACGTAAAATACTGTGGAACTGAACGGGGGCGCCGCAGGCGTCGTGGTGTTAGTCAACACCCTGAGGGATATTATTTCTTTAGTCACTTATATACTGTTTAACGTTTTATACCTACTTCTATTGCAGAAAACCTGTAGGTGTCCTGGAAGGTAGCGGTGTACTAAGTTATATATATATATATATACGGTGACCCATTTTAATCGCCGCACCCGGATTTCTCGGAACCTAAGCCAGATAGAGAAAAATGGTTCAGACAAAAGTTGTAGGGGACAAAGGGGGCCACATAATGGCGCTAACGTCTTTGACCTTGAACTTGACCTTTGAGGTTATTTCAAAGTCAAAGTGGTTTTCTCATAAGGAAATACCTAGTTTTGACCCCGGCTTTGGAAAGAGCGGGAAATTTTACGTTCAAAATCATATTGAGAAATTTTTTCCAAGGTCATTTCAAGGTCAAATCTAGGTCAAATTCAGAAAAGTCCGTTTAAAATCGTTTTTTTCCATGAATCAACGGCTAAGCTGGTTCAAATTGATCGTAGGCTTAATAGAGGAACCCACTCACCCAAAACTTACACATCCTAGTAAACAAAACCCAAACTCGCACATCCTAACCCCATACACTTCATGCCTTCACATGCTGAACTGTTACACCCCGGTCCCACAACCATACCCCACACCCCCCAGTCCCACACATCCCTACCCCACTCATGCTAATCCCATACACCCCAAACCCACACCCTGAACCCTGAAAAATTTTTCTCAAGGGCAAAATGATTTTTTAACGGAAACTTTAAGATCGTTGAAGCTTCTGTTATAAATGTATTAACCTTACTTTTTGCGCTACTCAGAAACAACGACGTGGACGTAGTAAGGATTGTTTCCTTTGGGGTGCTTAATTAAAGTGAGTCCCCTTGCCTCTCACTGGTCGGGGTGCTTGATTATAGTGAGTCCCTTTGCCTCTCACTGTTCGGGGTGCTTGAATATAGTGAGTCCCCTCGCCACTCACTAATGTAAATAAATTTCTATTTAACCTCGAAGAAAGTGTTCGAAATGACGACCATTTGCTTCAAGGCACATAGTCAAACGCCTTTGAAAATGGCAAACTGTGTTCTGCAAAGTTTGTCTCGGCATGGCAGCGCATGCTCGACGAATCATATCCTGCATATCTGCTCTTGTAGTGGGTTGTTGCTCAAAAACAGCATCTGGGGATGTAAGATCGGGTGAGCAAGCAGGCCAGTTAACCGGACCTACTCGACCAATCCATCTGTTACCATAGTGCTCATTCAACAAAGCCCTTACAATTCGAGCGAAATGTGGTGCTGCGCCGTCCTGCGGGAGCCACATTCTTCGTCGCGTTTCTAAATCAACATCTTCCATCAATCCAGGTAGTTCATCTCTTATTAGCGTCAAATAGGTATGTTGATTTACATTTGCTTCAAAAAAATAAGGGCCAATCAAATATCCATTGATAAATCTCGCACCATATCATAATACTCCAACGTCTTTGATGGTTTACAGTTCTGACCCAATGAGGATTCACATCAGACCAATAATGGCAATTATGCCTATTCAGTTCCCCATCACTTTGAAATTGTGCCTCATCAGAAAAAAGAACAAAGTTAAAAAAGTCTGGATCATTTTCTATCATTTGTAAAGCCCATTGGCAAAACACAATACGCTGTTGGAAATGCTGAAACTGTAGCTCTTGAACCAAAGTAATATGATACGCGTGATGTTGAAGCATCTTCATAATTCTTAAAAAAGTATTTCTTGGAATACCAATTTCCCTTTCGACTCGACGAGCGCTAATGTGTGGGTCAAGATGAATTATTGCAAGGATAGTTACAACTCGATTATCATTTTCATCATACTCATGGCGCCTACGTTGGCGAACCATGTGTCCACCACGAGCTCTTTGAGTTAAACGTCTGATAGCTCTATCGTCAGGATGTCGTCTGTCAGGATAGCGTTCAGCATAAAGTCTTGCCGCACCACGATAATTATTTTGGCTTGCTCCTAAAACCAAAATCATATCAACGATCTCGTTGGGCGGATAGTCAGCCATTTCAGAGCCAGCTATTAATTACTATTAAATTTAAATAGTAAAATGGTATCAAAAATATTAATAATTATAAGGTTCACCCGTATACGGTCGCGCCTAAAAAGGAAGAACTTTGGAAAATTGCGGTAACTTTAATTAGCTAACTGTAATTGCCATAAATACTTCGTTTGTCACACTTTTTTAATTTTAAATTTTAAAATAAAGTAATCGTTAAAACATTAAAGGTATTCAATTCAATAAAGCATTATTTCTTATTTTAATGGCAAATAAAACTAAAACTTTCTTATATTTTTTTGTTTTATGTAAATAATGTGAATTAGTAGCGTTCGAATTTCAGAAATACTAATTTTGATAATGTAATCATTAAAAACACATCTACGAAGAAAATAGGTTCCGTCAATGGTTCTTTTAAATTTAGTTTCAGGTTCTAGCAGGATAGTGGAGTACCACATTTCACGCTCATGATAACAGCATTTTTTAATAAACACTTTAGTATTAGATGGATTGGTTGAGAAGGTCCGGTGAAATCGCTTGCTTCTTCATCCCATACTTCACCATCAGACTTTTGTTTATGGGGGTATTTGAAAAATGCTATTTTTGAGCAACGACCCACTACAAGAGCAGATATGCAGGATAGGATTCATCGAGCATGCGCTGCCATTCCGGGACAAACTTTGCAGAATACAGTTCGCCATTTTCAAAGGCGTTTGACTATGTGCCTTGAAGCAAATGGTCGTAATTTCGAACACATGCTTCGAGCTTAAATAAAAATTTATTTACATTAGTGAGAGGCGAGGGGACTCACTATAATCAAGCACCCCGAACAGCGAGAGGCAAGGGGACTCACTTTAATCAAGCAGCCCGAACAGTGAGAGGCAAGGGAACTCACTTTAATTAAGCACCCCAAAGGAAACAATCCTTACTACGTCCACGTCGTTGTTTCTGGGTAGCGCAAAAAGTAAGGTTAATACATTTATAACAGAATCTTCAACGATCTTAAAGTGTCCGTTAAAAAATCATTTTGCCCTTGAGAAAAATTTTTCAGGGTTCAGGATGTGTGGGTTTGGGGTGTATGGGATTAGCATGCGTGGGGTAGGGATGTGTGGGACTGGGGGGTGTGGGGTATGGTTGTGGGACCGGGGTGTAACAGTTCAGCATGTGAGGACATGACGTGTATGGGGTTAGGATGTGCGAGTTTGAGTTTTGTTTACTAGGATGTGTAAGTTTTGGGTGTGTGGGTTTGGGGTGTGTGGGTTCCTCTATTAAGCCTACGATCAATTTGAACCAGCTTAGCCTGTGGTTCATGGAAAAAAACGATTTTAAACGGACTTTTCTGAGTTTGACCTAGATTTGACCTTGAAATGACCTTGGAAAAAATTTCTCAATATGATTTTGAACGTAAAATTTCCCGCTCTTTCCGAATCCGGGGTCAAAACTAGGAGTTTCCATATGAAAAAACTACTTTGACCTTGAAATAACCTCAAAGGTCAAGTTCAAGGTCAAAGACGTTAGCGCCATTATGTGACCCCCTTTGCCCCCTATAACTCTTGTCTGAACCATTTTTCTCTATCAGGCTTAGGTTCCGAGAAATCCGGGTGCGGCGATTAAAATGGGTCACCGTGTGTGTGTGTGTGTGTGTGTGTGTGTGTGTATATATATATATATATATATATATATATATATATATATATATATATATATAGACAGAGAGAGAGAGAGAGAGAGAGAGAGAGAGAGAGAGAGAGAGAGAGAGAGAGAGAGAGAGAGAGAGAGAGAGAGAGAGAGAGAGAGAGAGAGAGAGAGAGACAATGATAATTTGTAAACAGAAAACAAACGCATATTACCCCCGCCTGGAAGGTAGCGGTGTACTAAGTTTTATATATATATATATATATATATATATATATATATATATAAATATGAAATTCTGGAAGTTTGAGGATTATATTCAGCACCCGCTTGGAAGTTTGAGGGGTTATGGGAAGTTTGAGGAGCCTCCTCAAACTTCCAATCTATATATTCAGCATCCGAGCGGAAGTTTGAGGGGTTTTCTAGAGTCTATTTGTCTAGAGTCGGTAACCTGAGGGTTATTATTTCTTTAGCCACTCTGACCGACCGGGGTTGAGCTCCTCAAACTTACTAGCCTAATATATATATATATATATATATATATATATATATATATATATAAATATATATTTCCCTAGAGGGATTTATGGAGCCCTTTTTATACTTTAAACCATCTTATGGAGCCCGAAATCTTTTATGGAGCCCGGGCGTAACAAAAATATAGTTCAGGACTATTTACGACGCGCGGGCTCCAAAATGTAAAAATAATTTAATTTAACATAGTTTATGGAGCCCGGGACATTTAAATACAAAGCGGTATATGGAGCCCGTACAAAAACGTAGTCAGCGAATAATTTATGTAGGGTGATGGTGCCCAAAATAGTACATATATTTTTAGAAGCTTTGTTAGCATAAAGTAATGGTTCACTTTGTAACAATAAGATAACATTCTTCCTACCGCAAAGGGCTTATGTTAGAGTAAATGCCCAATTAACCAAGAAATGCACTAGAGCTTATAATTGGATTAAATGTCTTTATGGAGCGCGGGATATTTAAATATATAATAGTTTATGGAGCCCGCACAAAAACGTAGTCAGCGAATAATTTATGTAGGGTTATGGAGACCGAAACAGTACATATATTTATAGAAGCTTTGTTAGAATAAAGTAATGCTTCAATTTCTAACAATAAAATAACATTATTCCCACCGCAAAAGGGCTTATGTTAGAGTAAATGCTCAATTAACCAAGAAATGCACTAGAGATTATAATTGGATTAAACGTCTTTATGGAGCCCGGGATATTTAGATATGTACCAGTTTATGGAGCCCGCACAAAAACGTAGTCAGCGAATAATTTCTGTAGGGTTATGGAGTCCGAAACAGTGCATATATTTTTAGAAGCTTTGTTAGAGTGAAGTAATGGTTCACTTTGTAACAGTAAGATAACATTATGCCTACCGCAAACGGTTTATGTTAGAGTAAATGCTCAGTTAACCAAGACATGCACTAAACGTTACAATTTACTTAAACGTCTTTATGGAGCCCGGAATATTTAGATATGTACCAGTTTATGGAGCCCGCACAAAAATCTAGTCAGCGAATAATTTATGTAGGGTTATGGAGCCCGAAATAGTACATATATTTTTAAAAGCTTTGTTAGAATAAAGTAATGGTTCACTTTGTAACAATAAGATAACATTATTCCTACCGCAAAGGGCTTATGTTAGAGTAAGTGTTCAATTAACCAAGAAATGCACTAGAGATTATAATTGGATTAAACGTCTTTATGGAGCCCGGGATATTTAGATATGTACCAGTTTATGGAGCCCGCACAAAAACGCAGTCAGCGAATAATTTATGTAGGGTTATGGTGCCCGAAATAGTTCATATATTTTTAGAAGCTTTCTTAGCATAAAGTAATGGTTCACTTTGTAACAATAAGATAATATTATTCCTACCGCAAAGGGTTTATGTTAGGGTAAATGTTCAATTAACCAAGAAATGCACTAGAGATTACAATTGGATTAAACGTCTTTATGGTGCACGGGATATTTAGATATGTATCAGTTTATGGAGCTCGCACAAAAACCTCGTCAGCGAATAATTTATGTAGGGTTATGGAGCCCGAAACAGTACATATATTTTTAGAAGCTTTGTTAGAATAAAGTAATGGTTCAATTTGTAATAATCAAATAACATTATTCCCACCGCAAAAGGGCTTATGTTAGAGTAAATGCTCAATTAACCAAGAAATGCACTAGAGATTATAATTGGATTAAACGTCTTTATGGTGCCCGGGATATTTAGATATGTACCAGTTTATGGAGCCCGCACATAAACGTAGTCAGCGAATAATTGATGTAGGGATATGGATCCCCGAAATAGTACATATATTTTTAGAAGCTTTGTTAGAATAAAGTAATGATTCAATTTGTAGAATATGAATAATATTGAGTGCGCGAATCCCCCTGGTTCTCAAAAATACAAATTATTGGTTTCTATTGATATTTAAAAAATATACAATTTTATTCAAGAGGATTAGCCAATCATGATCTAGTTCTCATTTTAAAGGGTTGTTAATAATCAGAATAAAACTTTGTCAAATAAAAAATATTATGTCATGCTTTTTTTTTTCAGATAAAGGTATATACTAGTAATCAGCCAATCTGAGACTTTACAATAGGTTCATAAACTAAATTTGTCCACATTCTACAAGTGAAACGCATACATATAGCAATGTATGTTCTACACAAAAAGTTTCAGGATTATTATTAAAAAAATGACAATTGTTGAGATTTTACCAAAAACTGGAAAAAATAACAATTGTTCGTCATGAAGGTCAAGATATTTTAATATGAAATAGTTTATGGAGCCCTTACACAAACGTAGTCCGTTAATAATTCAGGTATGATTATGGAATAATACATACATTTTGAAAAATTTTGATAGTAAAACAACAGAGTCAAATTAACAAAATATTTCATATATTTTTGGCAATAAATGGTATACACCTTTTTAAAAATACATAAAAACGGGTATAAAATTTGCTACATTACTTATATAAAATTTAGTACTAACTATACTAAATTTTCAAAACACTAATCTTTAGTAGGAAAGGCAGCAATTTTTACGAGTCAGTTTAATAAAAATTGGTAGAACACAAGGTGGAGCAAATATGTTGACGAGTTAAAATATCTTTCGTGTAAGTAAACGTTGGAGTAGCGGTTGTAGACTTTGGCTTCTTGCACGGCGGGCTCGGGTTCGATCCCAGCACTCTGCTTTTTTCTCTGATACAAAATAGTACACTATGTAACAAGTTTGTAAATTTTAAACAAGTTTAAATTTAAAATAAAAATTTCACAAGTTTACAAAATACAAAAGTTTACAAACAAAATAGTACATTATGTAACAAGTATTTCGCGCGAGCAGTAACCACCCAAGAGAAAAATGTACTTTCGTCCCTTGTTACCTATGGTACTTTATTGCACGCTCGACCGTTGCAACCTTTTGACTGAAAAGCGGGGCTAAAACGTTTTCTTTTTCATATGCCGCGATTTTTTTTTTTTACATTTCATAATTAAAATTCTTTATGGTTTTAAAAAGCCACTATTTTCATGGATTTATTACAAAATAAATAATATTATAAAAATATAAAACAAAATTTTATTTTCCAACCGCAAAATTTACTTTTGACCCGCAAATCAGATTTGCGGGATATATATGCCACTTCCGCCCCAATTTTCGAGAGCAGTGGGTGGTCCATTTAGTGAGTGTGGAATAAAATTATTGATTTCTTCAACTTTAAAGTATATTCACAATATAAAATATAACTAGATGCATATCTAAATAACGTCAACGGTATTATAGATACACGGAGAGAAATTTTAGAGTAAAAATTACCAAGGTGCCTTGGTAGCGCATGGACAGACTGTCAAAAGCCGTGTTATTCCCAGGTTTCTAATACAATTTATAAGTTTCCCAAGAAAAACTACCATAACCACTTTAAAAAAATACCAAATTATCTGAATAAAAATTACCAGAAACACTGGTAAAAATTGAGATCTAGTCATTTTTACAAGGTAACCTAAGAATTTTTACTAAGAAAACTGATAAATTTTACCAAATAACCTGGTATTTGTGTACTCGCGCATGCGCACTGCGCATTATTGTGTTTCAGAAGATTGATACCAGAGGCGTGCGCGACGTTAAAATGAAAACAATACATATATTTTCAGTAAGTAATAACGGCGATTCAAATGACTGTTGGTAACAGCTTCTGTGGCGCAGTCGGTAGAACATCGGACTCTCAACCCAAAGATCGTCGGATCGAATCCCGCTTCCGTAAAAATTTTTTTCAGTTTAATGTTTTTTCATCATTGTTTCTGTTTCTATTTCTATATTAAAATACTATATATCCATCAATATGGATAAAAAAAGTTAATTTTTTTAATTTAAATTAACTAAAAAAAAATTTTACCAAGGCACTTTGGTAAAAACTTAGAAATTGTCTAGAGATTATAATTGGATTAAACGTCTTTATGGAGCCCGCGATATTTAGATAGATTCCAGTTTATGGAGCCCGTACAAAAACGTAGTCAGCGAATAATTTATGTAGGGTTATGGTCCCCGAAATAGTACATATATTTTTAGATACTTTGTTACAGAAAAATAAACATTTTACAATAAAGGAAAGCTTCAATTTGTGACAATAGAATTACATTCTTTCAACCACAAAGGGTTTATGTTAGGGTAAAAGCTCAACCAAGTCATGGACTAAAGGCTACAATTCAATGAAACATCTTTATGGAGCCCGGGACTTTTTGATGTACAATAGCTTATGGAGCCCGAACGAAAACGTAGTCAGCGAATAATTTAAGTAGGGTTACGGAGCCCGAAATAGTACATATATTTTTAGAACTTTTGTTAGAACAAAGTTATGGTTCACTGTGTAATAATAAGATAACATTCCTACCGCAAAAGGTTTATGTTAGAGTAAATGCTCAATTAACCAAGAAATGCACTAGAGATTATAATTGGATTAAACGTCTTTATGGAGCCCGGGATATTTAGATATGTACCAGTTTATGGAGCCCGTACAAAAACGTAGTCAGCTCATAATTTATGTAGGGTTATGGAGCCCGAAATAGTACATATATTTTTAAAAGCTTTGTTAGAATAAAGTAATGGTTCACTGTGTAATAATAAGATAACATTATTCCTACCGCAAAGGGTTTATGTTAGAGTAAATGCTCAATTAACCAAGAAATGCACTAGAGATTATAATTGGATTAAACGTCATTACGGAGCCCGGGATATTTAGATATGTACCAGTTTATGGAGCCCGCACAAAAACGCAGTCAGCGAATAATTTATGTAGGGTTATGGAGCCCGAAACAGTACATATATTTTTAGAAGCTTTGTTAGAATAAAGTAATGGTTCAATTTGTAACAATCTAATAACATTGTTCCCACCGCAAAAGGGCTTATGTTAGAGTAAATGCTCAATTAACCAAGAAATGCACTAGAAATTATAATTGGATTAAACGTCTTTATGGTGCCCGGGATATTTAGATATGTACCAGTTTATGGAGCCCGCACATAAACGTAGTCAGCGAATAATTTATGTAGGGATATGGATCCCCGAAATAGTACATATATTTTTAGATGCTTTGTTACAGAAAAATAAACATTTTACAAATAAAGGAAAGGTTCAATTTGTGACAATAAAATTACATTCTTTCAACCACAAAGGGTTTATGTTAGGGTAAAAGTTCAATTAACCAAGTCATGGACTAAAGGTTACAATTCAATGAAACATCTTTATGGAGCCCGGGACTTTTTGATGTACAATAGCTTATGGAGACCGAACGAAAACGTAGTCAGCGAATAATTTAAGTAGGGTTACGGAGCCCGAAATAGTACATATATTTTTAGAAGCTTTGTTAGAATAAAGTAATGATTCAATTTGTAACAATATGAATAATATTGAGTGCGCGAATCCCCCCGGTTCTCAAAAATACAAATTATTGGTTTCTATTGATATTTAAAAAATATACAATTTTATTCAAGAGGATTAGCCAATCATGATCTAGTTCTCATTTTAAAGGGTTTTTAATAATCAGAAAAAAACTTTGTCAAATAAAAAATATTATGTCATGCTTTTTTTTCAGATAAAGGTATATACTAGTAATCAGCCAATCTGAGACTTTACAATAGGTTCATAAACTAAATTTGTCCACATTCTACAAGTGAAACGCATACATATAGCCATGTATGTGCTACACAAAAAGTTTCAGGATTATTATTAAAAAAATGACAATTGTTGAGATTTTACCAAAAACTGGAAAAAATAACAATTGTTCGTCATGAAGGTCAAGATATTTTAATATGAAATAGTTTATGGAGCCCTTACACAAACGTAGTCCGTTAATAATTCAGGCATGATTATGGAATAATATATACATTTTGAAAAATTTCGATAGTAAAACAACAGAGTCAAATTAACAAAATATTTCATATATTTTTGGCAATAAATGGTATACACCTTTTTAAAAATACATAAATACGGGTATAAAATTTGCTACATTACTTATATAAAATTTAGTACTAACTATACTAAATTTTCAAAACACTAATCTTTAGTAGGAAAGGCAGCAATTTTTACGAGTCAGTTTAATAAAAATTGGTAGAACACAATGTGGAGCAAATATGTAGACGAGTTAAAATATCTTTCGTGTAAGTAAACGTTGGAGTAGCGGTTGTGGACTTTGGCTTCTCGCACGACGGGCTCGTGTTCGATCCCAGCACTCTGCTTTTTTCTCTGATACAAAATAATACACTATGTAACAAGTTTGTAAATTTTAAACAAGTTTAAATTTAAAATAAAAATTTCACAAGTTTACAAAATACAAAATTTTGCAAACAAAATAGTACATTATGTAACAAGTATTTCGCGAGAGCAGTAACCACCCAAGAGAAAAATGTACTTTCGTCCTTTGTTACCTATGGTACTTTATTGCACACTCGACCGTTGCAACCTTTTGACTCTGAAAAGCGGGGCTAAAACGTTTTCTTTTTCATATATTGCCGCGATTTTTTTTTTTACATTTCATAATTAAAATTTTTTATGGTTTTAAAAAGCCACTATTTTCATGGATTTATTACAAAATAAATAATATTATAAAAATAAAAAACAAAATTTTATTTTCCAACCGCAAAATTTACTTTTGACCCGCAAATCAGATTTGCGGGATATATATGCCACTTCCGCCCCAATTTTCGAGAGCAGTGGGTGGTCCATTTAGTGAGTGTGGAATAAAATTATTGATTTCTTCAACTTTAAAGTATATTCACAATATAAAATATAACTAGATGCAAATCTAAATAACGTCAACGGTATTATAGATAGCGAAGAAACTTGTTTAATTGTAAATTTCCACTTTAGTTATTCCAAAAGACCCTTTGGTAAAGCGGATTCCAAAATTTGATACATTTCGAGTATGTCTCCGTTTTCTTATACTCTAGACTAAATTCTAGTCGTTGATGGAGTAATTTTAATTACAAACTTTTTTTCCGTGTCCTTTACGGCATGGCGTGTACAAGCGACCGAGCGTAGCCACTGCGCTCATCAGCGCCCTAGCGTGAAGAACAACTCATGACACGTGTATCGTACATTATTTTATAGCCCTGACTGAATAAATCCGTTATTTCACGCCTACCTGTGCCACAACGCGGAGAGAAATTTTGATTAAAAAATTACTATAATTTCTACAAATGGGGAGCCAAACTCGTATTATAGATATTATTTAGTATATTTTTAGCAATTATTGGTATAAGTGTATACAAATTTGATAAAATCTATAGCAATTCTTGATAGTTAGTATTAGTAACAATTACGCGATCGTCAGCTGTGAGAGCTGTAGCATATGTAGACGCGACGAAGTATTCTTTAAGAAAATTCGGCGTGGCATAGCAGTAAGACTGCCCGCTTACCGTCTTACAGGCTCGGGTTCGATTCACGTTTCTATACACCTAATAATACACCTTTATGCAGCCCGAGATATTTACATATATAATAGTTTATAGAGCCCGGAACGATATATACACTGAGAAAACTGTCGTAGGAAAATTTACTGAAAAGCTAATAAAAATTACTATTTTTTATAGCAACGATGGGATATCATGGAAATTTAGGTACTTTTGCTAACTAATATAGTAATTTTTGTAGCCAAGCTTAAACTTAAAAAAAATTGATTTTCATGATTTTATATCTATAGGATACCTAATATTTATACAATATTTAATATATTATTAATTAAATTTAGCTATACAAGAAATAAATAAGGAAATAAAATTTTTTTTTTTTACGGTGGTTGTGTATTCGAACCCTGGACCCTCCGCACGCTAGGCAGACGCGCTAACCTCTTACCCACGTGAGCTTCTTGAGTACAAAATTTTGGAACTGATACATTGGCTACCTTCGCTTACGAGAGAACTTTGATGATTATTTGATAGCAATAAATAACTATGATAATATAAAGAAATAACTCATAGCTCACCTGCACAACGTAAAAATAAAACAACTGAATCGATATTGTCGATGTTTTTGATAACTTAAAAGGAAGATAATCTCAAATTGCGGGAGAAACATAACCTCAATCAGACACGTGCTCCCGGCGTGCACGCAATAAGTACTACATGTAGAGGGCACTTTTTGCTATGTGTAGTAGTAAAAATTATTAAGATACCTTGTAAATATTCCTGAACTATAGCAAAATTTTTTATAATTTGCTTATATCCCCGCGTTGCTATCAAATATAGTAATTTTTGTTAGTTTTTCAGTAAATTTTCCTACGGCAGTTTTCTCAGTGTATAATTTAAGAAGTTTTGTTACAGAAAGAAAAATATTTTACAATAAAGGAATGGTCTAATTTGTAACAATTAAATAACATTATTCCCACCGCAAAAGGGCTTATGTTAGGGTAAATGATCAATTAACCAAGAAATCCACTAGAGATTACAATTGGATTAAACGTCATTATGGAGCCCGGGATATTTAGATAGATTCCAGTTTATGGAGCCCGTACAAAAGCGTAGTCAGCGAATAATTTATGTAGGGTTATGGTGCCCGAAATAGTACATATATTTTTAGAAGCTTTGTTAGCATAAAGTAATGGTTCACTTTGTAACAATAAGATAACATTATTCCTACCGCAAAGGGTTTATGTTAGAGTGAATACTCAATTAACCAAGACATGCACTTGAAGTTACAAGTGATTTAAATGTCTTTATGGAGCCCGGGATATTTAGATATATAACAGTTTATTGAGTCCGTACAAAAACGTAGTTAGCGAATAATTTATGTAGGGTTATGTAGCCCGAAATATTACATATATTTTTAGAAGCTTTGTTACAGAAAAATAAACATTCCACAATAAAGGAAAGGTTCAATTTGGAACAATAAAGTAACATTCTTTCTACGACAAAGGGGTTATGTTAGGGTAAATGCTCAATTAACCAAGTCATGCACTAAAGGTTACAACTCAATGAAACATCTTTATGGAGCCCGAGATATTTTGATATACAATAACTTTTGGAACCCGAAAACGTAGCCAGCGAATAATTTATGTAGGGTTATGGAGCCCTAAATAGTACATATATTTTTAGATGCTGTGTTAGAATAAAGTAATGGTTCAATTTATAACAATATGAATAATATTAGTATATTTAAAAAATATACAATTCTTTTCAAAAGGATTAGCCAATATCGATCCAGGGCTCATTTTAAACGTTTTTAATAATCAGCAAAAAACTTTGTCGAATAAAAACTATTCTGCCATTCTATTTTTTTTTTCGGATGGGGGTATATACTAATAAGCAGCCAATCAGAGACTTTTCAAAAGGGTCATAATTTGGGCACATTATACAAGTGAAATGCATACATTTTGTAATTAATGTGCTACAAAAAAGTTTCAGGATTATTATTAAAAAAATAACAAATGTTGACTATTTAAAATTTATTTATTTATAAAATATAAATTTTATCAATAAATAAATATTTATTTTTATTTTTTTAACGCCGAGGAATGCGGCGCGACGAGGGCACCGCTGCTAAGCGTGCTCCTCGTCACAACCTTTAGTGCGTGCCTTGGTTAATTGAGCTTTTACCCTAACATAAACCTTTTGTGGTTGAAGGAATGTAATTTTATTATCACAAATTGAACCTTTCCTTTATTGTAAAATGTTTATTTTTCTGTAACAAAGCTTCTAAAAATATATGTACTATTTCGGGTTACATAACCCTACATAAATTATTCGCTGGCTAAGTTTTTGTGCGGGCTCCATAAATTGGTACATATCTTAATATCCCGGGCTCCATAAAGACGTTTAATTCAATTGTAACCTCTAGGGCATGACTTGGTTAATTGACCATTTACCGTAACATAAACCCTTTGTCGGAGAAGCAATGTTATTTTATTGTTACAAATTGAACCATTACTTTATTCTAAGAAAGCTTCTAAAAATATATGTAATATGTCGGGCTCTATAACCTTACATAAGTTATTCGCTACATACATTTTTGTGCGGGCTCCATAAACTGTTATATATCTAAATATCCCGGGCTCCATAAAGACGTTTAAGTCAATTGTAACGTCTAGTGCTACTATATCATGTCATGGGCTACTACATCTATATATACGATGAACAGTGTCTTGTTCCACACTGTTCCTCATATTATATAGATATAGTAACTCACGTTATTCGTGTATCTGTGTCTTTGTACCTCTTCGTTCCTTTCCTTATGTCGAGGCCTTTACTATATTTATATATTCCAGGAACAGTGAGATACAAATGACTTTGTTCCTCACTGTTCCTCTATGTATAGATATAGTAATCCATGTTTTTCGTGTATCTCTGTTTTTGTACCTCTTTGATCCTTATCTCATATCGAGGCCTTAACGGGCCTGTAACTGCCGCATACACAAAAAAAATTTGAGAAGAAATATAGTAGGTATTTAAATTTGAGAAAAGAAAGAAAAGAAAAAAGTAATCGAGGACCCTGCCTGGTACAATATCTTTTATTGGAAGAGAAAAAAAAAGTAAAAAAAATTGTAAAGAAACGGCCAGAAAAATTCAGGGGTACCTATATCTGTATATATTTGTATATATAGAAAGAAAAAAAAATTACGAGTAAGTATTTGTGCGAGTTATATGATGCGTTGAAATTATTAGTCTAATTTTATACGAAGTAAGTATAAAATCATTTCTTTGCAGGTGTCAATCCAGGTTTTCACCATCAAGTGGCAATGGAACTGCATTCCCAAAAAATATTTGGTTCATTTCTGATATATGAATTACCAGATGACTGTATGTTCTATATTTTTCAATTCCTGAGCATTAAGGATATATTTAAAATACAATGTGGTAATTCTTTGCCTTATCTTTATAACCAATTACTTAATATTTATTTATATGAGTTGAATTAAGATGGTTCTATTAAGGGTGCTAGACATTTTTTTTTCTGAAATAAATAAGTCATATTTTAATACATAAGTGTATACTAATTATTTCCCACTTTTTACACATAAAAGGGTGTATATTTACCTCAGCGTAGACCTTGGTCTGGGCCCTTATGGTCCAGAACCGTATTCATCAATGAAACAAGTTTTTTCACTATCCATAAGCTTCAAATTTTCCTGCGGATGAATTCACTTCAGATTTGAATTAAATTACTCCTGAATAGTATAATTCCCATATGAGTGTAGGGATTTAGGATTAAATGTCAGGAAATATTTTTACATCAGAAAAATTTTGAAAAAATTGAAAACAATTATGAAAAATTCTTGAAAACAGCACAAAATTTTTTTTCTTATCAGATCAAAAGTCCCTGTACTCATATGGGAATTATACTATTCAGGAGTAATTTAGTTCAAATCTGGAGTGAATTCATCCGCAGCAAAATTTGGGAAATAATTAGTTTACATTTATGTATTAAAATATGACTTTTTTTATTTCAGAAAATAAAGGTATCTAGCCCCCTTAAGGGGGCCAGCCTGAGTTAAAAGCTGTAAAAGACAATAAATTAATTATTGTTAGTATAAATACCCTACTGAAAAATCTCAGGTGAGATCTCAGGTGATTTCTTAGGTGAGATCTCATGTAAAATCTCACGCCAAAATCCCACCTGAGATTCTGCTCCAAATGCTGCAGAAAACTTACGTTAATTAAAAATCAGATTCTTCAGTATTGGACATTGCCTTTTAGGATGTTTTACCCCCAGACCAGCTCAAAAATACACGTTTAAAAGCATTTTACACAATTTTTCAATTTCTAAATTTGATACATGAGATCTCAGGTGATTTCTCAGGTAAGATGTATTCATTTTTATGAAATTTTTCTTTTTATACATAAAGTAGATGTATTATAGTACATTTTGCCACATTGATTTGGTCTATTTTAAAACTCCTTGTTACAGTTAATTCTTGAAAAATTTGAATTATAATTTGTTTGTGCCTTTGTCGCAGGTTTTATCAGCAACAATTTATTATTGAGAGTCTTCGAGGGTTCAAACTATTTTGTTTTTGTGAGTACTATAGACAACACGGATTACTTTTCTAAAAAAAAAATTTTAATTATTAATAACAATAAAGTTGATAATATTAGTATTTTTTACATATTATAGTGAATGTTATCTGTAACATTTACTTTAACTTATCTTTATGCATTTTTATGGATAATCCAATCCGTAGTGTCTCTAGAGGAAGGTTGAAGACTCCATGCACAACTGGGAATTGATCTTACGGTCCAAAGAAAAGTAAACCTGCGGCAAGTGCTCTAGAAATCACAAAAATTAAATATATGAGAAAAATGAGTTTAAAGTTTTAACATACATTTCATTTTAAAATCTATTTATATTCATAGTTAAAATTAATTTTATTTAAAAAAAATATTGTAAGTACTATCTGATATTTAGTAATAATTTTTCTAATAATATTTTAAAAAATTTAGTTGGTTATGCTTCCTTACATAAATAAAAATATTTATCAATTTTCTAGTTTGATTCATTTTTTTATTTTATTTTCACTGATTTTATAAACTACATTATTCTTTTATAACAAAATCTGCCTCACCAACATTTCTCCAATTCTTATTTAGTGTAAAAATATATAAACAAGATCTCCCCCAAACTCTCATTCATTTGGTCAAATGCGTTCCAGAGCAGCGCTATGTGCCCTGTCTGAAAATTATTAAAAAATTAATTCTCAGAAAATTGATATTAGAGTTTGCAAAACAGTTTCTCTATACTTACCTCCTTTAGTGTATCTATTATTAATTTTTGACAGCATCTACATATTATAATCGGCAATTGAGAAGTATTTGACTAGTTGACAATTTCCATAGTGTTGAGTTGTGTCACACCGTAACAATGTTTTTAGAGAAGTTACAGCTAAAAATGAAAGAAATAATATCATTAATAAATTTAGCATTTAGTCCTTATGTAGTACAAATATACATAAAATACTTTTTTTTTTTTCATCAAATAAAAGTAAAAAAGTGAACCTCGGAGAAATAAACTCAAAGTGTGTTTTGATCTCATGTGAAATGAAAATCTAAAGCAAATGACAGTGATTTGAATTGTAATTTAGTTATAATGTTTGATCTAAATTAATTTATTTCAAAAACTTACTGTAGTTAATGTGTACCACTTGCATGTAAGTTATCATCTGTCAGCTGTTATCGTGTTTTCCTTCTTGAAATCCTCGCCTGAATGGTTTTTACCATTGTTGTACTGAGATACTGCATTGATAACAGCCATCTCTATCCTTCTGAACTTGCTGATGAGCAGTTCTAAGTACAATATCCTTGAGGGCACTGTCTTCTTTATGTTATGCTTCCAACTACAATTAAAACATATTCTTGGACAAGCATGTTCATAATAACATAAAGTCTCTCTAGAGCGGCAAGACCAAAATGAATAGAATATTAACACTATTGACAATTTTTTGATTCACTAAATAATGAGAGCGGGGCTTGGCTTCTGTAGAAGGGCTTGAATCACTTTCTCCAGCCATACAACCACAAGATATATACTTCATTGTTATTTTTAAAAGAGTGCCTAATTGCATCAGAAAATTCTGCACTATCCTACCAGAAAAAATCAGCTGATAAATCAGATGATTTTTCAGATGATTTATCAGCTGATTTGTCATCTCCAAAAGTCACCTGAGATTCTGCCCGGATGCTGCCAAAAGCGTACGAAATTAAAAAATCAGCTTCTTCAGTATTGGAAACAGCCTGTTAGGATGTTTTACCCCCCAAATGAGTTCATAAATGGACGTTTAAAGGCATTTTAAACAATATTTCAATTTTTACAAATTTTGTACATGAAATATCAGCTAATAAATCAGCTGATAAATCATCTGAAAAAGCATCTGAAAAATCATCTGAAAAATCATCTGAGTTATCAGCTGATATTTCGTGAACAAAATTTGTAAAAATTAAAATATTGTTTAAAATGCCTTTAAATGTCCATTTTTGAACTCATTTGGGGAGTAAAACATCCTAAGAGGCTGTTTCTAATACTGAAGAAGCTGATTTTTTAATTTCGTCAGCTTTTGGCAGAATCCGGGCAGAATCTCGGGTGACTTTTTGAGATGAGAAATCAGCTGATAAATCATGTGAAAAATCATCTGATTTATCAGCTGATTTTTTCTGGTAGGGTAGGCTCTTGCCCTCCTCACTCACAGCACTTAATATTTACAAAAAGTTTTTACCACACTCATGCATGCACAAGCAGAAATTTTGTTGTTTCGTAATCAACAGGTGGCTATTCTTTACTTGGCAGGTTAGAGTGCTCCACTTTTATTTTGGTCTTTTTTTCTGAAACTCAGATGAGGCTTTTTCTCTTGTTCACTATCTAAACACCAAAGTCTATTAATGCATTTTTGACTCTTCAAATAATAATAACCATACACCGCAAAACACAATAAAGAGATATTATGGACTTTTGTCTGCTTGATTGTTTACTGTACTAGCCCTCTAAGCTCAAGCGTGCTACGCGCGCAGAGGGCACTATGGATACTTCCATCTTGATTTTTCAGCCAATAACAATCCAACTAATGCTCTGAAGTTGCCCTCTAAGCTTCAATTCGATACTATCGCGTTCTCCCTTTTATAATAGGGATATGTATTTTAAAACTGACTGTCAAAAACATAAGTTTTCTACGCGTAAAAAACTATGTGTATCATACTTTACGAAACTTTCGGGCATTTCTACAGTATTTCTCATTAACACCACGCAACTTAAAATTAAATTTGAATTATCAAAATTTTACTGCTTTTGATAAAACAAATTGATTTTGCGTCGCACTGGTAAATCGGGAATTTATTGAGTGGATTGTACTTTATAGTTTTTTTTTTTTTTTTTTTTAATCAATTGAAGGTAATGCCCGAATATTTTTATGTTAATTAATAAATGAAGCTAATGGCTATTACAGGCAATCGATAAAGGATAAGGAAGGTGCCTAACTTATCAATCATCGATTTTATTCTTTTTACATGTGTATACTTACACATCTCTAATTATTATAAGCTATTACAGTAAAGCAGTCAAGGATATTAATGCACAATTATTTTAATAATTTTAAAGTGCAGTCAAGAATTTTTAAAGGATGAGGAAAGGAAAGGTAAACGTATAGGATGAAAAAATGAGAACGAAAAAAATAACGGCGATTAAGAAGCGGTTAGGGTCCTGATAAAATCGTCATCCCAGTGGCGCAAATGGTAGCGTAGCTGCCCGGTATGCACAAGGTTGTCGGTTCGATCCCGACCTAGGCCGTTATTTTTTTTCGTTCTCATTTTTTCATCCTATACGTTTACCTTTCCTTTCCTCATCCTTTAAAAATTCTTGACTGCACTTTAAAATTATTAAAATAATTGTGCATTAATATCCTTGACTGCTTTACTCTGATAGCTTATAATAATTAGAGATGTGTAAGTATACACATGTAAAAAGAATAAAATCGATGATTGATAAGTTAGGCACCTTCCTTATCCTTCATCGATTGCCCGTAATAGCCATTAGCTTCATTTATTAATTATTATAGAGTATTACTCGTAAAAATATAAAACGGTTTCAAAAAATTACCAGTAAAGTGTTTTTGATTTTGAATTCAAAGGTCATGCAAAAAATTGTGTAAGTTATGGACAAAAAAATTAATAAATACAATTTTTGAAAAATATTAAAGAAAATTTTATATTATTAAATTTATGTATGGACATGGTTTTTCTTAAAATTAAATTTTAATCATTTTCGACGGTACTCTACACATAAATTAAAATTTATCAGAATGTTAACGATTATTTTTAAAATTGGAAAGTATTTAACAACTTTTGGATATAAAAACGAAATTTTCACGAAAATTCGATTTTTTCCGTTTTACATTTTTTATTCCCCAATAGAAAACGAAATCGAATTTCGAAAAACGGGTTGCGTGAGCATATTTTCAATGAAATTTTTAAACTAAAAATGTAATAAAAAAAATTTCGATTTTTTTATCATTTGAACACCCAGGCTGGTCCCCTTGAATAATAAATAAATATTGTATAAATATTTGGTCTTATGAAGGAAATAGCACAATTTTCAAGTTCAAAATTCACTGTCCATGTATAGGATACCAAAACACTTCTCGTACAAAATAATCATTGAATGGGAATTCCTATTATAATTAAAAAAAATATATTTTTTCAACACGTACAAGAAATGGGCCTTTTTTCATGCCTGAAAGTCGTGTAGAAAATGGAGCATTCTGAGCGTGATTTGGGAAATAATAAATATTTACAATTCAGATATAATTGATATAAAAAAGCGCGTATATTAGAAGTAACATATTAACAATATGATCATTTTTAACTGTGTTATACACGACTCGAAATGCACGATCACTAACCCAACTTTTATGCATGTAAAAAGGCCCTTCATGCACTCGTTCAAAAAAATACGGTGTGTAACACGGGAAGAAGATCTATTTCACCCATGCTTGAAATAGTTCCTTTTTCTGTCTATCTCTCTTAACACATGACTCAATAAGTTCGAAGAATGACTAGTGTCACAACAACTTTTAGGTAAAATTCATCTTTATTCATCAACTTAGTCTCCTTCTAGAGAGATACATTCATTCCAACGCTTCTTTAACTTTCCGATGCCTTTTTCGTAGTACAATTTATCTTTATTTTCTGGAACAACTACCGAATTTTGGCGCCCAGAGCGTTCAGCATCATCGGTAATTGTACGTTCGTGTTTAAAATCAGCAAACCACTTCTCTACCATTTATCTTGATGGAGCTGGGTCCGAATAACACTTGTCAAGTCATTGCTTTGCTTGAACCTTGATTTTCCTATTGTTTTGAAAATTACAAAAGTAGTAATTACAAAAAATTTCAGAGAGTCATAAAATTTTGAAGGTTGGTACTTTCCGAAAATTATATGGATTCGTCAATAGTGGTGTCATACTACGAAATTACTGAGTCATGTGTTATAGAACCAGAATATTTTCATAACAAAAATATGTTTTTTCAGTTTGTAAGAATTGGCAATGTCTCTCTGCACTGAAAAAAATTTTAGGCTGTAGAAACCATAGTTTCGATTTGCTGTACTAACACTATTTATAGTGTTCATTTACCCTTACAGACGGCTGAAGCAGCTATTCATTTGTATAATGTAACGACACTATTGGTCAGATGCGGGAAATGTACTTGTACAGCTCTGACAGCAGTACGATTTAGTTTTGCCGCCGGTATTTGTTTGTTGACAACGCTACAACGCGAATCCGATGTTCATGTTATAACCTAAAAAAGTCAAGAGGCTGGCCACATCAACCGCATGTTTGCAATCCGCTTTTGCGTATTTCATCTGTAATCAGTGTACTTATCAATCGAGATTATTTTAATGAAAAATGTGTATGCATGGCGAATCATAACCTATTTAATGCTCCGACAAAAAAACTCTATACATTAGTGCTTTCAGTGTATCTTGTACAGCTCTCACAACTGTACGAATAATTTTACTATATCTATAAAATTCAGCAGAAAGAAAATCAGCCAAACAGTACTGTTGTCAGAGCCGTACTTTCAGTTCTTACAACGTGAAATTTTTTTCAGTGTGTAATGTATTTGGAACGGCTTCGTGGAATACAAGTATACAAACAAAAACTAAGTAATGAATTCAGCATCGATAAAACAACATTGAAAAAACTTCTTGGATATTGTCAAAATACTATTAGGGAAATAGATTTTTCACATAACTGCTCAGAATATAGAGAAATCACGACAGAAGAGGATGAAGCGCTATTGTCAGCATTGCAATTAATTTATAAAATGTGCCCAAATATTGAATCCATTATCTGCAGCAACGTGCTGCAATTTGAAGCACTGTATTTTTTGCATAATTCTTTTGAAAATCTAAAGGTGTTTAGTATAAGCGGCGTCGCTTATTCTTGCGAAGAAGTGCTTATACTCCTTTTTAAGAGGAACCAAAATCTCCAGTACATAAAATTGGAAGAAATATATAATGATGGAGAATTGTTTAAATATTTGAATGCAGAAGCTCTTCAAACGTTAATCATTAAAAAATCCATTATTTCAATAGAACATTTTTATGAAGTGAGTAATAACTTTAAAAACAAACGATTCTAGAAGAAAAAGAAAATGTAAATATCATATATTTGAAACTCCAAACGTTTAAAATGAACGAAAAACCTAAAATTGGCGTTTCACGTGTAACCAAACTAATCCTCGCCGATTAGCTTCTTACCCTCGGCAAAGATTGCCGCTGTTAATGCCTGCATCTGCCGGGATTTTAGCTCGTTCGGTGGCAGCAAGCTTCGGCTCGTTGCGTTGTCACACCTGAAAACGGGTACGAAATCACGTAAACTGTAATAATCATTCGCAACTCAGACGTTCGGAGAGAAGATAGTACAGCACGGGAAAATTCACTAAAAAGCCAATCAAGTAAAATATAAACGGCTTTTATTTAAAAAGAAAAAAACTAGAACAAAGATGAATATGTTGCGCTCAGGATCGCGGATAGCCGCACATACACGGCTAATATGACAATTATGTGTGTGATGTATGAGAGAGAGAGAGAGAGAGAGAGAGGGAGAGAGGGTGAGAGAGAGAGAGAGAGAGAGAGAGAGAGATTACACACTTTGCCGCGCATTGACCACACTTGACCCACGCACTAAAACCTACCTGGCTGGAAACTATTTCGCAAGGTTTATCGTCGCTGGGGAAAATTAGTCGTAGATAACCGGTTTTCTCTTGGGCGGACGTGGGGCCTCCTTCGATGGTCCTCACAGCCTCACCCTTTCGCACAACGCTATCGCATGCTTACCTTCTCCTGGACAGCTTCTCCTGGCGCATTCCCTCTTTCCGTACACTCGCCTTTTCTGTCCCTTCTTATTTCGGATAGCGAGCGGGGATCCCTTTCGATAGAGCCAGGTATATACGCGTTTGTCAAACTTATTCAAGCCACACTTCTTAATTATTGCTCTCGATCACCCCGCTCTCGCGCTTCGAGTCTTTCATTCTCTCTCACGCCTCGACACTATCTCCCCCCCCTCCCCCTCTCTCTCTCTCTCTCTCTCTCTCTTACTCTCGTGCACGACGGCGTCGGCAAGCTCACGCCGACATCACTCATGCCCGCACTCGCGAGAATTCTCACCGTTAAGTACACACTTTGAAATAGACCTTTTCTGGTAAGATACAGTTGGAACTTTACTCCAAAACAAGTAGCCTCTGCCGCAGCGGCGCACAGTGGGGAATTTAGCATTTTTTTGTTCAAACCAAATATATTTTGCAAGGTCGCCTTTGAAAGCTAGGGCAATGTAGATTACAGCAAAATTATTGAGAAACCCCAACCATAACCTTTTGCCCTTGAAAAAGTGTCCCAAAATACGAATAATCTTAAAAATGTAATTTACCTAGTTTTACCTTTAAAAGAAGGGATGCATGGACATTTAAAGTTTAGAGGAAGAAAAAAGAGCCAAAATTAACCTATCAAAGTGCTAAAAGTTTTTTTTTCATAAAAAAAATCGTTTAAAAGAAAGAACGAAAAAGGAATTTCACGTAAATATTTATTAAGGAATTTATAAACAATATTTATAGAAACATAGAAACACAAAAACGAAAAAATAAACACAATTATTAGTATAGTTAGTTGATAAAAGAGAATAATAAATTCTGTTAGAAGAAGCTTCTTGCCAATGAATTGGCAGCGGTTCTTTTTAGGTGAAACCACGTAAATTAGATTTTTTCAAATTTTTTATTTTTTGCGCCTTTTTTCAAGGTCAAAAGGTAATGGTCGGTGTTTCTCAATAATTATGCTGTGATCTACATTGCCTTAGCTTTCAAATACGACCTTGAACGTCCTTGTAGCCCTTTTGGTTGCAAAGATATTTGATTTAAAAAAAAAAAAAAAAACGAAAAATTCCCCACTGTGCGGCGTGGCGCCGATACTGCGGGATGAAACTTCTCTGTTCATCCGGGGTTGCTTAGGCCCCTTCCTTTCTCCGACAGTCGTAGCTGTCCATCCGGGCTCTCCTGGCCAAGCTCATATTGTGGGTGTGTTCCGAAAACAGATTTTATGCAAGTTTTAGATCTGACAACAGTGTAAACATTCGGTCTGTTTCATTACACAAAATTTTTAACAGCTAATGGAAGCTCGCGGGAGTCGTGATGTTAATGCATGACGCCTGGACCAATCGCGAACACTTCGAGCCGTAAGAATTTTTCAGTTTTTCTTATTTTTTGTCTAAATAAATAATCCACCCCTAAAAAAAAATTTAGCTCTTAGTGTATTTTTATTTTCTCTATTCGGCTTTACCTTCAGTTTTTTTGATTGTTTGGAAATGCTACCATTAACGTGAAAAAATGATAATTACACATCCTAGCTTTTTATTACTAATTTTCTAGGAGCATATATTACTATATAAATAAAAATATTTAAATAAAAATACGCTAAGCGTTAATTTTTTGTGAAGGGTGGATTATTTCTTTAGTGCAAAAATAAAAGACTCTGAAAAATTCCTACGGCTGGAAGGGGGTCGATATCGCGAACCGGTGTTAGCACGAGTAGCTCCAGTCAACTGTTAAAAAATATGTGTAATGAAATAGATCGAATTTTTACACTATTATCAGATCTAAAACTTGCACAATCTGTTTTCGGAACGCACCCTGTCTCTTCTCTCTCTCTCTCTCTCTCTCTCTCTCTCTCTCTCTCTCTCTCTCTCTCTCTCTCTCTCTCTCTCTCTCTCTCTCTCTCTCTCTCTCTCTCTCATTAATAGGCCAGTCTCCTATCCTACGCAGAATAATCCACAGTATAACTGGTATAAAATACAATAACCAAATCTGTTCCTTATATATGTTATTAACAATTTAATGCAAAAAAGCCCTCTTTTTTGGTTTTTTGCTTATAAAATCGAAACTAGTCGACCGAACTTAATGATCCAATGAGATAAATTGTAGTAAATGAAATTACGAACAAAATTAGATGTTGATCGAATTGTTCAGATAATTAGTTACGGAGAAAAACGTGAAAAACCGAAAAAATGAGTGTTTTTTCAAAAATCCATATCTCCGCCATTTTTAAAGATGTAGCGCATATCTCTGGCGAATCGATAGTAATTCACATGTACTTTATGTGTGCGAAAACCAGGGGCTGTGTGATTATTAGTTTTTGCGTAATCGCGATATCAATTTTTTAGTACGCTATTTTTGAGCGAGGCTGTATGCTCTACGGGTGATCCGATTTCAATTATCAAAAAAGATTCTGAAAGTTCAAATGTTACAAAACATCTATCTTATTTTTTTGATAAAGTACTGTTGTCTGTTGTATACCTGAAAACAGTTTTCAGAGTTGACCAAAAACGCTCGAGCGCACGAAGGTGGCAGAGTGGTGGGGGGCGCGCGGCAGCTGAGGAGAACCGATATATATATATATAGTAATAGAACGCGCTGCGCGCCACGTATAGATCTTTGCTTCTGATTTCCTCAGAAACTAGAGGAGCTATTTTAATCTTTTTTTTTTTATTTCAGGGTAACTCAACCCACCTAAAACGATTCTGTACTTTTATTTGATGTAAAATTAATAGAAAAACAGTTTTTGAACGTTTTAATAGATTGATACGAAAATAAATATACATTTTCTATTCTTCTTAATCTATATGATATTTATTACAAAAAATGTACAGTGTTACTTAACTATATAATATTAATTAATTCGTTTACGCTTCGGTGGTAACAAATCGTTTACATCCTCGCAGTCATACGAGTAGAGTTCGTAATCGTTCTCATCGCTCGAATCGTCTTCCGATCCTAATAATGGTTTATTTATTAGTAAATTATAGCACGTGTCTTCGTGGCAGTGTGCACAAAGGTTTGTGCACTGTAAGCCGTGCTTTTTGCAGCTGCACGAAGCGTCTACACATCCTTCTTTTGAGCAACTACATGAAATTTGGAAGAGTAATTTTTGAGGTATTGGCGGATCGGTCGTTCCTACAGGTAATAAACAATTATTTTTAATTTGCCATCCCCAATCAGTAGGTACTAAAGTGTCATTGCCTAACCATAACTGAAGTTGGTAATAAACTCTAAATGTGTGTTGCTTGGCCGATCCCTGCGTTGGTGGCAATGTCTCTAAAGCAAATTTAGTTTTGGTTTTCGCTTTGCAAAAATGCACGTAGCGCCAGTCATGCAGTGAAAAATTAGTGCTCTTGTCTATTAATTTTTTTTCAGCTTTGTTGCTGTACATATCGATTATTAATTTATAGGCATTGCTAGCTATTTTTTCAGAACTAGCAGAAAACATTAATAACATTTATTTTTGTAAAGATAACAAAGGCTCAACACCAAATCAATATTTCAATAGTAATAGTTTCAAATATCCCTTTTTAAGAAATAGAATCACATTTTTACGTGCATTTTCTGGGTGCGATACAACATCTTGTTTTTATAGAATAGGCAAAAATAAATTAATAGATACCATTAACCACGAAAAATTATCAGACTTATTAGCAGTATTTTATGACCAAAATGCCAGTTCTGCAAAAATAGCTAGCAACGCCTGTAAATTAATAATCGATATGTACAGCTACAAAGCGGAAAAAAAATTCATAGACAAGAGCACTAATTTTTCACTGCATGACTGGCGCTACTTGCATTTTTGCAAAGCGAAAACCAAAACTAAAAAAACTTTGCTTTTGAGACATTGCCACCAACGCAGAGATCGGCCAAGTAACAGACATTTAGAGTTTATTACCAACTTCAGTTATGGTTAGGCAATGACACTTTAGTACCTACTGATTGGGGATAGCAAATTAAAAATAATTGTTTACTACCTATAGGAACGACCGATCCGCCTATACCTCAAAAATTACTCTTCCAAATTTCATGTAGTTGCTCAAAAAAAGGATGTGTAGAAGCTTCGTGCAGCTGCAAAAAGCACGGCTTACAGTGCACAATCCTTTATGCACACTGCCACGAAGACACGTGCTATAATTTACTAATAAATAAACCATTATTAGAATCGGAAGACGATTCGAGCGATGAGAATGGTTACGAGCTCTACTCGTATGACTGCCAGGATGTAAACGATTTGTTACCACCGAAGCGTAAACAAATTAATTAATATTATATAGTTAAGTAACACTGTACATTTTTTGTAATAAATATCATATAGATTAAGAAGAATAGAAAATGTATATCATCCGATCAATTTGATCAACATCTAATTTTGTTCATAATTTCATTTACTACAATTTATCTCATTGGACCATTCAGATCGGTCCACTAGTTTCGGTTTTATAAGCAAAAAACAAAAAAAAAGCGCTTTTTTTTGCATTAAATTGTTAATAACAAATATAAGGAACAGATTTGGTTGTTGTATTTTACACCAGCTATACTATGGATTATTCTACGTAGGATAGCGCTTACCGCTTGCTGATAAGATTTGTGTCACGCTAAAAACCTCTATTGATTGGCCTATAAATTCACGACTCTCTCCTCGCTCCATGGCACTCGCGCAACCCCTGCCGCTTCGCAATTATTGCCGTTGGCCGAGTGCTTGTGTGTCCATGTAGGTGCTTTGATTCCATTACAGGGTATACCCCTGACGGCCGGGTGTAAAAGCCGAAAACAGCAAACAGACGCTAAGTCGCAAAAATTATTTTAAGAAATAATTTGCATTTCGTACTTGTTTAAGAAATCTCCAACGGATTAAAAAAAATTTTGAACGAAATCGCTTTTTTCGAACTGCCTTTTTCGGCGGGGGGCGGAGACCGGAAGCAGAAATAAAAATTCGTAAAACTGCAAATATTGCAACAGGATTAAGTTTGCTTTTTGTACTCTATTTAGAGCTTCCCAATGGCCTTAAAATAATTTCTGAATGAAATCGCTTCTCCGGAACAACTTCTTTTGGCTGGGGGTGAAGACAAAAAAATACAAAATTGGCAAAATCACAAAAATTAGGTCAGAATAAAAATTGCTTTATCTTACTGGCCTTAAACTACATTTTAAATAAAATGGCTTCCACGAAAGTATTCCTTTCGGCTAAGAGAGAGGTGGCCTAAGTCAGAATTTGAAAAATAGCCGAATTAAAATTTTTTTGCTTTTTGGCGTGTTTGGTAGGCTTAGTATGAGGATGCTCTGCGGTACTTACGCAGCATTGCCAATTTTTGAGTATTCTTTCTGCATGACAGAAAGTGTATTTCAATAAAAATTTGGCCATTTCAAAAACAGCTGAGCTTTTCGAGGGATTATGGGGGTGGTATGAGGGTATTCCATGGTATGTAACACATACGCCAATATTTTTTGTAGTTTCTCACTACGCTCGGACCCTTACTTCACGCCGTACAGAGTGCTCCTTAGGTCACAAGTATCGTATAAAACTTTATAGCACTGCCTACCTAAGCCCGCTGTCACGCCTACCCGTGCCCTAAGTAGTCCTTTTTTGGATCGTGAGGTTAGCGCACGAGCGTAGCGTCCGATTATTTACCGAAATGTGTGTATGCATGTATTGTAAATTGGCATGCGCCATCGATACGCTCCAAAAAAGACTGGGCGAGACTGCAGTTCAACTTCACCTCGACTATTGTACGGTGGTTTACTTTGACACATCAAATAGACTGCAACAACAACAATAACCTTCGACTAATCAGTAGGAGAGAAAAAAAAGAGCTCAAAAAAATCGGGAAACTAAATCAGAGCTAAAACTAAATCGGGAGCTAAATCTTTTCAAACGCAAGGTACTTACTTTTGAAACTCTCTCCTCTTTTCTTGGTGCCATCTACCTTCTTATAATTCTGTCAGGAGGGCGGTGCATCAGATTCTACTATATCTCGACCTTTGACATGTATTTCGTAATCTACGCTCTTAAAAGGTCCTCTCTGACAATAACAAAATCAACTGTGTATTTTGTAGTTCCAGGAAAGCGATTTGTTCAAAATTAATTTTAAGGCCATTGGGGACGTTAAAATCCCTTCTTAAAAAAGTACTTTAAAAAGTACATTTTTGCGAACGTCATTTTAGCTATGGAAATATTAGTTTTTCTTTGGGGTGATTTTGAGGGTAGTTTTTGGGGGTGATAGATAGCCAAATATGTTTTTACACTGTAACTGTCTTGTTTCCGCTCAGACTTATCATAAAAAACCCGATTTTAATGTAAATCGCCAATTTTAGTTGTCCCCACAAGATTATATTTTCCAGTCTGGGAGCGTTAAGGGAGTTATCTCGATACCCAACTATCAAAATGAGGGATATTTATCTATTTGTTAATTTCCAAAATAGGTGTTGTTGACGACAGCCTTACAATTACCGGTAAACTAAATATTAATTATACATTCAAACAAAACAATTCTATTCGTCTGAATTATCAATAACAAGTTTCGCAAAGAAGCTGATTTTACTCATTTTTTGAGGTTAAATGTGCCGTTTTTTATTTCACTTAATTTTTTTTAATACATAGAAGTACAGAATGATACTTTTTAAGAGCAATAATCGTTCGTCATATCCTTATCTTTGGTTGAGAATTTTTTCATAACAAACAACTTTTTACGTGTCATAAAGATACGTAAATTTGTACGAATTCCCAGAAGACTCCCTGTTAATTAAATTAAAACATTAATACCTTTTAGTTGTACAAATTTAACTTAGTTATTTTAAGAGTTATATTAACCAGTCCTCTAAATTTTATTAAAATCTATTTTCTTGTTCAAAATCGAGAGAACTTCCTTAAGTACGCCAGACTGCATGTAGTCGTACCATTAAGGGGGCAAGCCTGGGTTAAAGTCTAAAAAAATAGAATTTAGTATAATTGGTCAGATATAATTATTTTTTTTTAATCTATAAAAAAAACTACTTTGTGCATCAAAAATATACATAAAAAACCACATTTTAGCACCTCCCTAGCTTCTGTATTTTGATTTATAAGTCTGTAATATAATCGCAGGATTGAAATATCAATTTTTGTATATTGCCTCAGGGCACGCAGCTCTACTCTGGAGCGCTTTGACCAAATGAATGAGAGAGTGAGGAAAATCTTGTTTATATATATTTACACAGAATAAGAGGAGCAGATTGTTGAAAAATTTAAATTAACCCATTAATATCCATTTTTCAATAATTTTTTAATGATTTTTTAATGATTTTTCTAATTTTTCACATATTTTTGTATATAAAAATTAATTGAGTGTCTATTTTCGAAATCTGCTACACTTATTCTATGTGAATATATATAAACAAGATTTTCCCCACTCTCTCATTCAATTTGTCAAAGTGTTCCAGAGCAGTGCTACGTGCCCTGGGTGATATACAAAAATTGATATTTCAATCCTACGGTTATTATATTACAGACTTATAAATCAAAATACAAAAGTCAGGGAAGTGCTAAAATGTGAGTTTTTATGTATATTTTTGATGTATAAAGTTGTTTTTTATGTAGATTTAAAAAAATAATTATATGTGACTAATTATACTAAATTCTAGTTTTTTAGACTTTAACCCAGGCTTGCCCCTTAAATGGTTCCCTGTGCACAGCGTCTAAAAATTCAATTATTAATTTACTCACGTGTCACAATTTACATTGATTGTAAATTACATATTACTATGTAATGAGATCATAAATTTTATTTTTCCAGGTCCTATTAAAATTAAAAAACCTCTGTAAGATTGTGATTGAGAACATCGGTATAGAAAATCCATTTCAAATATTTAGAATATTAAATGCAGCAAAGTCCAGTAATCTAAAACATGTAATCTTCCATGAATAAAACTATTATGATTTCCATTATCAATTGTTTAATTCTTGTCAAATATCTCTGAAATTTATGGTCCAATTATTTTGCCCAAAGAACTCGACTGAGAGCTATTCAAAATCTACCTCCACAAGGAATTTTGAAGAGATTTCGACAATTTTACTACCGTAATCGTTGGACATACAAAACTCATTTTTTTCATTTTTCAGGTTTTACGGTTATTTTAATAACCAAAGAACCGCGCTATCATAGTTTCTAGATTTTTAGAAACTTTTTTTTAAGAAAACATATATAATGTATAACATGTATATTAATTCTCTTTCGAATGCTACCTATCCCATTCAGATTCATACAGCTGTTCTCAAGACTTTACGATTTGAAAAAAAAAAAGTGAAAAAAATTTTAACCTGAAATATCTCTGAAATTTATGGATCAATCCTTTTTGTTGGATGGGTAGGAATAATGGAGCCTAGGCACACTTTATTTTAATCAATTATTCTTTTTATTTAGTTCCTCTGAGATCTTATTCTAGTAGTAGCAGCAACAGTTGTAGTCGTAGTACGTTCGATCTTCTCGGCGTTCGGCACAGGAGAGAGCGAGCGGCGTCGCTCGCACGCACACGTTGTAGGCGAGGGGGGAGAGAGAGACGGCAGGCTGTCCGCAGTCCGCTGCGCTCCTCTGTTCGGCACGTGGCGCCATCCCATCGTCGCTGTCGTGCGACGCACAGCTCCTCAGTGCACGCTCCTCGTAGCGGCATGCTACGTGTGTGCTCTCGAAGCACATTTCTTACACTTTTGCCTAAAGAAAAGACTCGATTCGTAGACAAAATCTACCCCTACAAAGAATTTCAAAGCGATTAAGCCAATTTTACTCTAGTTATGCAACGACACAAAAAAACGCTTTTTTTTATAAATTATTTTTTTTCTCCAAAAATAATGAATAAAAAAACATAAAAATTGAGCAAGATATAGTACTCAATATTCTTTACAACAACAAAAATATGCATGTCAATATCTTTTTTTAATTTCGAAATATAACCTATTTACAAAAAATTACGTTTTCATCAATAACTTATGATAAAATATAGCTATATACTTTTTTTTTTTTTAAATTCTAGATAATTTTATTCTGTATACAGAGAATTCGTAATATATAAACAATATTCGTCTAAATACTAAAAAAATCAATAATAAAAATTTTCTAAATTGAAAAATCGCTATAAAAAACAAAAAAATCGATTTTTTCAAAAATAAAGTATTGACCCCAACTTTGTAAGCAAAATAAAAAAAATGGTCCCTCTCTCGTAAAACCCGGTCAAGTAGATCATGAGATATCAGCGTATACGGACATACATACATGCACACACACACACACATCCATTAGGACATTTTCTAAAAATAGTGTATTTCGATTCCAAATTTGCTAAACAACATTCCTAACACATTTTCTCAACAATTTTTTTTTTTACTATTGTTACGTCCTGTGAGACGCATTACGGAATTTAGAATACCATTTAAAATTCAATATTATCAGATATTTCCTGACACACAACGACGCGAACGCAATTTTATACGACGCAGCATTTCGTTCAGGTGACATTGTGACGTAGCGAGTCACCAGCCTCAAGAAAGACAGCGTGAAAATTTTTTAACAATTCAGCATTTCACGATGCTCCCATTTAAACGTATATAAGTCGCAACAAAGGATTTTTTAATAAGATGATCTCAAATTAGCGTTTTACTCATCTATAACCTAATTATTCTGCGGTATATATACGGCAACGTGCGCCGCGTACTTTAGTCACAGTGTCACGTAACCTGGAGAGCTCCGGATACTTCCAACGACAGTGGGGCAATTAAAATCGTAAGCCTTGCTCATCTAGTAAGCAAAATTTATAAGTTGAATTATATTCAAATTACAAACCAACTGTCAAATTTAAGTGACAGTATAATTATAAGAGAATAAATTATAAGCGAAGACATTGTCACTGCGTTTAACTGGAAGCCATACAATTGTATAGGTAATTAATTGTATATTTTATTAATAAACTCGCATCTAAATCAATTATTATTTGTTTTCTCTTATTCCGGACTTAACATTGGTTCCCCGGTATCGGAAATTGAACCCAAGCCTTCTGGGTGAAAGCCAGATATCCTAGCCACAGCTAGGCTATCCTAGCACAAAGCTTCCTCTAGGATGAATCAAAATGAAAAATTCTTAGTTTTCATAAAAAATTGCAAAAATAGTATATTACACACCTAGGTCAGTAAAATAAGAAATGTCTCAGATCACATTTAATTGTCGGCCAAGGCGAAGCCAAGGTAGATAAACATTTGATCTGAGGTTTTCTTCTTTACTGGCGAAGGTGTGTATACTATTTTTCTGCTTGACGGCGCCGGAAAGCGGCAATTTCGTTTCGCGCAGCGGCCGGCACATTGGCGCTTTCCGGCCGGAGGGCAGAAAATAACAATTTTTCATATCAAGTAACTTTTGTAATTATAAAAATATTGATCTAATAATGTAGAAACAGATTTTTTTCTTCTAAATCTGTAAATTAGGAAAGAATAAACGATTTTAAAGTTTTGAGCTGCGGACTTCATGTTAAAGATCCTATATGATTTAATGCGGGCCCAATAACCCTACATAAACTATTCGCTGACAACATTTTTGTACGGGCTCGAGAAACTATTGTACATCAAAATATCGCAGGCACCAAAAAGATGCTTCATCCAATTCAAAACCTTTGATGAATGACTTGGTTAATTGAGCATTTACCCTAACATAAATCCTTTGTGGTAGGTACAGTGTTATTTTATTGTTATAAATTGAACTATTCCTTTATTGTAAATTGTTTATTTTTTTGTAACAAAGCTTCTTCTAATATATGTATTATTCCGGGCTCCATAACCCTACATAAATTACTCGCTGACTACTTTATTGTGCGGGCTCCATAAACTATGGTACATCAAAATATCCCGGGCTCCATAAAAATGCTTCATCCAATTCTAATCTTTGATGCATGACTTGATTAATTCAGCATTTACCCTAACATAAATCCTTTGTGGTAGGTACAGTTTATTTTATTGTTATAAATTGAACCATTGCTTTATTGTAAATTGTTTATTTTTTTTTGTAACAAAGCTTCTTCAAATATATGTATTATTCCGGGCTCCATAACCCTACATAAATTATTCGCTGACTACATTATTGTGCGGGATCCATAAACTATTGTACATCAAAACAATCTGGGCTCCATAAAAATGCTTTATCCAATTGTAATCTTTGATGCATGTCTTGGTTAATTCAGCATTTACCCTAACATAAATCCTTTGTGATAGGTACAGTGATATTTTATTGTTATAAATTGAACCATTACTTTATTGTAAAATGTTTATTTTTTAGTAACAAAGCTTCTAAAAATATATGTACTATTTCGGGCTCCATAACCCTACATAAATTATTCGCTGAATACATTTTTGTGCGGGCTCCATAAACTGTTATATATCTAAATATCCCGGGCTCCATCAAGACGTTTAAGTCAATTGTAATCTCTAGTGCATTTCTTGGTTAATTGAGCATTTACTCTAACATAAGCCCTTTGCGGTAGGAATAATGTTATCTTATTGTTACAAAGTGAACCATTACTTTATTCTAACAAAGCTTCTAAAAATATATGTACTATTTCGGACTCCATAACCCTACATAAATTATTCGCTGACTACATTTTTGTGCGGGCTCCATAAACTGTTATATATCTAAATATCCCGGGCTCCATAAAGACGTTTAAGTCAATTGTAACGTTTAGTGCATGTCTTGATTAGTTGAGCATTTACTCTAACATAAACCCTTTGCGGTAGGAATAATGTTATGTTATTGTTACAAAGTGAACCATTACTTTATTCTAACAAAGCTTCTAAAAATATATGTACTGTTTCGGGCTCCATAACCCTACATAAATTATTCGCTGACTACATTTTTGTACAGGCTCCATAAACTGGAATCTATCTATTCCGGTCTCCATAATGACATTTAATCCAATTATAATCTCTAGTGCATTTCTTGTTTAATTGAGCATTTACTCTAACATAAACCCTCTGCGGTGGGAATAATCTTATTTTATTCTTACAAATTAGACCATTCCTTTATTGTAAAATATTTTTCTTTCTGTAACAAAACTTCTTAAATTATATATATCGTTCCGGGCTCTATAAACTATTATATATGTAAATATCTCGGGCTGCATAAAGGTGTTTTATCCAATATTCGCTTTTGTCCCTGACTTAGTTTATTACACATTTACCCTTAATTTGTAGTAAAGATATCTAGAGCACTGCGTGGCATAAATCCGCATTTATGTCACGCCTATCCGTGACATAAGAGTTCATTATTACATCGTGCTTCTCACCCTCGCAATCGGTCGAGCGAACTGGTCGGTGCAAATATGAACTGGTACCTACACGGAGAGAAATGTTTATAAAAAATTCATATATTTTTCACGAAAAATTGCTATACTATTGCTCAATTGACAAATTTACATTCTACTTAATTTTAGGATAACTTTACCAATTTTGGCTAAAAACTAGATAGTAATGTGCAATTCACCATAAAAAAAAATTTTTCGCAACATACGTTACCTACATATTTATTATCTTAGTCACTTGCATTATGAAACTAACATGCTAAATAATTTTTTATATAGAAAAAAAATCGTAAACGAGAATCGAACCCGAGCCTGTAAGACGGTAAGCGGGCAGTCTTACTGCTATGCCACGCCGAATTTTCTTAAAGAATACTTCATCTCGTCTACATATGCTACAGCTCTCACAGCCGACGGTCGCGTAATTGTTACGAATACTAACTATCAAGAATTGCTATAGATTTTATAAAATTTGTATACACTTATACCAATAATTGCTAAAAATATACTAAAGAATATCTATAATACGACTTTGGCTCCCCATTCGTAGAAATTATAGTAATTTTTGCATCAAAATTTCTCTCCGCGTAGTGGCACAGGTAGGCGTGAAATAACGGATTTATTCAGTCAGGGCTATAAAATAATGTACGATACACGTGTCATGAGTTATTCTTCACGGTAGGGCGCTGATGAGCGTACTGGCTACGCTCGGTCGCTTGTACACGCCATGCCGTAAAGTACACGGAAAAGAAGTTTCTAGTTAAAATTACTCCTTTAACGACTAGAATTTAGTCTAGAGTAGAAGAAAATGGAGACATACTCGAAATGTATCAAATTTTGGAATCCACTTTACTAAAGGGTCTTTTGGAATAACTAAAGCGGAAATTTACAATTAAACAAACTTTTTCGCTATCTACATTACCGTTGACGTTATTTAGATATTTATCTAGTTATATTTTATATTGTGAATATACTTCAAGTTGAAGAAATCAATAATTTTATTCCACACTCACTAAATGGACCACCCATTGCTCTCGAAAATTGGGGCGGTAGTGTCATATATATCCCGCAAATCTGATTTGCGGGTCAAAAGTAAATTTTGCGGTTGGAAAGTAACATTTTTTTTTATATTTTTATAATATTATTTATTTTGTAATAAATCCATGAAAATAGTGGCTTTTTAAAACCATAAAGAATTTTAATTATGAAATATAAAAAAAAATCTTTTTTTCAAAAAAAGAAAACGTTTTAGCCCAGTTTTTCAGAGTCAAAAGGTGGCCACGATCGAGTGTGCAATAAAGTACCATAGGTAACAAGGGACGAAAGTAGATTTTTCTCTTGGGTGGTTACTGCTCGCACGAAATACTTGTTACATAATGTACTATTTTGTTTGTAAACTTTTGTATTTTGTAAACTTGTAAAATTTTTATTTTAAATTTAAACTTGTTTAAAATTTACAAACTTGTTACATCATGTACTACTTTGTATCAGAGAAAAAAGCAGAGTGCTGGGATCGAACCCGAGCCCGTCGTGCGAGAAGCCAAAATCTACAACCGCTACTCCAACGTTTACTTACACGAAAGATGTTTCAACTCGTCTACATATTTGCTCCACATTGTGTTCTACCAATTTTTATTAAACTGACTCGTAAAAATTGTTGCCTTTTCTATTAAAGATTAGTGTTTTGAAAATTTAGTGTTAGTACTAAATTTTATATAAGTAATGTAGCAAATTTTATACCCGTATTTATGTATTTTTAAAAAGGTGTATACCATTAATTGCCAAAAATATATGAAATATTTTGTTAATTTGACTCCGTTGTTTTACTATCGAAATTTTTCAAAATGTATGTATTATTCCATACCGGGTTGCAAATATTCACCTGGTTTGCACCTGAATTTTCACCTGAATTATCTCCTGAATTTCCACCTGAATTTTACGTGAAATTCATGTAAAATATATGCGAAAACCACTCAAATTTTATGTAATTTATACCTGTATTTCACGTGTCAAAATTCTAAAAACGTCAGGTGAATTTCACGTGATTTTCACCCGATTCTCACGTGAACTTCACCGGAGATAAATTAAAGCTTCGTTCTTGTGTCATCGTTTTCTCAGGTGAATTTCACGTGATTTTCAGAAGATTTACGCATGAACTTCATGTAGATTTTAGGTTTATTTCACCAATATTTTATAGCATTTTCAGGTGAATTTAATCTGAAATTCATGTGATTTTCGCCCGATATTCACGTGAACTTCACCAGAGATAAATTAAAGCTTCGTTCTCGTGTTATGGTTTCTCAGGTGAATTTCACGTGATTTTCACTCGATATACAAATAAATTGTGGCTTCGTTCTCGTGCTATCGCTTTCTCAGATGAATTTCTCGTGATTTTCAGAGGATTTTTGCATGAATTTCATGTAAATATTTGGTTTATTTCACCTATATTTCGTAGCATTTTCGGGTTAATTTAACCTGAAATTCGTGTAATTTCCGCCCAATATTCACGTGAACTTCATCAGAGATAAATTAAAGCTTCTTTCTCTTGGTATCGTTTTCTCAGGTGAATTTCACGTGATTTTCACCCGATATTCACGTAAACTTTATATGTGCAGTTTATATATGTTAAATGGGTCCTATGCATGTTCCTTGCGGGTCCCATATAATTGACATAAAAATAGTTAAAATGTTTTTTTCGGAATAACAACATTTCATTCGAATACGAATCAATATTACTTCCTATAATACTTTGATAAAAATATATTCTTATTATAAATTAAGGCAACAACTATGTAAGTAAAAAATAGAGACATGTAACATCCCTGTATATAGGAATATGATGATCATAAAATGATAATGTGGTTTTCTTAATGTGGAGCTACTCGACAACGACCCGTGATAGCAAATTCACACGAGGCCGGAGCCGAGCGTGCCCACGTGTACTAGATTATTAGCAGCTACTATGAATAGTTGCGACGACGTCGGCGATAGCGCCGAGGAGTCGACATCTTGGCGACGATGGTATGCTCTTAAAAGAAACAGCTCAAAGTTTTAAAATCGTTTATGCTTTGTAAGTTAACTGATATTTATTATTCAATAAAGTTTTTTCTGATTGTTTATTAAAAACCCTATAAAATGAGCCCTACTGGAACGATATTGGCAAACCCTCTTTTGTTAAGAATTGTATATTTTTAAACACGAATAGAAACCAATAATTTGCATTTTTGACAACCTGATGGATTGAGATTTTAATGTTATTCATATATCTAATGTCATGGATCTTGTCGCTGAATTTTCTCAAAGCATGAAATGAAAAATACATTAACCTTTTATGTTCAACAATATTTTCAGCCGGCTTATGAGTAATAATATTTATATTTACTTTCATAAATTTTCAATAGGAGTGGCTTACACTGTTGAAACCCTCTATTTGTAATCTTCATATCTATTCGAAATTGAATTTCATTAGTAATCTATTATTATGTGTGCCAAAACCAAAAGTAAATTGTTAAACTCAAAGTAGTTGAAGGCAACTATCAATTGTATATTCCGATGCACAGACAAATACTTCTTGCTCAATAATTTTCAAATAAAGTATGGTGTTCTTATTAAGCCTTCGTTTCATGAAATTTCATAAAGTATATAATCTACAATCTTATAAACCATTAACATTCATAATTAAATTATTTAATTTTACACTTACAGTGAATAGTTTATGAAATTTCATGAAGCAAAGGCTTGATAAGAACACTATATTCTATTGCACTATTATTGAGTAAGAAGTATTTATCTGTGCATCGGTATATACAATTGCTAAATTTTCTTTCAACTACTTTGATTGAACTTTTTTTATAGTGATTTACTTTTAGCTTTGACACATAATAATAGATTACTTATGAAATTCAATTTTGAGTGAATAGGAAGAATGCAAATAGGTGTATTAAAAGTTGTAAGCGGCTACCATTGAAGATTTAGAATAGTAAATAGAAATATTATTACTTATATAAGTCTATCAAAAATATTGTTGAAAATAGATATTTAATGTATTTTTCATTCTTTGACAAAATTTATCAACAAGATCCATCACATAAGGTATATCAAGAATATCAAGTTATCAACTCTATCGAGTTATCAAAAATAGAAACCCATACAATTATTTCCTAAAGTAGCACATACGGTTTTAAAATTTTGTGCTGCTGTCTTCATGTAAAATGCGTTACGCTGAAATTAAAGACTTACATTTTGTCTGGTTTTGATGATATCGTCAGACCATCCACTGGAGGTATAATAAAGGCCAGGTCGAGGCCCTTATTTGTTTTATTACTGTTGAGAAGTGCCTCAGTCTGATTGTCGCTGATGACATAAGCAGCGTATAAGCAACTACAAACAGCCACTACGCTGGGAGTGCAACATGGGAGCTGAGTACATAAATAAACATAAGGATGATAAAAAGAAGACTAGGATATCCTTACCGCAGAAAACGACACTTCGATGTAGCAGTGGGGATAGTTGATCACCCCAACCGCTGATCCAGATACCTGTAACAAGAGAAAAATATCATCAGCCCACCCTCCCATAGAGAGGTTAGGAATCTATATGTTTTACTGCCGACTTAGACGCCTTGTTTTCTCCGATGTCACCACTAAGCAATGGATTCAACGTCAGGATCGACGTACACCCACCAAGGCACCGTACTCTAGCAGCCGCTGTCATCGCTGGAAACGCCGACCAAGACACAAGCACGGCCGCGGCAGTCAGCCTTTCTACAAACAATTCAGTCAGCTTCTAAATAATCTTCCCTCTCTTTCTATTCGCCGTGTCGAAGGTTGCGTGAGCCGTCTGGTGGTAGAAAAAGGAAACCCCCAAAATAGGCCGAAAAGCATTGGCGATACGGGGGATTTAAATCGCTCATATATATGCATATCGGAGCGATATGCATATATATGATACGGCTCACGTAACCTTCGACAAGGCGAATTGAAACTACGCTCCCACGTACATGAGCCTTCATGGCTCACCTACTCTATCTATAATACCTCTATGAGTATATCAGTATATGGCAAGCACGCACGTTGCACGACAGCGCCAATTACTTAACAGCTGACTGAATTGTTTGTAGAAAAGCTAACTGCCGCGGCCGTGCTTGGGTCTTGGTCGGCGTTTTCAGCGATGACAGCGGCTGCTAAAGTACGGTGTCTTGGAGAGTGTCGTTCCTGTCGTTGAATCCATTGCTTGATGGTGACTTATCGGAGAAAACAAGGCGTCTAAGTCGGCAGTAAAACATATAGATTCCTAACCTCTCTATGGGAGGGTGGGCTGATGTTATTTTTCTCTTGTTACAGGTATCTGGATCAGCGGTTGGGGTGATCAACTATCCCCACTGCTACATCGAAGTGTCGTTTTCTGCGGTAAGGATATCCTAGTCTTCTTTTTATCATCCTTATGTTTATTTATGTACTCAGCTCTCCTCTTGCACTCCCAGCGTAGTGGCTGTTTGTAGTTGCTTATACGCTGCTTATGTCATCAGCGACAATCAGGCTGAGGCACTTCTCAACAGTAATAAAACAAATAAGGGCCTCGACCTGGCCTTTATTACCTCCAGTGGATGGTCTGACGATATCATCAAAACCAGATAAAATGTAAGTCTTTAATTTCAGCGTAACACATTTTACATGAAGACAGCAGCACAAAATGTTAAAACCGTCTGTGCTACTTTAGGAATTAATTCTATGGGTTTCTATTTTTGATAACTCGATAGAGTTGATAACTTGATATTCTTGATATACCTTATGTGATGGATCTTGTTGACAAATTTTGTCAAAGAATGAAAAATACATTAAATATCTATTTTCAACAATATTTTTGATAGACTTATATAAGTAATAATATTTCTATTTACTTTTCTAAATTTTCAATGGGAGCCGCTTACAACTTTTAATACACCTATTTGCATTCTTCCTATTCACCAAAAATTGAATTTCGTAAGTAATCTGTTATTATGTGTCAAAGCTAAAAGTAAATCACTATAAAAAAAGTTCAATCAAAGTAGTTGAAAGAAAATTTAGCAATTGTATATTCAGATGCACAGACAAATACTTCTTACTCAATGATACTGCAATATAATATAGTGTTCTTATCAAGCCTTCGCTTCATGAAATTTCATAAACTATTCACTGTAAGTTTAAAATTAAATAATTTAATTATGAATGTTAATGGTTTCTAAGATTGTAGATTATATACTTTATGAAAATTCATGAAGCGAAGGCTTAATAAGAACACCATACTTTATTTGAAAATTATTGAGTAAGAAGTATTTGTCTGTGCATCGGAATATACAATTGATAGTTGCCTTCGACTACTTTGATTTTAACTTTTTTATAGCAATTTACTTTAGCTTTGACACACATAATAATAGATTACTTATGAAATTCAATTTCGAATAGATATGAAGATTACAAATTGAGTGTATTAACAGTGTAAGCGGCTCCATTTGAAAATATAGGAAAGTAAATATAAATGTTATTACTTATAAGCCTGCTGAAAATATTCCTGAAAATAAAAGATTAATGTATTTTTCATTTTCAACAATATTTTTGATAGACTTATAAGTAATAATATTTCTATTTATTTTTTTAAATTTTCAATGGGAGCCGCTTACAATTTGTAATACACTCTATTTGCATTCTTCCTATCTACTCAAAATTGAATTTCATAAGTAATCTAATTATGTGTCAAAGCTAAAAGTAAATCACTATAAAAAAGGTTCAATCAAAGTAGTTGAAAGAAAATTTAGCAATTGTATATTCCGATGCACAGACAAATACTCAATAATAGTCCAATGTAATATGGAGTTCTTATTAAGCTTTCGCTTCATGAAATTTCATAAACTATTCACTGTAAGTGTAAAATTAAATAATTTAATTATGAATGTTAATGGTTTATAAGATTGTAGATTATATACTTTATGAAATTTCGTGAAGCGAAGGCTTAATAAGAACACCATACTTTATTTGAAAATTATTGAGCAAGAAGTATTTGTCTGTGCATCGAAATATACAATTGATAGTTGCCTTCAACTACTTTGAGTTTAACAATTTACTTTTGGCTTTGGCACACATAATATTAGATTACTAATGAAATTCAATTTCGAATAGATATGAAGATTACAAATAGAGGGTTTCAACAGTGTAAGCCACTCCTATTGAAAATTTATGAAAGTAAATATAAATATTATTACTCATAAGCCTGCTGAAAATATTGTTGAACATAAAAGGTTAATGTATTTTTCATTTCATGCTTTGAGAAAATTCAGTGACAAGATCCATGACATTAGATATATGAATAACATTAAGATCTCAATCCAGCAGGTTGTCAAAAATGCAAATTATTGGTTTCTATTCGTGTTTAAAAATATACAATTCTTTACAAAAGAGGGTTTGCCAATATCGTTCCAGTAGGGCTCATTTTAAAGGGTTTTTAATAAACAATCAGAAAAAACTTTATTGAATAATAAATATCAGATAACTTACGAAGCTTAAACGATTTTAAAACTTTGAGCTGTTTCTTTTAAGAGCATACGAGCTGCTAATAATCTAGTACACGTGGGCACGCTCGGCTCCGGCCTCGTGTGAATTTGCTATCACGGGTCGTTGTCGAGTATCGCGAGCATGAGACTCGTTAAACATCATTTCTCCTTTCTCTACATTAAGAAAACCACATTATCATTTTATGATCATCATATTCCTATATACAGGTATATTACATGTCTCTATTTTTTACTTACATACACGGAGAGAAAAATTTCAGTAAAAATTACAAAAAGTTCCGCAATTTTTACTGAACTTTTCGGTACTGCGGTAACAGACTGCCAAAATGAGCGGATTTACTTGACTTTCTATACTTTTTATAGAATTTTCAGTAAAAATTACCGAACTGTTCAGTAACTTTTAAGAGAAGGTTTGGAAGTTTTCGTTGGCGTAACGTGCGGTGGCGCTGTTGACTGTTGTGCGCATGCGCGTTCTTGAATTTCAGCGAGAATTACCGTGCACAACCGGTAGATGGCGAATATTGAAACTCGCAAGTGACCACGACTTTCCTCAGTTAGTATATAAGTCCGCTGAGTTTCTAAAGTTCATATGTAAGCGTTTGCGTATTGCGAAATGTAAGGCATTACTTAGGTTATGAGTAGTATAGTAGTTAGATATGTTTAGGACTTTAGATATAAAAATTTCCTATGTAAAAGCGGCGTGCATATTTACATCTTATCTTACACCACAAGGAAAGCAACACTGGATTTCCAACTATTAAAATGGCGATAAGTGCGATTAATATAAATTATTCCCATAAATAGATAAATTTAGTTTAATTACCATATTCGCCATATTCTATAAAATTTATAACTCAAAAAAGAGTAAAAATTACGGAACGGTTCAGTAAAAAGTAAGTGCTTAGAAAAATTACCGAACTGTTCTGTAAAATTTACAAAAATGTCAGTCTGTTACCATAGTACCGTGAAGTTCGGTAAAAATTATCGAACTTTTTGTAATTTTTACTGAAAATTTTCTCTCCGTGTAGTTGTAGCCTTAATTTATAATAAGAATATATTTTTATCAAAGTATTATAGGAAGTAATATTGATTCGTATTCGAATGAAATGTTGTTAATCCGAAAAAAAAATTTTAACTATTTTTATTTCAATTATATGGGATCCGCAAGGAACATGCATAGGACCCATTTAACGTATATAAATTGCACATATAAAGTTCACGTGAATATCGGGTGAAAATCACGTGAAATTCACCTGAGAAAACGATACCAAGAGAAAGAAGCTTTAATTTATCTCTGGTGAAGTTCACGTGAATATTGGGCGGAAATTACATGAATTTCAGGTTAAATTAACCCGAAAATGCTACGAAATATAGGTGAAATAAAACACATATTTACATGAAATTCATGCAAAAATCCTCTTCAAAGCACGAGAAATTCATCTGAGAAAACGATAGCACGAGAACGAAGCCTCAATTTATTTGAAGTAAAGTTCACGTGAATATTGGGTGAAAATCACGTGAAATTCACCTGAGAAAACTGTCACGTCCTAAAACGTAACACGACTGGGATGTTTAACCCAATTAAGAGTTATGCTCTTTTTAGGCCTTAGCTGCGCTAGCTAGTAAACCTTGGACGAGCTGAGGAAAGGAGTGTAATAACAGTTCGTAATTAATCGTAAAAAAAAAAGGAATTTGTAACTGATTTTCTTTTGGATTAGGAATTTGGGTTTTATAAGGACCAACGGAAGCAGCACATTTGTCTCGTAAAAACAATTTTTGTTGCACATGCCTCTTGTATGGATAGGAGAAAGGTCACGAGCCCAGGAATGGTGTATGTTGGGTAATACTAAATTTTTCCCATCTCAGGTTATTCTCAGCTACGCCCTTCCCTAACCTATCAAAATAAGTGGTTATTTCTTTAATGTTTCTTTCCTATTCTTTAATGTTACTAGAGACTCTTTTAAAAAAAACAAAAAGAAAGAAAATAAAATTTATATTATTTTGTCAAATCAAATTGCACCAAGCTCGTAAAACTCGCACTAAATGATTTGTGTAATGTGAATAACTTCTGTCCATTAAAGTTCGTAAAACCAAAGCCAATCGGTTATTCACAATCCAAAACAATATAATAATTTATTTATTTGAATTTTGATTTTAATAATATTTTCCACTTTGCAAAAATAAAATTTATACTATTTTGTCAAATCAAATTGCACCAAGCTCGTAAAACTCGCACTAAATGATTTGTGTAATGTGAATAACGTCTGTCCATTAAAGTTCGTAAAACCAAAGCCAATCGGTTATTCACAATCCAAAACAATATAATAATTTATTTATTTGAATTTTGATTTTAATAATATTTTCCAATTTGCAAAAATAAAATTTATACTATTTTGTCAAATCAAATTGCACCAAGCTCGTAAAACTCGCACTAAATGATTTGTGTAATGTGAATAACTTCTGTCCATTAAAGTTCGTAAAACCAAGGCCAATCGGTTATTCACAATCCAAAACAATATAATAATTTATTTATTTGAATTTTGATTTTAATAATATTTTCCACTTTTGCAAAAATAAAATTTATACTATTTTGTCAAATCAAATTGCGCCAAGCTCGTAAAACTCGTACTAAATGATTTGTGTAATGTGAATAACTTCTGTCCATTAAAGTTCGTAAAACCAAGGCCAATCGGTTATTCATAATCCAAAACAATATAATAATTTATTTATTTGAATTTTGATTTTATTAATATTTTCCACTTTGCAAAAATAAAATTTATACTATTTTGTCAAATCAAATTGCACCAAGCTCGTAAAACTCGCACTAAATGATTTGTGTAATGTGAATAACTTCTGTCCATTAAAGTTCGTAAAACCAAGGCCAATTGGTTATTCACAATCCAAAACAATATAATAATTTATTTATTTGAATTTTTGATTTTATTTACCTTTCTTATTTTTGTAAATTTTCTTTTCTCTTATAAATTTTTTTTTTTAATATAGTAAATTTGGAAATTTGAATTTAGAAATTTTGTAAGAAAAAGAAATTGAACTAAAAATTTGTATAAATTGAATATTTATTTAAGTTTGAAATTTGAGTGTTAATACAGAATCTTAAGCTTGTAAGGCTTGTAAATCTGCTGTACAGTCAGCAAAGCTTGTGAGGCTTGTAGTGAACTGCACCCTGGACCAGTCAGCAAAGCTTGTGAGGCTTGTAAATCTGACTGACTGACCAGCAGGGCGCGTTCGGCGTATTTAAATACATTGCTCCTCCTCTTCTTTGGCTGGAAAAAATTGCGGTGTCGAATCGGGTAGTTGCGTCATCTTGCTTTAACGAATCGTTGGTTGACAAGTGTAAAGGCGATTGATAGTCGTATATCCTGTAGTGTTAATTGAGGCTAGTGGTATGAGAAAACGGTGTCCAATGGTGCGGAGGCGTCATCCCTTCCAAACGTCGATTTTTGTGATAGTGGGGAAAATCCTATGTTTTAACACAGAGAGCGGCAGAGAGCGATCCCTTATCCCTTCCCTAGGGTATTTTCCGGCGGCTCGTATCTTCCTTAAGGAGTGAGAGAGAACGATATATGTGCGACAGAGAAAGAGAGATGAGAGAGACAAAAGATATATCCTTCTCTTTCTTTCGAGTCAAAAATGATCAATTTTCTGCTACTTGCTGAAAATTATACAATGTTGGCAGTTTATAAATTATAAAATATGTTATTCTATTACATTTTGTTCTAAAATGAAAATACAAATTTGAACGGAAGTTATCGGTCTATTACAACAGGAGTTAAACGCATTACAAATTTTATAAACTTAATTATACATTAAACAATGAAATTTCTTATGCAAACTTTATAAAAACATTAGACTATTCATTCTAGCTAATATATCAATCATATTATTAAGTTATTTTATTAAATTAATATATTTTCCTTAGATTTTCTATTATTTATTTAAAATATTTGAAATTTAATTAGTTTTCGTAAGTAACAATGTGTTAAAATACAACTATTGTCCAGTAAAATGTTTTATCTAATGTGTATATTTCATAAAACTTGCATTAACAATGAAAATTACTTATAAATAGTCATAATAGTTAATTATTATTAAGAAAACGTACGAATTACAAATGTATTATTCAAATTCTAAACAGTTTATCATCTAAACTTAAAGTCTAGTTAGTTAATCTAGTAGAAATAGACAAATGGATTATTATTACTATAAAAACATATTATAATAATGGATTTTCTCATCTCTTAATTTTTACTTAACATAATGCAACTTTTATCTTAAACAAAAATTATTTTTCTAATTATAATTAATGAGATATCTAGCGTTACTCTAAAATAATATTCTTATGCTATAGTACATTGAGTCCCAAAAGATGCTGGAAAATGCGTCTCCGCGCAGGAAGACTGAGAAAAATCTATTTTTAGACGAGCCATGTGTTTTGGGGCTATGTAGCTGACAAACATCTTCTTTGTCTCGGTTTTTCCTATAATTAACAATCTAGATATTCTACCATGAATTGAATTATTTATCTTACTAAATAATTATGTAGCAAGATATTACAACTTGAATGAAAATGCTACGACTATTTTAATGATAGTTATTCGGAATACAAAATTTTACTAACTTAATAATCTAATTTACAATGAAATCATGTATGATAAATTTATAATAACAGTTAATTATCTAAAATAAACTAAAACCTAAATGCTTTGTTATCAAAACTTGTTGATTTATATAATATAATAGCTATTATAGTAATTATTTATCGTTGGTTAATAAAGATTCTTTACATGGTTATAGGTTGCGTTTATAAAATGCATATGGTTACTCATAGAGCTATATTTTTGGGTTTTTGTTACTAGATCTTTGTATTATTAATACAAAAACAACAAAGCTGTTGATTGCAATTTAACAAAGAATATATATAATTAATATTATTTTTCCTAATTTCCTTACTGCTATATTTAATATCGGTTGTTGTTAAAATAATTTTATTGATAACGGTTTGAGAGATAATGTAAAATAATATTTCAATGTATAGTATAAGTCATGTTTTGAAAAACTCGGAAAAGCGCGTCCCTGCGTGGGAAAGCGTCGTATCTATATTTAGTATGGGCCATGTGTTTTACAGCCCCAAGATTACGCATCCGCTCGAGGCAAGCGTCCCTTAAAGCTAATTTCACATTCTGAAGGAATATTTTCGAGCTTAAATATAGTTATTTCAAACTGAAAAAACATTAATTTATTTATTTATTAATTAGTTAAAAGTTGATTTATTTACTACAAGAATATTTTGTATAAACCAATTATTTTGCTGGTTGGTGAGTTTCCTTTATAGAAGTAAGAAAAAGAAACAAAAGAAAAAATAATGGGATGAGTTTTATTACTCAGGTATAGAAAATAGTCCTTCAGGAGTGTGGCTTAAAGTAACTATTATAATCTTAAATCTATTTTACAAATGTTATATCATGTAAACTATTTATCCCACGCCTGAACGGTTGCTAGTTAAAGTGTATTATCAAACGAACAATATATGGTTAAACGCTAACTTAGTTTATATATAAAATACTAAAATATTCAGTCGAACATACAAAGGAATTATTACATTTGGTAATTCATACCTAAGCTATTATTTAGAATATATCCTAGTAGAAAGTTAGTCATATTTCATAACTATTGTGTTAATTCAATCTAGAATATTTTTTTAATAAAAATCGTGATGCAGAAATTTATTATTCAACTAAGAGTTTTACTATTACAATTTTTATGATATTTAAATATCAATTTCTTATTCAGATTGGTATATAACTATGAAATACGAGTAACGTTGTTTTAAAATTTCTACTAGAGTGGGTTACTTATTTTATAATTGAAAAGTAATAATCTTCGGTAAATTATTTCATACTATATTTTATTATGCTCGTGGTCGTAGGTATGATTAGTTACAAATTTTATTTTATTTAAAAATAGTTTTTGTCCTTTATCAAGAAGAAAAGAAAGTTTACAGTCCGTTTAATATAAAGCCGGAATATAGCTTTAAGAATAGAAAAGTTAAAAGATTTAAAAATTTGAGATTAAGGCGTGCGCCGCATCATCGTTTTTATGGAGCTTGAGGCAAACCCCTGAGTGGTGCAGGTCACAACCCTTGATGCAGTAGTGTCAGTAGGGTAGTAGTGGTTCAGGGTTACGATCATGATTCATCGCATAAAAATATATACAAAAAAAAAAATTTTCCCATCGTAGACGGTTCCGTTACAAAACGATAACAAGAGAAAGTAGCTTTGATTTATCTGTGGTGAAGTTCACGTGAATATTGGGCGAATATCACATGAATTTCAGGTTAAGTTCACCCAAAAATGCTACGAAATATAGGTGAAATAAATCAGAAATTTACATGAAGTTCATGCGAAAATGTTCTGAAAATCACGTAAAATTCACGTGAAAAAACGATGTCACAAGAACGAAACTTTAATTTATCTCCGGTGAAGTTCACGTGAGCATCGGGTGAAAATCACGCGAAATTCACCTGACGTTTTTAGAATTTTGACACGTGAAATACAGGTATAAATCACATAAAATTTGGGTAGTTTTCGCATACATTTTACACGAATTTCATGTAAAATTTAGGTGGAAATTCAGGTGATAATTCAGGTGGAAATTCAGGTGAAAACCAGGTGAATATTTACAACCGGGTAATCATGCCTGAATTATTAACGATCTACGTTTGTGTAAGGGCTCCATAAACTATTTCATATTAAAATATCTTGACCTTCATGACGAACAATTGTTATTTTTTCCAGTTTTTGGTAAAATCTCAACAATTGTCATTTTTTTAATAATAATCCTGAAACTTTTTGTGTAGCACATACATTGCTATATGTATGCGTTTCACTTGTAGAATGTGGACAAATTTAGTTTATGACCCTATTGTAAAGTCTCAGATTGGCTGATTACTAGTATATACCTTTATCTGAAAAAAAAGCATGACATAATATTTTTTATTCGACAAAGTTTTTTTCTGATTATTAAAAACCCTTTAAAATGAGAACTAGATCATGATTGGCTAATCCTCTTGAATAGAATTGTATATTTTTTAAATATCAATAGAAACCAATAATTTGTATTTTTGAGAACCAGGGGGATTCGCGAACTCAATATTATTCATATTGTTACAAATTGAATCATTACTTTATTCTAACAAAGCTTCTAAAAATATATGTACTATTTCGGGCTCCGTAACCCTACTTAAATTATTCGCTGACTACGTTTTCGTTCGGGCTCCATAAGCTATTGTACATCAAAAAGTCCCGGGCTCCATAAAGATGTTTCATTGAATTGTAACCTTTAGTCCATGACTTGGTTAATTGAGCTTTTACCCTAACATAAACCCTTTGTGGTTGAAAGAATGTAATTTTATTGTCACAAATTGAACCTTTCCTTTATTATAAAATGTTTAGTTTTCTGTAACAAAGCATCTAAAAATATATGTACTATTTCGGAGATCCATATCCCTACATAAATTATTCGCTCACTACGTTTATGTGCGGGCTCGATAAACTGGTACATATATCCCGGGCTCCATAAAGACGTTTAATCCAATTATAATTTCTAGTGCATTTCTTGGTTAATTGAGCATTTACTCTAACATAAACCCTTTGCGGTAGGAATAATGTTATTTTATTGTTACAAATTGAATCATTACTTTATTCTAACAAAGCTTCTAAAATGATATGTATTATTTCGGGTTCCATAACCCTACATAAATTATTTGCTGTCTACGTTTTTGTGCGGGCTCCATAAACTATTGTACATCAAAATATCCCGGGCTCCATAAAGATGCTTCATCCAATTGTAGCAACGGATGATAGGGTATGAGTGTTACCTGATGTCAGTGTTAGCTGTTGGCATTTATGCTGCAATAAATGAGTCAATTATTTATAGAACTCTCTTAATTTTCCGTATGAGCTCCAAAAACGGGTTTGTAATGGTTTGCACTAGGGACCATAAATGGATTTTTGATGGTTTGTACCGGGTTCCATAAATAGGTTTATAATAGTTTCTGCGGGGCTCCATAAACCATCTAATGCTATTTTTTTCAAATTTTTCCTGTAGCTTCGAAAATCTTTTATACATCGTAAATTTGACTCATTTTTTGCGAATAAAACACCTTAATTGACTAATGTATCGCTATGTATCTCAATTTCTGGTCGGGCTCCATAAATACCTCCAGCGAAACATATATATATATATATATATATATAGACATGCTTATCGGGGTTTATGAGGCCCAACACTGTATATTAGTACCTACAGCCCAGAGTTCCCTATAGCAAGTGACTAAAGAAATAATGGACCCTGGGGTTATAGACTCTAGGTCGGGCCGCATAAACCCCTATATTTAGGAATATTATGAAGCCCGGGCCGCATAATCAAAATCGGGCTCGATAAACCCCTATATATAAAAAAACGGGCTTTATAAACCCCTTTAGAGATATGTGTGTGTGTGTGTGTGTGTGTGTGTGTGTGTGTGTGTGTGTGTGTGTGTGTGTGTGTGTGTGTGTGTGTGTCTATATATATATATATATATATATATTTATTTATATATATATATATATATATATATATATATATATATATATATATATATATATATATATATATATATATATATATATATATATAGACAATGATAATTTGTAAACAGAAAACAAACGCATATTACCCCCGCTTGATCGAGAAAAGCATAATTTATACAATAAAACCATTGAGGGTGAAAAAATCTTCAATTTAACCTATAAAATTTGTTTTAAATTAATAAACTCGCGAGAGATGATTTTTTCTCGGTGTTTTGCGAGTATGTTCCGCTATTTTAGTCCGTTTGCACCCCCAAAGCGAGACATTCCGGATCGAATTTCTTATCGCCAGTTTTTTTGCAAAGCTATGGCAACATCTGGAAGAAATATAAGCCATAAAATTTGTCTTAAATTAATAATCTCACGGGAGATGATTTTTTCACGTTATTTTTTGTGTATTTTCCGCTATTTTAGCCATTTTGCACCCCCCAAGCGAAAGGTTCCGGATCGAATTTCATATCCCCAATTTTTTTGCAAGGCTATGGCAACATCTGGAAGAAATATCAGCCATAAAATTCGTCTCAAATTAATAAACTCGCGAGAGATGATTTTTTTCTCGATGTTTTGCGAGTATTTTCCGCTATTTTAGCCCCTTTGCACCCCCGAAGCGAAAGGTTCCGGATCGAATTTCATATCCGCAATTTTTCTGCAACGCTATGGTAACATCTGGTAGAAATATCAGCCATAAAATTTGTCTTAAATTAATAATCTCACGAGAGATGATTTTTTCACGTTATTTTTCGTGTATTTTCGGCTATTTTAGCCCCTTTGCACCCCCCAAGCGAAATGTTCCGGATCGAATTTCATATCTCCAATTTTTCTGCAAGGCTATGGCAACATCTGGAAGAAATATCAGCCATAAAATTTGTCTTAAATTAATAAACTCGCAAGAGATGATTTTTTCACTTTATTTTTAATGTATTTTCGGCTATTTTAGCCCTTTTGCACCCCCTAAGCGAAAGGTTCCGGATCGAATTTCATATCCCCAGTTTTTTTTACAAGGCTATGGCAACATCTGGAAGAAATATCAACCATAAAATTTGTTTTAAATTAATAATCTCACGAGAGATGATTTTGTCACTTTATTTTTCGTGTATTTTCGGCTATTTTAGCCCCTTTGCACCCCCCAAGCGACACGTTCCGGATCGAATTTCTTATCACCAATTTTTTTACAAGTCTATGGCAACATCTGGTAGAAATATCAGCCATAAAATTTGTCTTAAATTAATAAACTCGCGAGAGATGATTTTTTCTCGGTGTTTTGCGAGTATTTTCCGCTATTTTAGTCCCTTTGCACCCCCAAGTGAGACGTTCCGGATCGAATTTCTTATCGCCAATTTTTTTTGCAAGACTATAGCAACATCTGGAAGAAATATCAGCCATAAAATTTGTCTTAAATTAATAAACTCGCAAGAGATGATTTTTTCACTTTATTTTTAATGTATTTTCGGCTATTTTAGCCCTTTTGCACCCCCTAAGCGAAAGGTTCCGGATCGAATTTCATATCCCCAGTTTTTTTTACAAGGCTATGGCAACATCTGGAAGAAATATCAACCATAAAATTTGTTTTAAATTAATAATCTCACGAGAGATGATTTTGTCACTTTATTTTTCGTGTATTTTCGGCTATTTTAGCCCCTTTGCACCCCCCAAGCGACACGTTCCGGATCGAATTTCTTATCGCCAATTTTTTTACAAGTCTATGGCAACATCTGGTAGAAATATCAGCCATAAAATTTGTCTTAAATTAATAAACTCGCGAGAGATGATTTTTTCTCGGTGTTTTGCGAGTATTTTCCGCTATTTTAGTCCCTTTGCACCCCCAAGTGAGACGTTCCGGATCGAATTTCTTATCGCCAATTTTTTTGCAAGACTATAGCAACATCTGGAAGAAATATCATCCATAAAATTTGTCTTAAATTAATAAACTCGCAAGAAATGATTTTTTCACTTTATTTTTAGTGCATTTTCGGCTATTTTAGCCCTTTTGCACCCCCTAAGTGAAAGGTTCCGGATCGAATTTCATATCCGCAGTTTTTTTTGCAAGGCTATGGCAACATCTGGAAGAAATATCAACCATAAAATTTGTTTTAAATTAATAATCTCACGAGAGATGATTTTGTCACTTTATTTTTCGTGTATTTTCGGCTATTTTAGCCCCTTTGCACCCCCCAAGCGAGACGTTCCGGATCGAATTTCTTATCGCCAATTTTTTTACAAGTCTATGGCAACATCTGGTAGAAATATCAGCCATAAAATTTGTCTTAAATTAATAAACTCGCGAGAGATGATTTTTTCTCGGTGTTTTGCGAGTATTTTCCGCTATTTTAGTCCCTTTGCAGCCCCCAAGCGAGACGTTCCGGATCGAATTTCTTATCGCCAATTTTTTTGCAAGGCTGTGGCAACATCTAGAAAAAATATCAGCCATAAAATTTGTCTTAAATTAATAAACTCAGATGGTATCAATTTTTTTTGTAATGTATTGTCTAGTCGGGGTGGTTTTAGGGATGATTTGGGAGATGGTCACTTTGGGAATAACTTATTTTGCAGTTTATAGATGTTTTATTCATATCTCTATGAGATAATATCAAAAAAACCGAAGTTGGAAATTTTCGTTCACGATGAATGTTCAGAACTTCAGACACATCGTAACAGTAAGTATTGACTATTAAAACTTTGCCATTAAATATCTCAAAACGATAAATATGTGACTTTCGCTACTCTTATTCTGACCCATACATTTCAAAATTTTTACCGTGGGATATCTACTATTTATTTAAAAAATATTTTTAATTTATTTATTAGTTAACTCTTTTTCTTTTGATAAATTAGTTTTAGCTGTAAGGGGCTACTGGGGATGGAAGTCTCTAACGGGCCGCGGCCTGTCGTCCAACGACTGAACGACCTTGTGCGTACACTAGAAAACTTCCATATACATTGGTATAACAATGTGTGAATTTGGAAACGCAAAATTTAAACACAATATACCTCTATATATGGAAGTTTTCTGACAGTGTATAGCTTACCCACTTATAAAGTAGTGTCGTTGCTCGATACGCGTCGACTTGTCAGCGGTTCCCATATACAATTAAGCAACGCCCAGAGTACATGAAGTAGGAGATCCCATCATTCGCGCTACTCTTTCAGTAGAGTCGCATTTACGAGGCATGCCTCGTTTTTGGTAACTCTTCAATAGGAAAAATGTACTATAGATAAAGAAGCCATAATGTTCGTCGTCCGTCCGTCCGCCCGCCTATCTTTACCCGGTAGTTCATGTATAAAGGGTTAAAAAGAAGGTTAAAAAAAAAGGTTAAAAAAGGGTTAAGAAAAGGGTTAAGAAAAGGGGTAAGAAAAGGAGTTAGAAAGGGTTAAAATGACGAGTTAAAGTATGGGTTAAGTAACGAGTTAATTAAAGGGTTAAGTAATAAAAACTTAAATGAATGATGAGGTATCATGTTTAGTATCATTGTTTGTTTATTTTAAAAAATAGTTGAGACTATTATATTGCTCGCCTTAAAATTTTTTGAAATTCTTTAAACAATGAATATTCTTTACATGTATTATGTACTTATTAAATATATTATTTTGATATACTTCATTAAATATTTGTATAATAACCAATTATTATATGCGCTACTTACTCGCTTGTGCGTATAGTTGCTGCAATTTTATTATCTAATATTAAAATTCGTTGTCATATCAGATTTTTATTGTTATCCTTATTTTTAAATATATACCTTATTAAATATACTAATAATAACCAATTATTTTATGCGCTACTTACTCGTTTTTACATGTAGTTGCTGCAATTATACTTTCTATTATTAAAATTCATTATCATAACTGATTTTTATCTTTATCTTTAAATGTACCTTATTAATTATACCAACGAATATTGATGCATATAGTAGCATACTTTAGATGGAGGGCGAGGACGAACAAAAATTAGTTCCGCCTTAACCGAGTGGCGGCGCTAGCGTTGACTTTGTGTGCTTTTCTTCTGAATCGCGGCTCAGCGGCTCGCGCGCGCGCCGTCCGCGGCCTGTCTGTCCGCGTTGTTCACGGTAATACGGGCGCAGGCGCCGTAGAGCATGACTGCATGATGATTTGCAATTTGACATGTTATAAAACTTTTTTATAAATAACAATTTAATAATGATTACATAAAATTTAATCTACAAATAAATTATAACAAATATTAAAAGTTAATAAATTCTTACAATTATTTGATTAAAAAATAATAATTAAAAGAAATAAAAAAAGATATAAATTGTTATACAAGCAAATAAATAGTAATAATTAGTTATGTAGTCATATTATATATACAGTTATTTAACTTCATATATCATATCACTTTTCGACTGTATGCAACCATTATATTAATTTTCATATTCACTGTAAAATAATATATTGTGTATCAAGGGTGTAACGTTGGATTTAGCAGATCGAGTATTTATAAGTACTCGTCGAACGCAAGTTAGCACGAGCCTAACGTAAGTACGTTTCGCAAGCCGCACACAAATCGTGCAAACTAGCGATATAAAAAAGCCCACTAGCCCTAGGGTGCACTTGATATTATGTTTTCTGACAGTTTTTAATTTTCGAGATTTTCGTGCTTCAAAATTAACGGTTTTTCAACACAGATCACCAAGGTCTATTGCTTCTATACTTAATTTATTCATCATAATCAATGTATAAATAAAGGTTTGAGACGAAAGACGATGGGGTATTATATCAGACAACTAAATTTTCGGATGTGTGATTTTAAAGAAATATCAATAAACAAATTAGAATACTTTATGATAGAATGGTAAATTTTCCGAATGTCGAAATAGTACACTTCGATACGGGTGCAGCAGGTGACTATTTAGTTCATGTAATGCGTTTTTCGCACGAACGAAGCGAGTGAGAAAAGTCACATGAGCTAAAAATCTTATTACGCACCAGTTTCGAACCTTATTTTATACCACGAGAGTCGAATAATTATATTAAAGTTATGATTTTAAGATTACAGTCGTATAAAATGTTTAAAGTTTAGTATATAAAAATTAAAAAAAATTGGCAAGAAGTCCATAATATTCTCATTAAATTATATTAATAGGATATTAGATATCAATATTTCCAATACCATTTCCACCTAACGATTAAACTGTAGAAAATGCAGTGATAAAAGGAAGCCATAACGTCGACAAATGATCTAAAAATCTTATGGGAATACATCTTTTACATTTTTCGGAATATTTTTTCTCTAGTTAAAGGTCTGTAAGTTTATGCAATTTGTTTAATTTTTATAGACGCGAATTACTCTAATATTTCTTTTCGAAAAGAATTCTTTTCGTGTTCTGAATACGAATCTCCCGCTTGTAATTGACAATATCAGATTTGGAAAATATTCTAAACGACATTATATGTAAGATATTCTTTGAAGGAAATGGTCACATTATATTTAATAAAATACCTATATAACATTTCACCATTCTGATAAAATACCTCCCCCGTGGATAAAAAGATGCTGCAGCAATAGCAAAGTAATGGATCAGGCATAGAAAAACCAGTATTGATTTTTAAAATTGAAAAGCACAAAAAGTGACCCTGCGTTATGAAAAAGATTGTTTATTCTACTTCAATTCATGGAATGTTCATTAATATGTTCTGGTCTCAGTTAATACGTGTTTGCATAAATATTTTTCATATATTACATGCTGTTTCAGTTATTCAATTTCATTAATTATTTTAAACAATACAGATAATATGCAAACGCGATATTATTCAGCGGAAACCAAGCGGGAAGGTGGCAGATATCTTCCATCAGGATAGGATAGGAAACACAGGAACATTAAGTTAAGGAAGGAAGGGTAATAAATATTTTCAAATATTACAAACATGTACTAAAAATTAAAATTTGTTGTCTTTAATTTGATTTTTTCATTTAAATGAACTACAAAAACATATTGTTACGTGTGAGCCTATTTCGGTTCATGCACGTACGAAGGGTTCTGAGGTGTTCGTGTCATTCCAAGCCGAGACTCGAAACGATGCAATGAAATACAACGAGAGTTAAAGTATACGTGCGTTATTTATTAAAATACTTTACGCGAGAGAGAGATAACCTAACGCGCGTTCGCGATGCGACCGATCGACGTCCTATTGTGTCAACTCGAACTCTTCGCCTCTGGTCTCCGTCTGCGTCTCTGATCCTTTCTCTCTTCTTCGACCACTTTCGTTCTCTCTCTTTCTGTCTGCCTTCTGGATGCGTTTCCTTCTGCTTTTATGGCTTCGCCCTCGGGTTCGTGAGTGGGGGACCATTGCCATCGGCCATCTGTTCCTTCCCCCTAATTCGACGTTCGATCCTCATGCCGGTGATTCAGTGCCTCGTGGATACGCTGTTCGTTGCTCTGCTGACTCGCAATAGTTGATGTCATGCGCCTTTGACTCGGCGCATTGCTGACCCGGAGTTTATGTTGAACTACGTGCCTTCGTTCTTCAGGTCTGTGCATGAATCGGCATCGTGTGCTTTTTGGGTTCATGGCTGTACGCGCTTGCTCGCCGGGAGCTACCATTCGTAACAATATGCAAATAGTTAATATACACAATATAAAAGATAAAATAAAGTTATTAACTACAGTATTGTCTTCGTGCACGTTACTACAACTAATTGTTATTAATTTGAAGTTTAAATATATAATCGTAAATTATACTGACTCAACTTCTTTTAAATTGTCTGAACAAAGTATTATAATCTAAATTATTTATGAAACGTAAAATATGACTTATAACGAGTAAAAAAACGATAATGATACGTATGATGATAGCGCCCACACCCCACGAACTACAGAATATTTTTGTCTAAACGTTTTCTTTGAATATAATACAGTAAACTCTGGTTCAATAAATAAATAAATAAATAAAATATAAAACATAATTATTGAAAAAAAATTCTAAATACATAAAAAGTGACATTATATTTTTTATAATTCTACTTAAATAATTTTACGGAATGAATATTGTAATTATGAAGTGGAAATTACAATTATCGAATTGGCAATCAAAATTTTTATACTATTCAATATAGTCATATCAGATACTCAAATTTTTCTTATATGAAGATCTAGGATTTATAAATAATTGATGATGCAGGAATGAAAAAAGTGGAAAATTTCTATGAAGCAAAATGAAATTGAAAATGAATAACTAGTATTTTACTTTAATTGAAAATAATCATAAAAATTATAATTAGAAGTCATGCTTTGGATTAAAAAATAGTCAATAAACATCATCTTTTATGGTATCACATAAATTATGTTCTGTAACAAAATATACATATATTTATTTCTTAGCAACAGACAACACAATAAGCGTACCCTGAGAGAAAAAGGTTTGTAAAAATTACTATACTGTCTGATAAAACTGTGACAAACTGTAAAAACGCAAAAAATTACCACACTTTATAAGAAATTTTGCTAGAAATATAGGAAAATTTACTATAAGTATAGTAAAATTTACTGTAAAATATAGTAATTTTTTGGGTTTTTACAGTCTGTAATAGCTTTATCAGACAGTATAGTAATTTTTCAAATCTTTTTCTCTCAATGTAACATCTTGCTGAAATTTGATCATGAATCAAAGATTTATATTTCCTTTTTGTAAAAGAAAATATTGTGTTTCTTTTTATCGGTAAGTAATAAAAATATGATTTTAATTTAACAAGTTTTTTTTATTCATGATTCAATTTCTGCAAGTTAGCATTAGGCTTGTTACTAGCAAAATGTCTTTTCCTTGAAGTTTTAGCGTCCCGCATATCATTATTTATTCATTTTACTTTATTAAAAATATAAACTCTGACGAAAAACGTGATTGCAGCCTCACGATGCGATTTACAAGGATCGTCAGTAATCCAAAACTGTGCATGATATTCGAGAACTTTAGATGTGATTTTATCAATTAAAACTTTACTAATTTCTATGTTGTAACTTACTTCAGAAAATAATGCATCAAAAGTTTCAATAGTTGTTATAATGAGTCTGTAAAAATCGTCAGAAGGAACACAAAGATTTCCAAGTTCATTATTTACATTAAATACTTTATACGCTTTAAAAAAAAGTAATAGATCATCATTAGTTTGAATATTACAGTTAACTCTAGTGAAAGAAGCTTTACAGTCAGAACAATTAAATTTTGAAATACATTTCATCGCTACATATCCAGCAACATACTTCATTGCTCCCCGTAAAGAAGTAGACGAATCTTGTCGATTATGTGAATTTAACAATACACTATACATTTTATCATAACTTTCTGATAAAAAAGCTCCTAGCTGTATTACTCAAATTCTCATTCCTTTCATTTAATAAATCAGATACTTCTTGAAATTCATCACCATTATCACCTCAACTGTGTCTGAATCAGACATATTTTCTATAAAAGTATCATTTTCATCGAAATGGAGGGGGGAGGGGTCCAAAGTTTAGACGATTCACTTTAAAATTGAAGTCAACTATAGACGTTTTTCAGTTCGACATATGGTAATGCAGATTGTTCTTAATTTCGAAATTCTAAATTACGAAAATCATATTTTCGAATGTAACTATTAGAATATGTGTAAATGCTACGCGCCTGAACATGCATATGTATGTGTGCGTGTGAGAGTACCGAGAGCGCCGATAGCGCATGCATAGCTAGTTGCCACTCCATCATTTGCTGCCATATCTTCCCATTATAAAAGTATACTATTAACCGTCAAATAAAAACCGCAAAAGAATGAGGGATTACCGTTTTTATCAACGCATTTCCACGTTTCTATCTACATCAAGGACTCTTTCAAATTCTGTACTACTTGAGGATTTAATTTTGATAAAGGATAATGCAAAGGATTACCATCTCAATTGATGGCTCATTTTTTGTTATACCCTATTTTTTAATGGCCGATTGATTGATCGCATATCATTGGTTTTAATATAAAACCAGCGTTTTCAACTTAATCTATAACATCTAAAATGATTTTATACAATGATTTTCCATTTACACTGTTATGGGGAACATAGTAGCAATTAGGCTGTCCCCAATCATTCTGCCTACCTCTTAAAATAAAAACTAAAACATGATTACCATGATTTTTGTTGCGACCATGTTTTCCCATATCTGTGTAACCTTCAATCAAACCTTTTTTTGGGTTGTAATCTAACCACGATTTTATACTCATTTCATCCCACATTAATACACACTCGCGTTCCTTTTGAGTCATTGTACTTGATTTTATTTTCAATAATTCTAATAACTTAGTGTTATTTCCGTGACTCAAATCAAGATGACTCAAATCCATCGCCTTATTAAACTAATACACGGCAAAGCAAACTTCTTTTGGTCACGCAAATAACAGTATTTTGCACACTTATAAAATAAATTCATAGCAAACTCTTTTTCCTCATTGGACCACTTTCTCCGTTTGTTATGATTCATTTGCATTTAAAAAAAATTTTATACATTAGCATTAGGCTTTAAATAATCATCATAAAAAGAAACTGCTTCCTTAGATTTTTCAATTTTATGCCCAAGATTCTTAATTTTTTTATTTCTATTTCGAATATCTTTAGAAAGTTTAGCAGCTTTTTGTTCATACGTTACACTTTTTGCATTCGCTTGTTTAGTCGCATGTTGTGGTTTTTTACATCATTTATGTTTTTAGTTTAACTGTCGTTTTAAATTCTTAATTTCATCTTGCAATTTTTGAAGTGAAGTTTCATAAGTTTTAGTTCTAACACCGGCATTTGTGGATTTTTCGGTAGAGTTACAATCAAAATCTAATTTGCTTTGCATTCCTGAACAAGATTGGCTCTTTTGCATCAAAGCTTTGTGTCATGTTAAAACTAGTTTCTATTAAACAAGAAGTTCCTAAATCAATTGCATTAAAGTTCTGTGGCATGTTATAACTACTTTCTGTTAAAAAAGGGATTCCTAAATCAATAGCTTGATCTCTCTTGACAGATAATAGGAGAAAGATCAATATCGGAGCCATCATATTCCTCAACTTCATCGGAATCATTTGAATCAGTAACTGAAGCCTTTTGAATAGGTATAGCTATATCTTTTAGTCTTTTCATACCAGAACCGATTACAAAATCGTCAGCAGTAAAATGGTTACTACAAAGTCGCTTGTTTTCCAGTTGTTTGGAATCCAAATAAATAAGTGTGACATTGCCTGAGTGAAGAATCCAATATAGTTGTCTATGTATATAAAATACATGATTGATAGAACCAAAGTGCATATCATAGTCATAACTTTAAGAAAATTTTGAACACGAAAGTTGGGAAGTTGTGAAATGGGAAGAAGGGAAAAATAGTTTTATGTGTAAATGGATAGAGACGCATGATTTTGTTTTATTATATTGATATAGACTACATCAAGTCGGCTGGGAAGAAAAATATGACAATTCTGCTGTGAACCAAGAAAAGTGATAACTCAGTTGCACGTTGAGAAAGATGACAACTCGGCGGCAATTTGATGCATAAATGTTCCACCTCGGCATTTAGTTAAAAAATGATCTATCTGGGCCATCAGTCTTAGCCAGTCATGTCTTAGCATTTAATTAATTCTATTTATTTAATTAAATTAAAAGAAATCCTATATAAAAACAATTTCGGTTAATAATCTGGTAAATACAGATAAAATAATTAATCTATGTTAACCCACAATGCCCAGGGAATACAAATTTCTATTTTGAAATTATTTTCTTATTAATTATTGCATATTATCATGTGTGATTCAAATTTTTAAGAAAACAAATACAATTATCATCAAATAAACATCTGAAACTTAAAAAAATATACGCATAAAGTTATGAAATTTAAATAAGGTAAGAAGCGGACTTTCGAAGACGAGGTTCACACGCATGCTTCTGCTTTTGTGAAGCGAAAACACTGCTCAAAATAGAAATAGCTTGAACGTGCAAGGTCGTGCTTTCCAAGACGAGATACGTATACGAGCTTGTGCTTTTATGAAGCGAAAATACTGCTCTAAAATGAAGTTAGCTGAAACATGCCAGGATGCGTGCTCTTGAAGACGAGCTTCACATGCGTGCTTTTGCTTATATAAAACAAAATCATTGCGAAATATAAATATAGCTTAAATGTGCGAGGAGGTGAACTCTCGAAGACGAACTTGCTTAGTTAAATGCCAAGGCAATACAAATCCATAAAAATAAGAAGGAGACGAGCTTCGTGATTCTGCTTTTATAAATCGAAAACACAGCGTAAAATCGAGGTAGCTTAGATGTGCTAGGAGGCGGTAGGGGAGAAGCGGCTTGATTATTAGAATTATTATTCAGATTTTCGGCATGCAAGCTAATTTTTCTTAATTAAAAGTACAAAATTAATAACCACACACAAAACCATTGATATTGGAGCCTATTCTGATAAAATATTAAGAAAAGTATTTTTGAGTCACTTTTCATGTGGTTAGTATCATGTTCGAAATTGATCAATTGACAAATCTGAAATACTATGATAATAAAAACAAATACGCCATACCATAGTTTAATTTAATTACTTTCATATAGTAAAACTCGATTATTATATTTATTTATTTATAATTAGGAAATAATTTTTATTGGTGAAAGCAGCTAATGGTAGTGGTCTAATAATATTGTTAATTGTAGCTAGTGGCCAAAATTACTACCAAAGTTTGTCGTGAGAAGGTGGGAAATAACAACAATAGTTTTTTTTTATTTCGGACGTTTCGGACATCCTTTATTGATTATGTCCCTCTTCAGGCAACTAGTAATAAAGTACAAAATACAACTTTTACAACAACGTATATTAATTTAATTATGAACACATAATTTTACAAGTAACAATTAACACTTACAAAGTCTGTATTTTTTCCTAAGTATTACGGAGAACTATCCGTTCGTCAATGTAACGAGCATGACAAAATTTTCCTATTTATACCTATCATTAGTGTATTAGTGTGAGTGTAAGTAAGAACGCAACATGTACTGGCTTAATTGTGTAGAGCTTTTTGGGTGTGTACGCACAAGATACACCTTCCATAACCTACTCTCCTGATATCTGTTCCACTATTGTATGTGAACTTTTTTTGATACTAGGAAGAAGATAGAAATTCAAAATTATTAATCATAGTGTTATATTCTTTTGAAAGTTTATTAATTTCAAATTGTTTGTTCATAAATTTCTTTTGTGTGTGTATATATAATGCTTCGGAAAATAGTCTTTTTTCTTTATTTCTTTCATGATCTAATATATTAACAGTGTTGAAATTTATAGTATGATTATTTTCTATTCTATGTATGTGTAGTGACGAATTTTCATCTTCTTCCATGTATTTTTTATGGTGTTCTTTGATTCTTGCACCTAAGCGCCGACAAGTTTGGCCAACATAAGACGCATTACAATTATTACAATTGATTTTATACACAACGTTAGACTTTTCTAATTTTACATTCTTGTCTTTTCCTAGTACTATAATATTGTTTATATTGTTTTGTGTACTAAATATAACATTAGTATTTAATCGTTTAAAAAAATTCTTCGTAAAACCTTCGATTTCTTTCACATATGGTAGACAAATGAAATTCTTGTTGTCATTATTTGAATTTTGTTGAGTACTTCTTGTGCAATAGATCTTCTTTAATCGTTTTTTTATATAAAACTCGATAAAATCAAGAGGATAATCATTTTTTGTTAAAACTTTCTTGATAAAGGCAATATTATTTATATGGAAAGAACTATGTGATAACTTTATGGCTCAATCGATAAGGCAATAAATTATGGCTATTTTGTTGCTAATCGGATGATGTGAATTGAAGTTCAAATATCTACCTGAGAAAGTCGCTTTTCTGTACCAATCTGTTATAATTTTCTTTTGTTCAGTAATAATAATCTTAACATCTAGAAAACTAATACTATTATTCTGTACTTTTTCGACTGTAAATTGAAGATTTTTATCGCAATTATTGAAAATGCGTGATGTTTCATCTATGTGGTCTTTGTGTATACATAATAATACATCATCAACATATCGAAAATAAAATAACGGTTTTGAGATTGAAAGGTTTATACAATGCGACTCTAGGTCTTCCATGACAATGTCTGATAAAACTGAACTGATAGGATTGCCCATTGCTGATCCGAAAATTTGTTTGTAAAATTTTTGGTTGGATTGAAAATAATTATTATTTAAGATAAACTTAATAACCTTACAAAATTCCGACAAATTTAAATTTGTCTTGTTGTGTACTTGATGCCATCTTTTTTCTATTGCTTTTAATACTAAATATTCTGGCACATTTGTGAATAAACTCACAACATCAAAACTGACAAGTTCATAATCGTCGAGTATATCAAGGTTATCAATTTTCTCTTTTAGTTTTTAGGTATTTTTATGTGTTTCTGTAGGAAATTGGCAAAAAATTTTGATAATTCATATGAGTAGTAAGTTAACCAGTATAGCGAGACGACGGCATGAGTCACCACCCCGTCGCGGGCCGCCGGCCTTTGTATATATAAACATGGTGATTAACCCATGTTTAATTGCATGTTAATGGTTTGTTTATATAAACAAATATAAATAAATATGTTTGTTTATGTTAATAAATATAAACAAGTAATTAAACATACATTAACAACATGTAATGTTTATGAAAAACATAAACAGAGCGTGTAATTAATGAGTGTTTTATTGCTTGTTATGATTGTTTGTTTATATAAACAAGTGATTAAACAGTAATTAAACAAGTGTTAATTACCTTGTTTCTTAGAGCAAAGGTGCCGCGGCCCGCGGCACGGGCCGGTGACTCATGCAGTGCAAGTCTCCGACAGCTATACCAGTATAGCGAAACTGTAGCAGTACGCTATAGCGGGATCCGCCTTGGTCCTGTGCTCGGTATAGCGGGAGTTCTTTTTCGAAGAGCGTGGCTATAGTAGACAGCTGAGCGAACACGATCCCCTGCACAATCTTATGAAGAGAGAGTGTGTGTGTGTGTGTATGTGTGTGTGTGTGTGTGTGTGTGTGTGTGTGTGATTTTCATCCTACTTCACGGTGCCGCGGAGCCTACTCTAAATTTCGGCTCCGGGGTTAAGTGTTAATATATATATATATATATATATATGGGTTAGGTATCGTGAAAAAAATTATAAATATTATTATAAATATTATTATTTTTATTACAAAAAAAAATTAATTACAAGTCATTACAAAAAAAAATAATAGAAATTAATTATCAGAACATATAAATGTATAAATCATTACCCTAAAAAAATAGTTTGGATAATATTACAAAAAAAAAAAAAATACAAGTGAATTCCATTATTAAAAAAAAGTTATTAAAAAAAAATTTTACATACTATATAAAATAAAAATAAAAAAATTTTTATCTCTTTTATCTCTCACTTTTTGAGAGATAAGTCCAGCGGAGATTCCCCTTCTTTGGTTGGGCAAAACGTCTGACATGTTTTGATAACTTTACGGCATACGCCGCACCGCCACTTGCCACACTTTGCACATAACTTCCACGCGCAGTTTTTGTATTTTCTATGGATTTTTCTTGAGCACGTGTCACACGTGTATGGCACAGGTAATAAATATTTTGTCGATCGCACCACTCGCCTCTGCTGGTGCTCCTGCTGCTGCTGCTGTTGTCCCTGCTGGTGATGATGCACCTGTGGCTGCTGCTGCTGTGCATGCGACGGCTGCTGCGCCTGCTGCTGCTGATAATGATGCACCTGCGGCTGCTCCTGTGGTTGGTGATTTGGCGTCTCTTCCGTTGGAGAAGCAGGCGATGTCATACCATCGTGGCATACACAGCCACAAATTGCACAATCGTCACACCGTAGTGTCGAGCAATAATTACACTGTATGAACGTCTTGCTTGTTCTGATGATGCACAAGCATCTACAGCAGGTGCGAGCGTTTCTGAACTTTTTACCAAGTTGTCTGTCGAGCTGCTTCTGTGCAGCGTACAACTGTTGTTGGAACGAAAGAATTTCATTGGTGATCTTCTCCAACACACACACTTCGCTCTCCACTTCCTTTTTTAACTGATTAATTTTCTTAGTTTTATTATTAACTAAATTTTTTACCACTTTTGCTTTCTTTTCTAGTTTTTCGATCGCCCTCTCTAAGGCGTGCGATTTCTTAATCCAACTCATGTTGGTCAGCTCTGACGAACGAATGATGCCTTGACTCAAGTCAGAGCTGTCTGGACCCAAGTAAAACGTTATTTTTCGTACGGTGAACGAAGGTGGGGGTTTGCTAAACTGTCATTTTATACGACAAAGATAAGAGTCCATATGATGCCAAGTAACAACATGACTGAATTATTAGGGCCACACTTGCCCACAGCAGAAATACCAAAGGGCAATTCGGTGCGTTCAGGATGTTAGTGTTTTTAAAGAGTATCGAGTGAGTTGAAACCGCTCTTTTCGAAACATAAGCCGATTCTCGACACACACACACACACACACACACACACACACACACACACACACACACACACACACTTCGTTCTTGTTTCGAACGAGATTACTCTTTAACGAATTTTTTCTTCTCGGTACTATATTCGTAAAGAAGAAGATAGGTGTCGAATTCCCCCCCTGTAGGTAGCGTTGGTGGAACTGCGAATTTCGATGCACAATGCAAACGGTAAGATTGGCTGGAGGGGTCGGTTATTCGCATTATAAAAGCTACTGATTTATCCGTCGCTCATCTCAGTAGCCATGCGAATCATGTCGCGAGTAAATAGGCCTTTTTTACCGCGAGTGCAAGCTGAGGAGCATTGTGATTTGCGCGAAGTAATAGCGCGCATCGCTTCCAGCTTACGTTTCCATCGGCATCCTGTATGGCGAAGGTGCGACATAACTTGGCGGCGAAGACTCCGCAATATGAATTACGCGCATTTACGCTGCGAATTGCGATTTCTGCTGTCGCAAAGTGGGTTTCGACGAATAGCGCAATTTTACTTGAGAATATTTCGCAATATTCGCTCTGCACTGTTAATAGCCGGTGAATATATCTCCGAAATCGGAATGGCTAATGCTATCATTTTACAAGACATGATAAACGCATACCAAGAACAAAGAGGTAAGTAAAAATATTATTTTAGAAAAAAAAAATATTTTTTTTTGCTTATTAAAAAATAAATTACAGCATTGGCAGATTTGCTTGCCGATGATAGCGATGCCTCTACAATATTTATGGACTATAGCGGACGTCAAAATCCTGTAGCACGCGCTTTAAGCTTTCAAAGTGAAGCCGAATCGTCGAGCAGCAGCAGCAGCAGCAGCAGCAGAGAGGAAGAAGAAGAAGAAGAAGAAGAAGAAGAAGAAGAAGAAGAAGAAGAAGAAGACGAGGCGCGCGAGCAGGGAAGTGTTGCAGACGGTACAAGCCCCAGCGAAGAGGATATCTCAGGTAGCGATGACGAACAACAACGCTTAATATACGTACCGATTCAACAGCAACAACAACAACAACAACAACAACAACAACAACAACAACAACAACAAGAAAACGAAGAAGTACTAGAGGCGGGTGCGCTTTCTGAAGGTGAAGAGAGCGAAAGCATGATTCGAGTAATGTCTTCCTCGGACGAAGAAGAAGACGAAAATACAATTGTACCACGGCTGTTACTCGCAACCCTGAGTCAGTATACAGAACCTCGTAATGCTGTGGAGAGGGCCATTATGAGCGAGGACCCCCAACCGAGTGTAAACGCCGAGCGGCCGCGGGCGGGGACACTGCACAATTTTTACACTTCCAGAGCTCGACGTTCGGAAAATTCATTCCATAATTTAGAGGATGGAAATCGCTTGGTATGGAATAGTTTCGACGAGACTAATCCCCTGGATCGCCGTGTCAATGAATGTAAGTTCCTTTTATTCATCAATATATTTTCGCGCACATTAAATTTTTTATTTATAATCGGTTTTTCAGTTATACGAAGAAGACTAAATAGTTCAGACGGATTGGCGATACCTGGGTACGATATCCCACATTTATTTGTTTACGCGAGAAGAATTATTCACGTTCGCCGTGCTCAAGAACTGCGCTAGTTTCATAATCAGGCTGTAGATGAAAATTCCGCGTTGTATACGACCGCTGATTTAGAAGATTTATTAGATCGCGTGCGCGATAGTTTTAATGGAAAACCGGAAGACTAATTTAAAAAAATATATTGTATTTTTTTTTTAATATACAAATTCTAGCACGAGAAGGTGACTTTTTATTTTATTCACACCCCTCTCCTTCATCGGACACGCCTTCGTCACCTACATCATCATCATCATCATCATATACAAGCTCGATATGGCCATCGCTCCCACCATCTCCCGCATCAGAGCTCGCCGTAAATTCAACAGCGGACGAACGTAGAGAACCACTGCAATTGGGCGAAGGCAGTAGCTTGTATGGGCGCAGTGCCGAAGAAGGCGATAACTTAGAGAACGAGACTCTCGAGATAAGCCCGCCGGGTGTAAGATTTACTGTTCTACAAGAAAGAGAGAATTTCGTACGTAGATTTCAAATTGCCGGCCGTTCCATTGTACTGCGCGTCAATAATCCACCCGACGAATGCGATAACCCATTATTTTGGATCGAATTGGCTATGCGGGATATTCACGCGTTTGTTATTTCGATGGTGCCGGATGACGATACTGTATTAATCGGTGTTGCTATAAGTAGCGAACAATTTATGCTCGGCACAGCTGGTCTGTCTTTTCGACCTCCTGAAAATTTTTTTTACGATGATTTATGGAATTTAATTTCCAGTATAGCTCAAAGTAACCAAAATTTTCAAGTGGATGAGAGTTTTATTTTACAAATCACTTTTATAAGCGTTCCCGTGGGCTCGGGTGCAATCAAAAGGAACAAATTATCCATCGACAGTGTAACTCGGCGTTCAATGGTATCAATCACCAACGACGATAATTTATGTCTACCGCGCGCGTTAGTAGTTGGGGAGGCACATATAAAATTACGAGCCAATGACTCGGACGGCGTACGTAAAGAATGGAATATAATACGCGATGGGCGGCGCAAGTTACAAAAGCAACTCGTGGAACGCTTGATACAAGCTGCAAACGTGCGTATTCCCCGCGCCGGTTGTGGTTTCTATGAAATAGAAAGATTTCAGAATTTTTATCTGCAAAGTAATATTGCTATAGTGGTTTACGAGAAAGCAACATTCGGCAACGGCGAACCTCCTTTTTTCGACGGGCGCGCTCAAATAGAAACTCAGGGAGAATTAAAAGGGGTTATTAATCTACTCTACGATCAGCGCGCGAAGCATTTCGATACTATTTTAAACGTGATAGGTTTAGCGAGGACAAAATTTTTTTGCAGTTATTGTAATAAATGCTTTCACTTCATTGATCAACACAAATGTAGAAAAACTTGTTCGAAATGTTTCGTTTCTCCTGCCTGTTTATCAGATGGCGTTGATTTAATAAAATGCGCGAACTGTAATAGAGAATTTTTCGGCCCTTCGTGTTATCAAAATCATTTGGAGGACGGTAGTTATAAAAAAAAAAAAAATTATGTGACATTGTCAAATTTTGCACGCGATGTTGTAAAGTAACACATCGCTATCGCCGAGCACACGAGTGCGGGAAAATTTGGTGCAAAAATTGCAAAACCGATCATTATACAAACGAAAATTGCTATATGTTACCCATAAAAAACGAGTCCGATGATGAAGGAAAAAAAGGAAACGGCGAATACGCGAAAAAAAATTTTTATACATTTTTTATGATTTTGAAACGCGTCAAGATGAAGCGTACTTGAATCACGAAACCACTAAAATTCACGTTCCTAATTTGTGCGTTGTGCAACAAGCCTGCACGGATTGCATCGATCAAGATGATGTTTCTCAATTTTGCCATACTTGCGGTATTCGCGAATATGTTTTTCGGGAGAAGCCTGTTACACAATTGATAGGACTATGCGTTCGAGAGAAAACAGAATTTAATCAAATCGTGTGTATAGCGCACAACGCGCGCGCTTTCGATGCCCAATTTATATTAAAGGAGTTGGCCGAGCTAGGGAATCAACTTTTGCCAAGTGTTATTTTAAACGGGACGAATATTATCTCTATACGATATGGCCGTACTAAATTCATAGACAGTTTAAATTATTTTCAAGCGAAATTGAGTGTTCTGCCCTCGGCCTTTGGCTTGCCGCAAAGCAGCAAAAAGGGTTTTTTTCCGCACTTTTTTAATACTTTAGAAAATCAGGATTACGTAGGCCCTATGCCTGATCCAACTTTTTCGCACCAAATTCTATGTCGGTCGAGGAGAGTGACTTTTTTCCAGTGGTACAATGAAAACCCGCCTGATTATGTTTTTAACTTTAAAAATGAAATCCTCGAGTATTGTCGCATGGACGTGGAAATATTGCGTCGCGCCTGCTTAGCTTTTCGAAAAATTTTTCTCGATATCGGTAACACTGACCCCTTTGTTTCGGCGACCACGATCGCGTCGGCGTGTTCTTATTTATTTAGGAAAAATTTTCTCAAGGCAAATACCATAGGAATTTTACCACCCGTTGGTTACAGGCGCGCTGATAAACATTCACAAAAAGCTGTCAAGTGGCTATTGCAGTGCGAGCGTGAAATCGGTCGAGAGATTATTCACGCCGGGCGTGCACGTGAATATCGGTTACCTGAAGGATTTTTAGTTGACGGATATTTGCCCCCTGAGGCTACTGTTTCGACCACGGCTTCGTCATCATCAGCAGTTTTTACATCGGGTAAGGGCGTTGTGTTCGAGTATCAAGGCTGCTATACACACGGGTGCCCGCGCTGTTTTGAAAACAAACGCGATACGCTGACTGCTTTCAATCGCACACATAACGAAGCCTACGAAAATACGTGCCGTAAGGTAGATAAAATAAAGTCGCACGGATACGAGGTGCGTGAAATTTGGGAATGCGAATTCGACCGCCGCATAACCGAAAATCCTCAAATCGCGAATTATGTAAATAATCATCCGCTTATTAGCAAAATGATTTTAAACCCGCGAGATGCATTCTTCGGAGGGCGCACAGAAAATATTAGATCGTATTACAATGTTAGCGAGGGTGAAACAATTAGATACACGGATATTTGCTCGTTATATCCGTATATATGTAAAAGAGGCCGCTTCCACTTGGACACCCTGATATATATGTCGGAACACAGTGCGATACGTTGACGGGAGGAAAAAATGATAATCTCTCGCGAGTAGAGGGATTGATCAAATGCAAAGTGTTGCCACCTCGCAATTTGTTCTTACCTCTCATACCGATAAAAATGCACGGAAAATTACTGTTTGCTCTTTGTCGCTCTTGTTGCGAGGAGATGCGACAAGATGACTGTAATCACGAAGACGTTCGCGAGCGTGAATTCTCGGGTACGTGGGTAGCCGATGAGTTGAGAAAAGCCATAGAATTGGGTTACCGAGTTACGAAAATACATATAATATGGAACTATAAAATAACGCAGTATGATCAGCAGAGCGGTAAAGGAGGATTATTCGCCGATTATGTGAATGCGTTTTTGAAACTCAAACAAGAAGCTAGCGGGTGGCCGGAAGGGTGTGAGAGCGAAGAGGCCAAAGAGTGTTACTTAAACGGGTATGAGTTAGCCGAAGGCATACGACTAGAGAGGGGGAAAATCGCGAAAAACGCTGGATTGCGCGCAGTGGCAAAGCTCTGCCTCAATTCTTTTTGGGGAAAATTTGGGCAACGCAACAATTTAAAGCAGACTGAGATTGTAAAAACGCGCGAAGCTTTACTCAGACTCTTGGTGGCACCCGATAAAGAAGTGCTCAGTGTATTACCCGTCAACGACGAACTGTTGTATGTACACTGGCAACACATTGCGGAGGCTGTGGAACAGCCTCCTAATACTAATGTAGTCATCGCCGCTTACACTACAGCGCAAGCACGACTAAAATTATATAGTTATCTAGAGAAACTCGACCGCCGCGTATTGTACTACGACACCGACTCCTGTGTATTCGTTTGTAACGAGCGTGCGAAAAATGAGGAATACAGACCTCATATCGGCTCGCTATTAGGCGATATGACCGACGAACTCGGCCAAAATATATACATTGAAACTTTCTTATCAGGCGGTCCTAAGTTTTACGCTTACAGAGCGACAGATTCGTCTACAGGAGAAAAATTTGAATGTTGCAAAATTAAAGGAATAAGGTTGGATTATGCTAACACCTTAAAAATAAATTTTGACAGTATCAAACGGTTGATCGAATCTTTTTTCGGCGGCGGCGACGATCCAAGTAGATCCATCAAATTAAACTTTAGAGCGATAAGACGAATGCCGGATCACGATGTCGTCACGCGAGACGAAGTTAAAACATGCTGTATCATTTTGAATAAACGGCGCTATCTTAGTAAAGAATTATCGTTGCCTTTTGGTTATAAGCGTTAAAACATTTTATTAATAAAAAAAATAAGACTTATTTGTAAATGTTATTGTTGTTATTGTTGTAGTTTTTTCCTCTCCCTCAATGTTCATTTTAGAAGAATAAAATTTGTTTCTTTTTTGCAAAAAAAAAAAATATTTCACGCGCAAAATATAGGCTTTTGTGCGCGCAAAGTATATAAGCTTATACAGCGCGGAATACAAGCTTGTACACGCGGCTGGCGCAAAGTATTCTGACACGCGCGGCAAATATCAGCTTATACCAACGCGGAGTAAAAGCTTGTACACGCGCCCGGTGCGCGGTGCATATCAGCTGATGAGCACTGCGCCGCGCCGCCGCGGGGCCCACGCGCGCCGGGGGTCACTGGTGAGACAGTTGGTTTTTTTTGTTTTGAAAAAAAAAATGTCATCATAAAAGCACGAGTAAATTGGCTTTCGTTGTCAGTCACGAAAATGGATACGCGCTGGAAACATCCATTTACGTGTTGCGTGTGCGGGCCTACCGGATGCGGCAAAACTCAATTCGTGAAAAAATTTCTCGCAAATTTACCGACAATCTGTAACGTACGCTTCGATCGCATACTTCTTTATTACGCCGAGTGGCAAGAAGCGTACCGGACGGAGCTGAGACCTGGCGGGAGTGACGCACCGCGTATAGAATTTCGGGAAGGTCTGCCTCAAGCAAGCGATTACTCCAACGATAGCGAGAAAAAAATTACTTATACTCGATGATTTGATGCGTGAATCTTCATGCGACGTGATATTAGATTTATTCACGAAGGGCAGTCATCACAAAAATATTAGCGTTATATTCATAACACAAAATATTTTTCATAAAGGAAAGTCACAGCGCGATATAAGTCTGAACACAAAATATATCGTACTCTATAAAAACCCGCGTGATCGCGCTCAAATACAGCACTTGGCGCGTCAAGTGTATCCGGAAGATCCAAAATTTCTGCAAGAAGCCTACCTCGACGCCACGCGAACCCCACATTCGTATCTTTTTCTCGATTTATCGCAAGACTGTCTCGACGAATTTAGATTTCGCTCTTGCATATTTCCCCACGACAAAACGCACTATGCTTATGTACCAAAAAAATTCAAAGTTTCGATAGTTTAATTATATTTAAGGAGAGAGGGGGAAAAGAAAAAGGAAATAGATACGTCAGACACGCGAGCACTCGCCACAGTTAAGAGGTGACGATGGCAGGAGCAACACGGATGAATTCTAGACGCTGTTGTACTAAACATTTTCCCAAAAAACAGTTGGCAGTTTTGGGCGCTCTCTCGCACTGCGACGGCAAACAGCGTTCGGCCATCCTTCGCACGGCTGATAAATCGCTCGTCAAATGCATATGCGAGTGTGCCTTAAATGTTTTACACGGTGTAGTGAAATTGAGAGATTGCGAGAAGAAACAGCTGAATAAACACAAACACGTATTGCGCAGATTAATCAATGGAAAGTCATCAAGTTGGAAAACTAAAAAACGCGCGATAGTACAGAACGGAGGATCTTTTTTGCCAGCTCTTCTTGCGCCCATCGTAGGTGCACTCGTATCTAAACTGTTTGGAGGAGGCGAAAAGCAGTGAAAAAAAAAAAAAAAAAATAATCAGAGAAGCAGTATGGAACGTGCTCGTAAAATGGTAATCGTGCCCGAAGACGCGATCGAACGCGCGCAACCCGTCGAAGCAACGAAAAATATTGGCGAAGTCTCCGGCGAAAATTCTGTGCAAACTCCCGGTGACAATTTGACCAGATTAGACGCTGAAATGTTCGATATTCTTCACTCGAAAAAAGGGGTGAAGGATGTTCACGAAAAATGTCAAAATTACTTACAAGTATTGCGACGTTATCTTTTTTTCCGTGAAAGTGAGCGCAGCAGCAGCAGCAGCAGCAGCAGCAGCAGCAGCGATGCACAGCGAGAAATTGACGAAATTGACGAGACACTAGCACCACTCACCGAAGAAGCCATTATCGATGGTGTACCCAAGGCGTATCAGCGGAAGGTTCGTCTCCTGTTGCGTCATTGGAAAACAGTAGCACCCGAACGTCTCAAGTGGAGCAATGCCGGAACAGTGAGCATAGATGGCCGTGCGGTAGAGCGTTCAAATATTATAGAATTATTGAACGATGTGGTTAGAAGGGGAAAAAAAAATGACGACGACGAAGAGGCACCAGTTGGACGCATGGAGTTTTCGAAATTTGTTAAAACTTCCGATACTCCGATGAATTTAATAGGCAACAGCAAAGTTTTAAAAATCGGCAGAGTACTCACTGCGCCTTTGCACACGGCCAAACGACGACTGAATAAGGAAGACGCGAATGCAGCGCTCTCTCCCGTGCTTACGAGGAGAAGAAAGGCTGAACAAAGTAAAAAAAAGTGGTTAAGATTCCAAATATAAAACCCACACACACACACACACACACACACACACACACACACACACACACACACACACACACACACACACACACACACACACACACACACACACACACACACACACACACACACACACACACACACACACACACACACACACACACACACACACACACACACACACACACACACACACACACACACACACACACACACACACACACATCAGAGACACGATGTACGAGAAAGAGTATTACGATCTCACGCACGAGGCAGGATACGCGGGTGCAAGAAATCTCGTTCGCGTAAATAAAAAGAGAGGTAAATCCGATGAGAAGGCTAAAATATACGCATGGCTCAGTAACCAAGACGCTTACACGCTTCATCATCCTATAAAACGAAAATTTCCGAGACTGCGCTACAACGTCACGAACGTGGACGACGTGTGGGAGTGTGATTTACTGCAATTAACCTCGATAAAAGATTACAACGACGGCTTCTGCTATATTCTCGTTGTTGTGGATGTGCTCAGCAAGTATGCGTGGATCGAACCATTGCGCGATAAAACAGCGCGCAACGTTGCCGACGCGTTCGAAAAATTCTAAACAGAGCGAGACCGCGAGTGCCAGTGTGTTTACAATCCGACCGTGGCAAAGAATTTGTCGGCTCAGCTTTTCAAAGCCTTCTAAAAAATATGACGTAGAATTTAGAGTAGCGCGAAATCCTGATATCAAAGCGGCTATAGTCGAGAGACTCAACAGAACGATACGAGAGCGTATGTGGCGCTATTTCTCGCACAAAAATACAAAAAGGTATGTCGACGTAGTACAAAAAATCATATATGCCTACAACCACACATTGCACAGTGGAACAAAAATGAAACCATCCGACGTAAATTTGTACAACGCTGCAAAAGCCCGTGAAAATTTACTAAAGCGTGCTCTTCGACAAAGCGCAGTGCAGAGAAACAGTCGCAAGATGGCGCACCAAGCGATACCTAAATTCAAGGTGGGTGACTTCGTTCGAATCAGTCGGACTAAAAATACCTTCGAGCGCGGTTATGAAAAAAATTTCAGCGAGGAAGTGTTCAAGATAAAAAGGGTGTCGCGACGGCAGAATATCTACACGTTCGTTCTCGAAGACTTAAACGGTGAAATTATCGACGGATTTTTTTACACGGAAGAACTTGTATTGGTTGGTCGAGAGCGCATCACAGACCATCAAACATTTAAAGTGGAGCGCATAGTTCGTACGCGCGGACGAGGAGGAAATAAGCAACTACTCGTCAAGTGGATAGGATACCCTGACAAATTCAACTCTTGGATAAAGGCGAGTGATATCGAAAGTATCTGAAAAAAAAAATGGAGAACCAAGACGAATTTTACATGGTGTTACCGAGTAACAGCAGTATGATGTATTTCAGCGATAATACTACAACATGCTACACCACGCATTTACAGCGCGAGATTAGGCTGCACGGTGAATGGCTCGTAGGTCTAGCGGAAATTTACGTGCCATGTACTATAAACCACGTACAAAATACTGAAGCTTCGTATTCGTTTTGTTCCTACGACACAGGTAAAATAGTAAAAAGAGACATTTGTCACTTTCCCGACGGAATTTATAAAACTATAGAACAGCTTGCTGACGAGATAAATAGATCGAACAACGTATATCAACATCAAGTACTGGAACCGATGAAAAGCCGCTTAGGATATTACGCCATAAAGCGAACATGCCATTGCGAAGAGCTTCACGTGACGGAATTCAATGATAAAATTTGTCGTATTTTTGGTATTGAAAATTTCGTGACCAAAGGAATGTTCACGACCGTCAACGAGGGCACCAGAGAAATTGTGGGTGTTAGACCTGCTTCATTGTCCCGCGCTATCCCTGATCAAATGTACGTTTACACGGACATTTGCGAACCATACACAGTTGGCGACACTCAAGCATCTCTTCTGCGTATAGTTTCAGTCACAGATCCAAATTACAATTTGGTTGTAACTACGTGCAGCGTTTTGCTCCGATACATTACATTCCGTTACTTTATCACAATTTCCAGAATATAGTCATAGATATAAGAGATCAGCACGGTCATCCTATACCATTCGAGTATGGTACGTTGACGGTTACGCTACATTTCAAACGCAACCGCTACTAAATTATACCCAATATGAGTTACTACATTCAATGCTACGACGACGACGGGCAAGTCGGAGGAGGGGTTAGAAGAGTTTTCGCTGGCTCTACTTACCAAAGAGGCCGAGGAGTGGGAGGCTGGTTAGGCGGCCTGTTTCGAAAAATGCTGCCTTATATCTCCAGTGGAGCGAAAGCTGTAGGAAAAGAAACCATAAGAGCGGGGTTAAATATTTTCGATGACGTGGCCAATAACGGTGTCAATTTCAAAGAAGCAGTGAAGGTCAGAGCCAAAGAATCTAGAAAAAACTTGAAGAGAAAAGCAGCCGAAAAAATATCTGAGATGATGAAAGGCTCGGGTTATAAGGCGCCTGCTCACAGACGAAAACGTCAGTTGAGGAAGACAAGCGGATTAGTTCGCATCACCGATAAAAAAAGAAAAAAGAAGAAGAAGGTACGAACAAGAAAAGGCGGTAGAGTCAGCAAGAAGAGGAAGAAGCCCACTTTTAGAAATATTAACGACATCTTTGGCCCGAAATAGAAAAAAAAAAAATGGCATTCTTACATTCACACTCGACAGAATGTATGTCCAGTGAGTTAGACATTTTTTCTCTACCGGCGACTCAAACTTCCATAGAGAGTAGCAGTTTCTTACACTACAAGCCCGTTTCATCGCTCAGCGACGAAGGAGATACTCCCATAGAGTTTGTGGTGCCAAGCGGTAGTGAACATTACATAGACCTTGCGCACACGATGCTTTACATTCAAGCAAAGGTTGAACCAATAGAAGGCGAAGCGGAAAACGCCAAAGTCGCGCCAGTTAACAATTTTCTTCATTCGCTATTCAACCAAGTTGACGTTTTTTTAAATCAAAAACTCGTTTCGCCTCCCAACAACGCCTACCCCTATAGAGCTTATATTGAATCGTTGCTGAATTATTCTCCGGCGGCTAAAGAATCGCATTTAACTACAGCGCTCTGGTACGATGATACGCATGACAATTTTGAAGCTGCTCCCAATATTCCTATAGACAACATTGGCGCGAACAAAGGAGCCCTATATCGCCAACATTTCATACTCGGAGGGAAAACCGTCGATATGGTTGGTCATTTGCATTGCGACGTATTTAATCAAGATAAAATGCTTATCAACGGGGTGGAGATGAGAGTACGCCTCGTACGAAGCAAAGATGCCTTTTGCTTGATGGATGTGTCGGATGATGGTAAATTTCGTGTCAAAATCAAAGAAGCCAGCCTCATCGTACGCAGAGTAAAGATAAGCCCCGGTGTTTTACTTGGGCACGCGAATGCCTTAGCTAAAGCTACAGCCAAGTATCCGATTACACGCGTCGAAGTTAAGTCTTTCACGCTTCACACTGGTATTCTCGGGGACACTCTCGACAACGTCATCCTCGGGCAGCTGCCTAAAAGAATAATTATAGGTTTCGTCGACAACAAAGCGTTTAATGGAAATCGTAAATTCAACCCGTTCAATTTTCAACACTTTTCGATAAATTATCTTTCTTTGTACGTCGACGGAGTGCAAATTCCAAGCAAACCGTTACAACCTCGCTTTACCGGTAACAGCGGTCTCTACATAGATGCTTACCATACGCTGTTTTCGGGTACAGGAATTCATTTTCTCAACGAAGGCAACGGCATCAATCGTCACAATTATGCGAGAGGAAATTTTCTGACGGCTTTCGACCTAACACCAGATTTATCAGCCCATTGTGCTACGCACTGGAACCTCGTACGATCGGGTAGCGTACGCGTGGAAGTGCGATTCGAGGGCGCCCTCACTAGTACCATAAATTGCATCATTTACGCAGAATACGATAACGTGCTGGAAGTCGATTCGAGCAGACAAATCCTATCGGATTTTAGCGCGTAAGAAGAAGGAGAAACAAGAGTAGTGGGGGTAAGCGTATATCAGAAAAGAAATGCCTACACGTGAGGGTCAGTTGTGATTTACTCTTTTACATGGCGATACACTCTCGCGCTCACTCCTTAAATCATGGATTTCGTTGTCGATATACAAGGTTTTCGCGACGTTAACAGAAATTTTTTGCCAAAGGAAGTGGCTGTGATTGCATTGCAAGACCTCATAGTTGGCCATTGGATAGTAGGGCCACCTTGTAATTTTTTGCATTTGCCACCAGACATAAAAACGACAAACACCTATTGCACAGTTCACTTACACGGAATACAGTGGTTCGAAGGTGACGTATCGTTGCGACGCTTGCGCCATCATCTCTACAAAGTTGTCAAGAAGGCGAGAAATATCTACGTGCGAGGGGATGACAAACGAAGATATCTCGAGAACGTGCTTGGACGTTGTGTTATAAACCTCGAAGAATGGAGATCGCCAACTTTTAATAAATTAGAAGCACTGTTTCCGAATTCCTTAGTATGCTCAAGTCATATCGAAAAACACATAGAAAATAAGAAAGACTTTTGTGCGCTTTTCAAAGCAAATATACTAAGAAAATTGATGTACAGTATACTTCCAGAAGAGTGGCGCGAAGCAAATGAAACCATACAAAGCGAAAGATTTTACGCAGCTCTTTGCAAGTATCGTAACGAACGCAGAAAGGCTTTTCGCTTTGGTCAACCAGGAGGTGTAGATGAAGTGGACGACAACGACGACGACGACGACGACGACGACGACGACGACGACGACACCAGCAGTAGCACGCAGACTGAAAAAGCAAACAACGACGAGGAGGACGACGACGGCATCGTATTCAGTGAGAAGGTACCCAGTGAAGAGTTTTCAAATCAATTACAAGATGGACACGAGAACAATAATGCATGCGATACGTGCACTAAGAGCGAATACAATAGGTGTGTATGCTGCTGATCACATTCCAAAAATTTTAAGTCCACCTGTGGCCATCGTAACCAATCTAGATACAGCAAATAAACCAGGATCGCATTGGGTTGCCTTTTACATAGACAAAAATGGATACGGAGTGTATTTCGACAGTTACGGGCTCGCACCCACTTCATCACACCATCTTGATCGCCTACGAAGGAACTGCGTGCGTTTCCAGTGGAACAAGAAACTATTACAAAGTTTTGATTCAAAAGTGTGCGGTGAATATTGCATTATGTTTCTGCATCATATGTGCAGCGGTAGTTCTTTACGCACGTTTTGTCGCATCTTTTCATATAATACATGCAGAAACGATGACATAGCTGCTAAATTTTACAAAGTTATTTCACAAAAGCAATCAAGAAAGACAAATCCTTACCGAAATCGTTTTCTTCCGAGAGAGACTTCATTGGGAAATGGGCAGAGTGATCAAACATGCAACGCAAAATTATAATTTTTTTTTTTAATCTTAGATGTAAGAGTGAAATATGTATACTTTTGTAAGTTACTGGTAAAATAAAAAAAATGTATTTGTAACAATTTACATTTAGTGTTAGACTTTTATTCACATCCTTACCTACCTAATACCCCTGCATGCATTCAAGAAATTATCGAACTAATATTATATCAGTATCGCTATTTTTGCTTATTATACGTTCACATAGGCAGCGGTTATAACGGAAATTTTTATCGCGTAATACAAAGCCAAAAGTAAGGTTACATATAAGAAGTTCTTTCACCATCGTCGTCATCTTTATGGGTAACCGTCATTTTTATCTCCTATTCGTTATTGTTTTGAGCGCACGTCATTTTAACGTACTTTTTTATTGCGAATACGACGCTATAGGTTATGTTACATTAAACTATTTATATCGTAGCGGTTACCATTTGATCCATGCGTCATTTCAACGTACTTTTTTTATCGCGAATACGAAGCGAAAAGTGAGGTTATGTTACACTCAAGAATTTCTTTCATCACCTTTCTCGAAATCGTTATTTTTATCTCGTATTCGTTACTCTCTAACCCCACGTCATTCCAACGTACTTTTTTTATCGCGAATACGAAACGGCAATTAAGGTTATGTTACGCTCAACAATTTCTTTCATCATCATATTTCTCGAAACCGTTATTCCAACGTACTTTTTTATCGCGAATACCAAACGGTAAATAGGGTTATGTTACATTCATCGCCTTGCTTGAATTCTTTATATTACTACGTCATCACCCCGTTCGCTGATTGGTTGTGACGTAACGAACTCGTCGTCCAATGGGGGTAGTAGGGTGGTGGGGACAACCGTGTAAATGCTGGAGCCCGACGTGCCATCCTTCAGTCACGAGTAGCCATCCCATTTGAGAGTACGGTCCCGCGTGAATATTCCAGTCTCCGTACAACCACTAAGTACTATTGCTTTTTAAAATGGACAATAACGAAGAATCAGCAGCAGCATCAGCAGCACCATCAGCACCATCAGCAGCACCATCAGCAGCACCAGCAGCACCAGCAGCGCTGGTAACTCCGCCACCACTACCTCCACCATCAACAGCGCCACCGCTACCTCCGCCAGCAGCAAGACCGCGAGTTAATAAAAACATGGATTTACCAAATCTCTTTCTATCTACAACCTATGCTATCAATAAATCACATTCCAAAAGAGTCGCTGTTGGATTGGAACACCACGCTGGTTTTTATAGAGCTGTAGTGAAACTCTGTAGTACGGGGGCTCCTGCAAAGTACGTAACTCTCGACAAAAATAGTTGGGAGCTGATCGTCGACCAAATGGATGCAATGATGGGATATCTGCTAGATTCCTTCACCTTTTACAAAGACTTTGGTAAACCTACAAAAATATATCTTCCAACCCACGACATCAATTTTACAACGGCATACGGAGTGAGGTCCATCCTTATCGACGAGAGACCCTGTGTACTGACACAGAACCTCGTCAGAGACTTCCCCGAAGGCCAACCAATAGATGAGGAGACGCAGTTTCCAGACAGTTCTGCACAGTACGAGACACCGCAGAAGAAAAGAAAATATGAGAGTCCACCCGGAATTGTCATGCAACAGGCTACTTTGAGCGGTTTACGCGAAGTGCACGAATGTATCGATGCGAGGTGAAAACGTTTAGAAGATAGTGCCGGATTTATAAATCGAGGTATAGATAATATATTCGACTTTTTAAAAGATGAGTTAAAGAGAGAAAGTACCGAAAAAGCGAAAAATATTTTGAAAGACACTGCTGCGTTCAAACAGTATTATGTATTACGTAAAAATGAAATTAATAATAGAGCAAAGTTGCACATGGAATTCGGTAATATGAATGAAGAATTGTACGACATTTTTCTCATGGAATTTCATGCATTTGGCTTATTCAACTTGGCTAATGATTTGTACGATTATATGTTCGCAAATTAATTTGTATTATTTTTTGTAATGATTTGAAATTTTTTTTTTTTCTAATAAAAATAATAATATTTATAATAATATTTCTAATTTTTTTTTCACTCTACCTAACCCATATAATATATTAACACTTAACCCCGGAGCCAAAATTTAGAGTAGGCTCCGCGGCACCGTGAAGTAGGATGAAAATCACATACACACACACACACACACACACACACACACACACACACACTCTCTTCATAAGATTGTGCATGGGATCGAGTTCACTCAGCTGCCTACTATAGCCACGCTCTTCGAAAAAGAACTCCCGCTATACCGAGCACAGGACCAAGGCGGATCCCGCTATAGCGTACTGCTACAGTTTCGCTATACTGCTATAGCTGTCGGAGACTTGCACTGCATGAGTCACCGGCCCGTGCCGCGGGCCGCGGCACCTTTGCTCTAAGAAACAAGGTAATTAACACTTGTTTAATTACTGTTTAATCACTTGTTTATATAAACAAACAATCATAACAAGCAATAAAACACTCATTAATTACACGCTCTGTTTATGTTTTTCATAAACATTTCATGTTGTTAATGTATGTTTAATTACTTGTTTATATTTATTAACATAAACAAACATATTTATTTATATTTGTTTATATAAACAAACCATTAACATGCAATTAAACATGGGTTAATCACCATGTTTATATATACAAAGGCCGGCGGCCCGCGACGGGGTGGTGACTCATGCCGTCGTCTCGCTATACTGGTTAACTTACTACTCATATGTAGGTGAGTTTATCGTTGAAATAATCGGTCTTAGCGGGAAGTCAGTTTTATGAATTTTAACTAATCCATAAGCTTTAGAAATGTTAAGTTTGTTTACAACAGGTTCTAGTTTTTTGCCTGCAGCCGAAAAGTCAATTTTATTTAACCACTTAATTAATTCATTTGTTTCTCTTTCTAATTTGGGTAACGGATTAGATTTTATTTTTTGATAGTATTTTATATCTGCAAACAAACTATTAAGTTTTTGGTTATAAGTGGCTTTATTTATGATGACAGTAGTATTTCCTTTGTCGGCTCTGGTGATTAAGATATCAGAATTGTTTTTTATAAATTGTTTTGTTTTTTGTAAGTCCATTTTTAATCTATTGTCAAAATATGAATGAGTAGACAAATCCTTATTATAAATTCTTTTGATAGTATTTAAAAACGTTCCTCTAATTTTTGGAATATCAGCAGGTATCGGATACTTTTTCGTGAAAACTTCAAAGTTCTTTTACATAAGTTGTTGCTAGCTTATTGTCAAATTTATTGTTAAAATTAAACTTTTCGACAAGTTGTAAAGTATCGTTGACATATTTTTTTTTGGGAGTTCAACGTCCGTAAGATTAACACACCATTTGTCATCTTCCTTGATAGAATCATCCAGGTCAATCGCCTGTGTGTTATTATTTCGGGTGTTGAACTCTGTATTTCGCAACGGATTGGCACTGTATCTATCTTTTTCCAAAACATGCTTATATTTTTGAAAGTAAATCTTGTGGAGTTTATTTTCAAGGTTTGTCTTTAATTTTTCTGTACTAAACTTTAGTTTCGTGTTATAATAATCCATAAATAACGCGATTAAATCTATTCCAACTACTTTTTCTAAATGTGAAAACGCTTTTTTGACTTCTTTTTTCTGATAGTTAATTTTTGTATGCAGATCCATAATTTCGATATTGAATAATCGTGACATTGTGTGGTTTATAATTTTTTGTTGTTTCAACTTCCCAGTATTTGAAAACATCTGATTGTTTTTTATGTTTTTTGTGATAAAATTAAGGTGATTAAGAACAATATGATAATACCGGTATTTAGTTAAAAATTTGCATTGTTCTTTTGAATATATGTTGTTGAACATCAATTTAGTCACACGGTAAAATTTCTTTTTTGTGTCAAAACCAAAAATTTGAAATAAAAGATGTAATATAACATTAAGTTTAACATCTTTTCGTTTTTTTTAGAAAATGAAATAATAATCTTGTTTTGACTATTCGATGGTTTAACGTACGTGTTGTATCTGGTACCTCCATGGTGATAGAGTGGTGAGTTAACATACGCGTTGTATCTTGTTGATTTTGTGTCGTTTTCTCCTCCATGATGATAAAAAAACGAAAAGATGTTAAACTTAATGTTATTATACATCTTTTATTTCAAATTTTTGGTTTATGAACTTGTCAGTTTTGATGTTGTGAGTTTATTCACAAATGTGCCAGAATATTTAGTATTAAAAGCAATAGAAAAAAGATGGCATCAAGTACACAACAAGACAAATTTAAATTTGTCGGAATTTTGTAAGGTTATTAAGTTTATCTTAAATAATAATTATTTTCAATCCAACCAAAAATTTTACAAACAAATTTTCGGATCAGCAATGGGCAATCCTATCAGTCCAGTTTTATCAGACATTGTCATGGAAGACCTAGAGTCACATTGTATAAACCTTTCAATCTCAAAACCGTTATTTTATTTTCGATATGTTGATGATGTATTATTATGTATACACAAAGACCACATAGATGAAACATTACGCATTTTCAATAATTGCGATAAAAATCTTCAATTTACAGTCGAAAAAGTACAGAATAATAGTATTAGTTTTCTAGATGTTAAGATTATTATTACTGAACAAAAGAAAATTATAACAGATTGGTACAGAAAAGCGACTTTCTCAAGTAGATATTTGAACTTCAATTTACATCATCCGATTGGCAACAAAATAGCCATAATTTATTGCCTTATCGATCGAGCCATAAAGTTATCACATAGTTCTTTCCATATAAATAATATTGCCTTTATCAAGAAAGTTTTAACAAAAAATGATTATCCTCTTGATTTTATCGAGTTTTATATAAAAAAACGATTAAAAAAGATCTATTGCACAAGAAGTACTCAACAAAATTGAAATAATGACAACAAGAATTTCATTTGTCTACAATATGTGAAAGAAATCGAAGGTTTTACGAAGAATTTTTTTAAACGATTAAATACTAATGTTATATTTAGTACACAAAACAAAATGAGCAATATTATAGTACTAGGAAAAGACAAGAATGTAAAACTAGAAAAGTCTAACGTTGTGTATAAAATCAATTGTAATAATTGTAATGCGTCTTATGTTGGCCAAAGAACACCATAAAAAATACATGGAAGAAGATGAAAATTCGTCACTACACATACATAGAATAGAAAATAATCATACTATAAATTTCAACACTGTTAATATATTAGATCATGAAAGAAATAAAGAAAAAAGACTATTTTCCGAAGCATTATATATACACACACAAAAGAAATTTATGAACAAGCAATTTGAAATTAATAAACTTCCAAAAGAATATAACACTATGATTAATAATTTTGAATTTCTATCTCCTTCCTAGTATCAAAAAAAAGTTCACATACAATAGTGGAATAGATATCAGGAGAGTAGGTTATGGAAGATGTATCTTGTGTGTACACACCCAAAAAGCTCTACACAATTAAGCCAGTACATGTTGCGTTCTTACTTACACTCACACTAATACACTAATGATAGGTATAAATAGGAAAATTTTGTCATGCTCGTTAGATTGACGAACGGATAGTTCTCCGTAATACTCAGGAAAAAATACAGACTTTGTAAGTGTTAATTGTTACTTGTAAAATTATGTGTTCATAATTAAATTAATATACGTTGTTGTAAAAGTTGTATTTTGTACTTTGTTACTAGCTGCCTGAAGAGGGACATAATCAATAAAGGATGTCCGAAACGTCGTAATAAAAAAAAACTATTGTTGTTATTTGCCACCTTCTCACGACAAACTTTGGTAGTAATTTTGGCCACTAGCTACAATTAACAATATAATTAGGAAATAAGTTGAAATAATTTAACATTCTTTTAGGATGTTTTTATGCGTATATTTTTTAAAGTTACAGATGTTTATTTTATGATAATTGTATTTGTTTTCTTAAAACTTTGAATTGTACTTAACTGTATGCAACAATTAATAAAAAAATAATTTCAAAATAGAAATTTGTATTCCCTTGGCATTGAGGGTTAACGTAGATAATTTGTTTTATCTGTATTCACCAGATTATTAACTAAAATTATTTTCGCCATACCCTGGCCAAAAGTACCACTTTCGCTTCCAGCTCAAAAATGTGAATGTGATATTTTCGGCCCGGGTATGGCGAAAAATAGTATACTCACCAAGGGAGAAAACTTGGCCAGCCCACATTTCATGTTTGCCATTTACACGAGCTGTGGACTGTTCAAGTTTTTTCCTTCCTAGGTGCGTAATATACTATTTCAAAAGGTTATCCTTTCTTAACTGAACACCGTGAAAGAACATTTTTGCATCAAACACCGAGATAGAATTGTTTTGAACTGAAGATCGAGATAGAAATTTATGCGCTCGTAATAGTATAGTTTTATAAATTGGATAATTGATAGGAAACGTATCTCATTTCCCATTATAATTTTGTATTTTATTAGTCTTTTGTACATCTCTCTTATTTTGTATTTTATTGAAGTCTTTTCTACACCTCTCTTACAAGTACTGCCGTTTGCCAAAATTTACTATCAAATAGTGCGAGCTATAACGTAACGTAGCAGACTATTTCGATTCGGAAAAGGTATTACGACTAACTATAAGAGTTTTTGCTCGTTGAAGATCAATTATCCAATTTATAAAACTAAACTTTTTATCTTTTCTTAAACATGCGTTATTGAATTGGCGATTTATTACATTAAAAAAGCTATTTAAATATACATTATTTATTAATAATGGACTGATTTTATTAAAAATCTTTTAAAATTGTTTGTATTTGTAGAATTAGTTTTCTTATTATAAATCAAATTGTTAAATAGTTCATGAGTATAATATTAAAAAAGGTACACATATTCTAATTTTATTTATCTAGAAGCTTCTTACAAGTATTCTATTTTTCAAAGTAATAAACGAGTTGTTATACATTCTTATTAATGTAATGGATTTCGAATAATAAAATCGAAAATATTCTAAATATTTTTCAAATGAGGAAGTTGATCCTTTGAGGGCCAATTTTCCAAATAAAAATACAAATTCTTAAGCAAAATTTCTTTGCAACGTTTCGCCAGGATATCCCCTGGTCTCTTCAGGCAAATCGTCTAAACTGGTGTGTAATACCGGTGAGTGAACATCAGGCTTTCAGCTCTCCTGGCCGCAGCGAATTGTAAGTCCTCAGTTATTTTCCCTTCCTTCTGCCCGTATTACCCGCGTGTGTGTGCACTCGCGCCGCGACATCGTAGCCGAACCCCCGTCATTTGCGTGTAGCTGAAGCTGCAGTTTTCTGAGTCCTTTCGCGTAGGCTTTGTATTGTGAGCGGTATTAGATTTCATGTAGCTAAAGCTACAAGAGTTGTGTCGACTCGATTCAGAGCAAGTCGTGCTCTACCTTCGCGCTAGTAACAGGTGAAATTGGTACGGAAGCGCGCGTACCTGGCGCTCCAAATGATGTATAATTTCTTGATAATTTTGAGTCCTAATTCATTAAATAAAATACTGTTTTATTTCTTAGTATTTGTTCTGAGTTTCTACTACGTACGTGTGGTTAAGCTATAATTATTGTGTGCTGTTTCTTGGTGGTAAATCATTGTAGAGTTGGATTTCCTACTCGCGGTTGCCCGGATCCCCAACAATCGTGATAAGTGGCGCAGCCAACGTGGGACCACGGGAAAGGCCGTGGCTGAGTGAATTCGGGATCGCGTCAGTCGCCATTGCGGTGCGCACACACGGAGAAGACGGCGAAGGAAAAGTTCTTGCAGCCATGTTTGTTTTCGAGTCTCGCGACAAAGGACGTGTCATTGCGTCGTAAATTCGAAATAATGTTGTGTTAGCTAGAGCGAGATTATTAGTAGTTATGTTTATTTTTTTTTTTTTGTGAAACATTTATGCGAGACAATTACCTCGTCGTAATTGTTAAAAGAATAATTCGGATATTAAAAATCAAAGTTTTTGTGATTATACTTTCCGAATTATTGTTTTTGAAATCTTTTTTTTTCCGTTACGTAATAAATAGCCTTTCCCTGTTTTATAATTTTCTTTTTTTGTATTTTTATTTTTTCATGTTGTTTGAAGAAAAATAAAATATGAACGAATTTTGTGGTTAGCTACGCGCGAAATAGAAGTTACGCGAACACCGTATAAGCTGTAGCTTGGGCGATCGGGATTTTTGTTTTCGTGGATGATTATTCTGCCGAGCGACGGAACACTCAATTTATCGTGTGAGGTTTCTGATCGCACGGAGTCGGCAAGTTTAAACAACTCACGCCACGTAAATAGATTTTGGAATTTTGCTTAGGCTTTTGCTTTCTCCAAAAATTTATCCTGTAAACAAATTTCTCTCCTCAACCTTGCCTGCGGAAATGCTACGTCGTGGGAAATTTTTAGTACTCGGTGTGTGTTTACCTTAACAGCAGGAGAAGTTTGTTTTGAAATTTGGATTAGCCAAGACAAGCTGTTTACTCAAAATTTCGTCGTCGTCGTAAATTCAAATATTTTATCTGAATATTCGTGTAAGGAATTTAGGAGTTTGTAATTTTCTCTAGTGGTATAATTGAAATTCTCTCCATCGCTAGTTTCTGATCTGGCAGTGGAGAAATGTAGAATTTCTTTTGCATTGAAAAAGATTGTAGAAAAGTAGTATAACGTTTTCTTTCTTTTGTAATTTCAAATTGTGAAAAAGTTCTTTGTGGTTTTTATTGAATTTAGTTTTTGCTTATGCTGAGTTCATTTCGCTTAAAGGAAATAATAGTCGATTAGCAAGAATCATTTCTTGTGTAAATTCATAGTTTCGCAATCGGTCTGGTTGTGTTTGTTGGAAATAGTTTTGCTATAGCTTAGTAATAATCAATGCTTTATTATGCGCAATATTTTAATCAAATATTATTTCAAACGTGATTGAGGACTTTGCAATTGAGGGAAGGTTTCGTGAATTTCTCAGGGTTGTGGTAATTAGAGTCAGTTTTAATTATTTTTTAATTTCCTTTTTGGTTTGATTGTTACCTCGACTGCTACATTAGTTTTTATTTTACGCTCACGGTTTGAACTCTGCTCACTCTGCTTGGTGCTTGATTACTGTTTGGTGTGCCTTACTTCTCTGCTTATGCATTTAAAATATTGCATTCTTCTGGGTTTTTTTTTCTTTTTTTTGTTTTTACTTAAGTAATTAAAGTAAATTATTAACTGTAGTAAATTATTTATGGTAGGTTAGCTATAAACAGTAGTACACATGCAAAGCTAAAGAGCAGAGGCTAACTAAGAGTTCACCGGGTGGAAAAAGAGAAAAATGAATGAGTCGCACAGTAGTTTGGTTTCGATTGGTCTGGAAGGCGATGACTTCATGTGCGCCGACCCAAAACTAGGAGCAGTAGCACGATAAACCGGATGCCGGATGGGAAGGTTATCCTGCTCGCGCATCAGGTGGAACTGAACGTGGAAACTGATTCGATGATCGTGCGTGATCAGCTGCAGCGCTTTCACCTGCTCCGAAAGTTATGACCAGATGCAGCTTCGTGGCAGCCGGAACGAGATGAACAACGAGGTTCTCGTCATCGTCGTAGAGCAATGCATCAGTTTTACCAGGCGTAGTGAGACTAAGGGGAAAAAACTCGCCTCTTCCGACTGGTCAGTCCGTTGGACGTTTTCGTGATCCAATATCGATGAGCGAGCCGTCTTGGAATTTTATTCCTCAAATTCATTTTAACATCGAGTCTTCGTGTGCAGGACAAGGAGTAAATAGCGTAGGTGATTTAGCTGAAGCTGAACGCGTGCGCGGGCCGTCGAATCGAAAAGTCAGCATCGTCGCTCCGGGAGACTTCCCGGTTGATGGCCGTGAAGAACCTCACCCGAGGGCACAGTTAACCACGTTCCCCATGAGTCTTTGTTCGTCATTAGATAATAGTGGCTTGAGGGAAAATGGTATGGACATAACAGATCCGGCTCATCGGCTTCAGCCGGAATTTTCGAATCAGTGGCGGGGGCGAGGAGCAGCAAGCTGTCGCGGGAGCTCTGCCTTAGACCAAAATTCATCTCTCCCTCTGCCAAATTCACATGTGCGCAACCGAGACGTCTCAAGTGTTGTACCCGATGTCACCACCGCTTCAGGAAGTTCGTTGTTGTCTCCAGTATCTAATCTGAGCTCAAGCTTAAATCGTCGCGATCCAGCGGACTACTTAGGGCCAGTGTCCGAAAGTGAGCGTTAGGCTCGACCGCAGATTGGATAGCAGCTGATTTTACCACAGTCTGGCTCACAAATAAGCTCTACGAGACAACCAGGATCCCCTTTTAATCCAAGTACGTTGGCGCAGGGGTTGCCTGTATTTTTTCAGAGCTATCCGTAGGATTTCGAAATGTGCCTGTTTATTCGCAAAGACACGTCCTGAGCAATGAGAGGAAGCGAAAATCAGCGTACAGACCACCACCTGCAGCGCTCAGTAGTGTGCTGGGAGGTAACCGATTAGAAGGTCTCAGCAGACCGGACAGGCACATGAATGCAATATATTTCTTGAGTGCACCTTACGTATCATCAGCGCCGCTTCCGCAGGCCCTTATTTTCCACAGTATTCATCGTGACCTAAGCCAAAGTTATGTACTCAGCTCCGATTCAGCCGAACTTTGTGTCATCCACTTCGTTTTCGAATGTAGTTCAGGGGAGCTATAGTTTGCCGCCGACTGAGCCTCAGCCTTATGGGCCCTCGTATTACTCGGTCGCTCCATCGAATATACCTCCACCTCGTCAACAGGGTCAGGGGATGATGGATTTTTTAGTTGCGGGACATCATGCGGATTATTCCACCTTTTTACGATCATCACTCACGAGGGAAAAACGTATCACTGAGTTATTTGTAAAGTGGCACATTACCTTCCAAGGTGATCGAAAAAAAGGACTCTAAGTTTTCTAGCGAATTTAACTAGCTTTAAGAAAACTTATTAATTAAATCTCGATGAGATAATAAAAGCGTTGCCATCAGTACTTGATGAAGACGCATGGTAATGGTGTCGTAGAGAATATCAATTCTGGAAGTCATATGAGGACCTTGTTGAAGCTTTTCGCCTGCAGTATAGCTTTGAAGACGTACAGGGAAGACTACGTAAAGAATTAGAAGGTCGCACTTAAAGACCAAGTAAGTCGATCTCGACATATTTGTGCAAAATGAGAGATTTGCTCGATCAGCTAAAGCCCCCGCTGACCTTGCATAAACAGCTGGATCGAGTGTACCAAAGCTACCCCTCGTATCGAACGAGGTTTGATACGAAAGACTTCGAAACTTTCCCAGAGTTGCAAAAACTCGGCAAAAAGGAAGAACTTCGTAGAGCTCAAGACCGAGCTTACAAGCCACCACCTGCGCTGGTCCAGTCGTCTTTTCCTTCGTCGGCGTACGTTCCGCCGAAGACTCCGCGTTCAGAAAAAGTGGCAATGACCAAGCCGCCAGGAGACGCCGTTAATTGATGCACCGACGATGGATATCGCCCCTGTTTCTTCGTCTCCGCACACTGCAGCTCAAAAGCGTAACGAGCGAGCTGGGAAGTCGGCGCCGAAGAAATCTTTCAGTAAAAAGCCGGATCGGCGTAGCCCCAGTCAAGGACGCCTCGCAAACATCGAGAAAATTGAGCCGTCGTCGCTAAAGTCTGCCTCGATACAGGTTGTTCCGCCCAAGCTGAAGCACGAAGATATACAACGGCATAAGGAACGTGAGCCGTGCTTTCGATGCGGACAAGTTGAACATTAAAACAGAAAATGCGTTAATGCAGCAGCATGCCGTAATTGTGGCATACCAATTGCTACCGCGAAGTGCCCACTAATAAGGGGAGACCAAGGAGTCCGGAACTCCAATTTACATGACACCTGGTCTGAGAGGCTTTTTTATCATAAAAAGAGGCTGTGCCGAGCCGTTCTTTTCATTGGACGTTGTGTCAGAAGCTACAGCAGTTGAAAGCTAGAAATTTCAGCTATAGTATGATTTTTGGTATATTTGTACTAATGTTCGCATTCAAACATATACCCATAATTTATATATATTTATTGGCTTCTATATAATACAAAAACAGAAAAAATATATCTCTTTCAAGTAAACCGAACCATATTATTTGTTGTTTTACACTGAAACTCAAATTTAAAATTAAAATCTCATATAAGTCCAAAAATCAGCCAAATTCTTCTTTACAGTACTTTTCAAGAACTATCTACCTTGTCAACTAGCAAATATTTTTTCTAAAATAAAAACTATATGTTTTCTTATAAAATATCTCTAAACAGTGAATTATTGGTATCAACTTTCAATCTTAATAATATCTAAATACTTTTTATTGTTGTAGTGTTGTATACGAGACTGTAAGTATCATAAACGCTGCAATGTTTGATTCGACAAATATATAAACTTCTTACCCTGCATCATCCGTAGAATCCTTATAATCTTTATAATTTAATATTAATTGCATCGCTTACATCAGATTGTGAATAAATAAAGTACGGATGGAGATTTATTCATTCAAGATTGCATAACTACAGCATGTTTTTCCATATCGTTCCTGTAATGAAATAAGAATACACAAAGTTTTATGCCCTACATATTTTAATATATAATAATATAATATAGATAACTTTTAAAAACAACTTATCTAATAACCGTACTGCAACTATGACACAATATTTCCCTTATGCCTCTTATTATTTACAGTGTCTTATATCGCTGCACATATGAAGCGTTCCACGTCAACTACCTCAGCGCGGCGCGCGAGCGCCAAATCGTACTATATCTAACTTATGTTTACGATACTAAAATGTACTTAAAAATATTTTATGATAAGCATTTCCGACGTATTTTTTCCTGAACTTTCCAATGGTGTAGGCAGTTTTCCTGAAATTTTCCATTTTCACCTTCAAAAAGTACAAAACGTGTTATATCTCAAAAAGTGTATTTTTAATATTTTTTTTACCCTCTAGATCGAAAGCTGAGTATTTTTACATTGGAAAGGATATTTTTCAAAGAGTACCCGAGATGTTTTCTGCGAGAAATAGAATGCGAAAGAGTAGACGCACCGCCTTTCCTGCACGCGGTACTACTCGGTACAGCTCGCGGACTGCGCCCGCCTTGTTGCCTATATAATAACCTTTCATAATCTTTAATTCTTTACCTGTTCTTCTGGATTCTTAATAATGCATGGAGTAATATTTTATTAATTATTTTATAAAAAAATAAAATTTCAAAATTAACAGCAACATAGTAACTCTTCTACTAACGTTTTTTTTTTCAGTGTAGATAATATTTTTTTTTTTTGTTTTCGCAGATTTTTTCGGGAAGATTTTATATACTCAGAACTCAGAGAGGTTTTCTTGAGCTTCAATGTACTTTCATCTATTGGAATAATAGCATGGTATTGTAACATGCCTGGTATAGATTTAGCCTTGTCCAGTCTTGGTTTTAGTTTCAAAACCGTTTCTTCATACGATTCTTTACTGCTAGAAAACTTTGTTTTCTTTGCAGTAATCTTTAGCCCAATTGTACAGCTCTTCTGGCGTTAAAATATGATTACTAGAAGAAACTTGTAGATTCGCTCGTTTTGCACCTCTTTTTAGGTTCGCGCCTACACCATTGCACGCACCATTGCCATGTGCTGTGGCATGAAAATGCCACTCAGCTGTAACTCCAAAATCTTTCTCGTGAAAAAGAAAATTTTGAAAATTGGATTTTTTCTTAAAATGACGACCTGCTCCATCAGTCAAATAATAAACTTTCTTGACTGCAATATTAGTTTTAAGGTAAGATATTACACTTTGTTGATATTCGTAAACGGCTATGGTATCATGATGTAAATTGTCGGAAATCACGGCAATGCTTTCATATTTGAGTTCATCATTTTGTTTATAGTACACTACAACTGTGAAAACTGTTGCCTGGTTGTTATTCCAGTGGAAGGACTGTGTAAAATTTTGTATAACGGAAGCATAATTTTCTTCAAAATCGCAACACACGAGAAATTCTTCTTCTTGAAGATTGCTTTTTCGGTTATTTATAAAAAGTTATTGTTTCTTAGCGAAAAAATATGAGTTTTTAATTTTATTAATTTTTCCCCCAATATGTCCATAAATTCGTGCCCATTTACAGTTTTGGAAGCTATTGTATACCGATCTATTTGAAACTATGATTGATACTCGATTTGAAAAATATCATTTTTATCAAAACATTCAAGCAAATGTTTTCGTAATATAAACATATTGGGTTAGTCCAAGCAGTCATCCAAATAGCATCTATCGTGTGCATCATCACACACAATTGCTTGGATGCAATCGTGGTAGTTTTTAATAGGCAATTGAGTATCTGTTGGGAATTCAACTTCTCTACATTTCAAGAATGTGTGTGTGTGAGAGAGAGAGAGAGAGAGAGAGAGAGAGAGAGAGAGAGAGAGAGAGAGAGAGAGAGAGAGAGAGAGAGAGAGTAGCCAACCCGCTCTCTACACGAGTCAATTCTGCCGCCACCCCCCCATACTACCAAGACGTAGGCCGACGGCGCTTCGCTGCGCCGCACACTGGGGCCGAAAGATTCAAAACCACCTAGAGGTCATAATTCTCAACCGAATTTGAAAATTCAAAAACAGGAACTTTTGTGACAAAATACCAAAGACCGCTACGAAGCCTAATTTTGAAAATATGAACCTATAAACCTAATTTATAACCTATAACCCCAAAATTTACACTTGTGATTCCCAAAAATGCTATAAAACTTCAATTTATAAGTCCTTGACACATGCTCTCTTAACCTTGATTCATAAAATTGGTCTACAGATTAAGTCTTGGGCCATTCTGTCTGAAATAGTGTATATTTTTAGGATATACATTGTATGTGGTTTAAATAACATTTTTCTCTTTTTTATAGCTGATTTTGGCCTCAGAAGCCACTAGGTGTAAGACCCCCTTAAGACTTATGAGATTAGGGCTTATAAGTTTAGAGTTTATGAGTGCATGGCTTACTGGATCAAAGGTCAAGAGTTCACGAGTAAAGAGCTTACAAATTAAAGGTTTATCGTATTTTTGGGATTTGCAGGTCAAAAATTGAATTGATTGGTTGATGTGATAGGATTATATGACTCCTTAGATTTATAGGTTAATTTTTTGGAAAATCAGGCTTCGTAGGGCTCTTCGATATTTGATAACGAATGATCCTAAGCAAAAATTTTGAGATTCCGTTGAGAATTGCGACCTGTAGGTGGTTTTGAACCAAAAAATCCGTATGGCCCCAGTGTGCGCCGGCCGGCGGCCCAATTCAACATGCAACGGCCAAGAGACAGCAGCGCATTAGCTGCGCGACGGACTCTTAAGGAGGTTCAGGGGTGTCATGCTGCGGGGTGAGGCTAGGGACGTCCCCTCTTTCCCCGCGGGCGCTCCCCGCTCACCGCGCACCCCCTCGCGCAGCCAACGAACTCGGCGTTTTGTTTACGTTTTCACCTACTTCTTTCCCAAATGCCTTATAAGCGACCAAGATGCCTCTGCGTTTTTATTCTTTGTTTATTTTTCTATTAAAATGAAGGTTTTTTAACTGTATTTCTGCTTTTTTTATAAGTGATTTTTATGTTCAAAGGTCACATAACCTCACTCTCCCATAAGAGACTATGCTAAAAACTCGATTTTCAACAATTTTTTTCTCGAAAAAATGGCTTATAAAAAATACTGAAAAAATTCATGTAATCTTCTTTCAAATTAAAGAACAATATATAAAAATTCTAAATTGTTCCCTGCATTTTGATGTGAACCTCCTTAAATAAAGACTCAACTTCTCTTTACACGAAACGTGTTTTAATTTAAATTAAACCTCTCCAGTCCACCAATCCACAACATCATTCTTACAATTACAAAACATTTGGTCCTTCGAGCCGGATCGTGGGAGAAGACATCGCTATCATCGACGTGAGGACACAGAAGAAGATCTTTCCTCTATTTCTGCGTCACCTTCGGAGAGCGCAGGAATAGCATCTTCTCCACAGGTACGCATCAAAGTTCTCGTGATCGTGAGTGCCGTAAAAGTCGCATGCAAGCGCATGACGACTCCGCGCATTCTTTGCTGTCTCTCTAGTCTTGCCCTCGCGTGCACTTAGCTGAGGCTTCCCCATCTCTAAACACGTCGCGGAGTGTGCGTAGTTACCAACTCCGTGTCGACATAAAATGAGCGTGCGCTGCCTAGCCAGCTCTAGAATCATCGCGTTTACGGTGATCAATTAATCTTTGCCGGCAAGAGCCGCTAGTCTACGGGATCCACATCTCTCCATTCAAGGAGTACCCGCGTGGAACCTACTCGCTACGGGGTCCACGCCATTCAATAGAAGGTCTACCCACGTGGCGTCTGCACGCTATGGGGTCCACACCATAGTCCATTCGCGGAGAACCCGCGTGGAGATCGCTCGCTACAGCAGCAAGGTGCGAGAAGCTTACCGGGCATATAGCTAGCTTTATTTGGGAAGGAAGAGAAGTCTTCAAGAGGACGGCCATCAGAACGCGTGACGTCCAGACGCCGCGTACGTCGTCGCCAAGCATAATTGGAGGTGGTCGAGTCCATTTTCATTCGCCAGGGAGCGCAGCAACGGAATAGAGTTGTACTCGGACGAGTCCATCTGCTTCGCTCTCGCTGCAGCTGGTCGAGCACACCTGCGCTGCACTAGAATAGCGAGCGGGTATATCGGCCCAATAACTGGACACACTTATCGTTTCAATTTTATTTAACTTTAATATGTGCGACCCATCGACTATTCCATTCTAGTCTCTGCACTCGTCATAACTATTTAACGAAATTAAGCATACTCAAGTTAAAACTTGAGTGCGTTTTGATTGAAAGTAGACCTATTTAATTGAGTTTCAGTTTATTATAAATTTAATTTGTAGTCTTTGAAGCTAATCTTGAGGAAATTGAATGCAATTTTTTGTCTTAGCAAATACTTATGTTACTTGACCTTGCAGTTTTATTGCTGCTGCTCTCAACTGCGGATGACAACGTGCCGACTGCTTGCTGATACTTCATGTTGACTACAACCCCGCTTGCTGTCTCTCATCTGGATGCATTCCTGATTCAACAACTGACTATGCTACAGGGATAGCTGCATTTACCGCCAGTAGGAGTCTTGATGTACTCTTGATGTACGTCTTGCGTACAGCCATCGCAGTGGATCATCAGCTGATTCACCGTGGGAACGTTAGCTGACGCATTCAACATTGCATCTTTAAGCGCATACTAGCTAAAGTATAATATTATAACTTAGATTAAGATTTGGTTGCTATTCCTTGTTCAACATCTTATTCTATTGCCACCTTCAGAGCATAATAGAAAAACTTACGCGGTCACCCAGGTGGAATAGTCAAATTTGTTGTTAATCTAATTACTTTGATCTCAAAATGAAGGAGTTTCATGCTAAGCAGATGTCGCTCCAAGCTAAAATTTCAAATTCTTTTCAAAATTTCAAATCAAGGGTAAAGATAACATGACGAAAAGTTATGCAGAATCACGTCTAATCGGACTTGATGGGAATTATACGACTTTTCGGGTAAATCACTAGAAAATCATGCTCATTCAGGATCTTGATAACAATCATGCCTATTTTACAACTAAACTCTGTGATCTGGTTGAGGATAGCTTTTATAATCGCAGAGAAGATTTTCTTGATTTCTTAGAAACTATTAGAACTAGAGATGCTGCTCAAGGTTCTTCTAACTCGAATGCTGCGCCAGTGCTTCCAAGCCCTGCTCAATCTACTAACGTTTCGTTTCAATCGTTACCTAAGATAGATCTACCCAAATTTTCTGGTAAATTCTCGGATTGCGAAAATTTTAGGCACATTTTTCGCTCAGTCATTCATCGTCGCGTGTTATGAACCGGCTTATCGTCTGTTATGAAATTACATTATCTTCGCACTCACCTTACAGGTGATGCACTTGAGAAAATTAAATCTCTTCCTATTTCGGGTGATAATTATGAACGAACATGGACAGCTTTAATCGAATATTACGAAAAACAACGTCGTATTACTAGCTCTCATATTTCAGAAATCTTCTCAGTCAAACCCATGAAGGCAGACACCTCGTCAGAAATTAAACGCATCTACAGAGAACTTTTTAACCCTATAACTATTCTAACATCCCAATAGAGCGGCTTCTTTAGGAAGTGATCTAATGGTATATTTTGCGCTTAAGCGCTCGATTTAAATACACGTAAAGAATGGCAAAGGCACCTAGGTGATAGTGTCGACCCACCGACAATGGAGCAACTCCAAGCATTTCTTCGAAATCAAACCTTCACTCTAGAGGCCATCGAAGCAGGTACTAAAACTTCTTCAAACCCTAAAACTCAATCGTCTAATTCAAAATCGCGAAAGCCAGAACATGACAATACTCATACGGCTTATTCTCATCAAGCATCGCCCCAAAACGCGAAAAACAATCAGAAAAGGAAATATTTGCTATGTAATGAACCGCATTACATAAATCGATGTGAACAATTTCTCAATAAGACGATTCCCGAGTGGAAAGAGCTTCTTAAGTCGTCTAATCTTTGTTTTAATTATTTAGGAAAGTACCACATACAAAATTGTACTTCTTCGTATCGATGCTTTCTTTGCAAAGCTAAGCATCACACTCTAGTGCATACTATGGCTATTCGTACAATCAGCCGAATAGTTCGACATCGCCTGATCAAGTAGCCTCAGTGACAATCTCTTGAAGCCCTAACTGTGGCAACCTTGTCGTTTCTAATGACATTCAACCTGCTGATCAAGCAGCCTCTCTAAATACTGGTGTTAGTACCAAATATACAGGTGTATTTTGGCTACCGCTAGGGTCAACTCCATTGGTCCAAATGGGACCAAAATTCAAGTGCGCGCCTTGTTTGATCCTGATTCTCAAATATCTCTTATTACACGAGCAATGTGTAATCAATTGCTACTAAATTATAGAACCAGTCATACTTATATTCAAGGTACAAGGGGAAAAGACAGCTGCCGTGTCTTCTAAGGTAGGTTCTCTTTCTATACAACCTCATTTCAGTTCGACTTATTCGTTGGAAGTCGATACCATTGTCTTGCCAAGATTTTCTTCTTATAAGCCTCCCGTAGTAGGTGGTATTTCTAATTTCGAATACTTAAGAGGGCTGCATCTAGCAGACCACATGTATTTCGAACCCTCTCGCATCGATATTCTTCTCGGTGCTAGCGTTTTCGCGCAAATCATTGAAAGCCAAATCATTAAGGGTCAAAGTCTTCAGCCTATAGCACTAAGTTCTAAACTTGGTTGGCTCTTGACAAGCAATCTATCCTCTTCACCCCCAGAAAGCGGGCCAGATTCTTTATCTCTTTATTGCTCAAACGAATGTGAGCATGAAGACAAACTCTCAGAGCTCGTACAAGATTTTTGGAGGGCTGGGGAAATATCAGTCGACAAAAAATCTTACTCGCCTGACGAACAAGCATGCGAGGATTTTTACCAAAAAACCAATAGGTAAGATGAATCAGGTCGATATATAGTAAGTCTTCCTTGGAAAAATCGAGAAAATCTGAGCTCTGCTCATCTCGAAAACTCTCATTCTGCCGCATTACGCGCACTCAATCGTCTCGAAGCAAACTTCGCTAAGGACAAAAAATTAAGAATTGCTTATACAGAATTCATAAAAGAGTACATATATTGGCTTAGGTCATATGTCGCTCTCTTCGAATTTAAATTCAATATCTAACTCCCAAGCCTTCTTATCACATCATGATGTGTGGAAGGAAACAAGTGCGACAACCAAATTACGTACTGTATTTAACGGTTTCGCGACAAACCGCGCGTTACCGCGCGTAGAAAACGCCTCTGCACCTCCGTGCTTATACTCTTTCGCGTTCTATTTCTAGCAGAAAACATCTTGGACACTTTTTGGAAAATATCCTTTTCTACGTAAAAATGCACAGCTTTCAATCTAAAGGGTAAAAAAAATATTAAAAATATACTTTTCGAGGTATAACACGTAAAAAAAAAAACAAAATTATCTACACTGAGAAAGAAACTTTAGTACAAGAGTTACTATATTGCTGTTAATTTTGAAATTTTATTTTTTTATAAAATAATAAAATATTACTCCATGCATTATTAAAAATCCAGAAGAGCAGGTAAAGAATTAGAGATTATAAAAGGTTATTATATAGGCAACGAGGCGAGCGCAGTCCGCGCGCTGTACCGTGTAGTACCGCGCGCAGGAAAGGCTACTCTTGCGCATTCTATTTCTCGCAGAAAACATCTCAGGCACTCTTTGGAAAATATTCTTTCATATGTAAAAAATGCTCAGCTTTCGATCTAGGGGGTAAAAAAATATTAAAAATACACTTTATGAGATATAACACGTTTTGTACTTTTTGAAGGTGAAAATGGAGAATTTCGGAAAAACTGCCTACATCATTGGAAAGCTGAGGAAAAAATACATCGGAAATGCTTATCATACAGTTTTTTTAAGTACGTTTTAGTATCGTAAACATGAGTTGGATATAGCACGAATCTGTGCTCGCGCGCCGCACTGGGACAGTTGACGTGAAACACCTCATATATTTTATCACACTATTTAACTTGACTTTTCTTGGCTTTTGCTTTCACTTGTCCAGAACGTCATACACTGGTAAAATATATTTTCAAAATATCTTGTCTTCTTGTAGATAAACAGTATAAATAGAAACTATGTTATTAACTTCTGCTTCTGCTACTGTTGACAGTTGAGATATGATATTGAAAATCACGGGGTGAGCCTACAATGAAATCCTACGTAAAACTTTAATCTTTCTAGCTAAATACCTTCTTTCTTTCCGAATACTTTTGCAGCTGCTTCTACAATTTCAGTATTATTCAAAAATAATTTGAATATTTTTGTGGATTATAATTATGTTATTTATAAATTTTTCTATCCTGTGAATTCATGCTGATATTAAAATACTAGAGAAACGTTAAAACAATAATTATACCATTGTGAATAGTTTTTATAAGGAACAATTAAATCTATCTCGAAACAATATTAAAATGTAATCTAATCATTTTCTATTGCTTTTTTGTTTGAATCAGCTTTTATAAACCGATTTAAAATATTCCCCGTTTTCTATGTCGTATATTCATGACATTTTTTATTTATACAAGAAGGGGCTTTTTACGTAAGAAAGAACATCGCTTATTACTCATTATCCGCCTTTGCCGAATACGAATTTAAAATTCAAATCCGGAATAATATTCAAATTATTTTTATAAAGTACGATATTGGTATTGTAGAAGCAGCTGTAGAGGTATTTAGCTAGAAAGATTAGTTTTATGTAAGATTTCAATGCAGGATCACCCCATGACCAAACTAGATTTAAGTCAGGCTTATCACCAAATTCTCTTAGATCCAAAATGCAGAGAAGCTTCAGCGTTTTCGGAGCCAGGGCGAGGACTGTTTCAGTTCCTGCGACTCCCGTATAGATTGACCAACGCACTGGCTGTATTTCAACGCATCATGGACGAGCTGATAAAACGGAGTGGGAGCCGTACGTTTTTGCGTACCTAGATGACGTGATAATCGTCGTGCCGTCATTCGAAGAACAGATATAGTGGTTAGAGGCTGTTCTCGGAGCGCTAAAGAAGGTAAACCTTCAGATTAATCTTAAAAAGCCGGAATTCTGTTGTGCAGAAGTGAAGTATCTGTGATACATCGTAAATGAAGACGGTCTGAAGGCAGATGAAGACAAAGTACGGCCAATTCTCGAGTACCCAGCCCCCACTAATCTTAGACAATTACGTCGATTTTTTGGCATAATCGGCTGGTGCTCCAGGTTTATAGCTCGCTTAGCTGAATATAAAGCTCCAAAGCTCCGTTATCTAAGCTACTACGGAAAGACGTGCAATGGCATTGGACTGAGGAGCAACAGGCGGCTTTCGAAAAGCTGAAGCTCGCACTCACTCACTCGCACTCCTATTTTAGCTAGGCCTGACCTATCCCTCCCGTTCTCGTTGCAGACGGACGCCAGCGACTATGCCGTCGCTGGAGTGCCCACACAAGTGTTTGATGGAGAGGAGTGCCCTATTTATTTTGTGAGTAGAACTCTATCTCGTGCAGAACGAAACTATATGGTCACTGAGAAGGAGTGCCTTGCCGTTTTGTGGTCGGTTCAGCGGCTTTGACGTTATCTACAGGGCGAGAATTTCACGGTGATCATTGATCACCATAATTTGTTGTTGTTAAATAACCTGCATGATCCGACAGGCCAGCTCGCTCGTTGAAATACAGCGCTGCAGATGTACGACATCAAGTTCGTTCATCAAAAAGGAGCTCTACACAAAGTTTCCGATGCATTGTCTGTAGCTAGTAGCATAAGTGAGGATCCATGGTATCAGGAGAAAATGAAAAATGTCGAGAGAAATCCAACAAGATATCTGGATTGGAAAGTAGTTCCGTTACTCCCTCACACGGGTGCTTGGAAATTGGTACTTCATGCCATCGATCGAGCGAAAGTTTTTGCTGAAGCTCACGATACCATGCAAGCAGGTCACTTAGGGGTAGAAAAGACCTTTGCTAGAGTGACCATGTACTATTACGGGCTGGAATACTATCGAGACGTCTGTAGCTATGTAGCTCAGTGTGAAGAGTGCGAGGTCCATAAAGGCTTGCAACAGGCGCCAGTAGGCTTGCTGATGGAGGGTAATATCGAAGGGCCGTGGGTCGTGGTGGTCGCAGATATTATGGACCCTAAGCCACCATCAAAGAATGGTAATAAGTACGTCATCGTGTTCGAAGATTTATTCACACGATACGTTGATCTGAAGCCTTTGCGGAAGGCGGATCCCAAATCCATGTTGAAAGCCTTCGACGAGTTAATCGTAAATCATTGGGGTTGTCCTTGCGTACTCTTCACCGATAATGGCACCGAATCTGCCAATAGGATGGTGACCGATCGGCTGATGGAATACGGAATAGTGCAATCCACTATTCCACCTTATCACGCACAAGTCAACCCCGTTGAGCACGTCAATAGGAACCTCAGAGCTATAATTAATAGCTTTTTGAAAGGAGTCCATCGAGATTGGGATCTTCATCTGGGCGAGTTAGATTTCGCGCTGAACACCGCTGTTCATACATCGCTAGGGATATCTCCAGCATTTTTTAACCTTGGCAGAAATCCAATCGTATCCCTCCTTCTCCGCAAACCTAGAGGATCCTCAACCTATCTCTTCCCCGGATTTAGATAAATGGAAAATGCGAAGTGGTAGGTTGTCGGCGCTGCACGATTTAGTTCGACGCCAAATCGACAAAGCTACAGCTACACAGGCTAAGATTATAATCGCAAGCGTAGAGACGTGACTTATCAACTGGTCGATTTGGTGCGATGGTGCAATCGTGTATTATCTTCAGCTGAAGAATGATTCGCCGCAAAACATGCATCTAAGTTTGTGGGTCCGGCGAAAGTGATAAAAGTTTTATCGCCAGTCGTGTACTTAGTGGAAGACCTCCAAACGAGTAGAACGACTAAAGTGCATGCGGACGACTTAAGGGGGTTAACCGAAAAAAACTATTGTGATAAAGAACTTTTTAATCGAACAGGTAGATATTGTTCAATAAGTAAAAAAGTTACTTCGCTATTTGCCAACTTTTTATTTTTAATTCGATTTTAATGTTTAACATCTCATTTTATTCCTTAAACATTTGTCTACGATCCATCCAGGCTTATATTATGAAATAATTAATATGTACGAAGCAACATCTAATTGTTTACAGTTTAGGCACAGTAAACTTCAAGTTTATACTGTATTGCACTCACTTGCCACATTACATTTGGCTTTGTACATATTAATTATGCCATAATATTAGCCTGAATAGGTTGTAGACAAATGTTTAAGGAATAAAATGAGACTTTAAACATTAAAATCTAATGAAAAATAAAAAGTTGGCAAATAGCGAAAGTAACTTTTTTACTTATTGAACAATATCTACGTGTTCGATTAACAATTTTTTTATCACAATAGTTTTTTTCGGTTCAGAAAGTATTTGCCTTTCATATCTGAGTGAACTAACATTATTATATTTTAATAATTTATGACATCAAAATTAAAGAGTGAACCCATTTTCCAATCACATGAACCCCCTTAAGCGTTATGCAGTTGGCGTGCATCATCGGGCCACCAGCGTTGCCACCAGCAAGGCTCCAGCAAATAGCGACGGTACCGTCGCACTGAGCTGGCAGCAGCCACCCCGGCTGCTGGAATTGTGCTGGTTTCGGCCACAGCTGGGTGGACTGCCACTAGCCGAGAATGCGGTTTTGCCGCATGTGCAGTCGTCACGGGTGCACAATCGCCACATGCCCATCGTGTTGCGACGATTGGGGCTCGCCGGCTATAAGAGCTGAAAGAGGAGAGATGCAGCTAGAAGAGCTGCCGCCTATCTAAACCTGGAGTTCGAGTTTCTTTTTGTTCTTTTTTCTTTTATTTATGTTTATTTTGTACTTATAAGAGGTTTGTAAGCGTTTTGGGTGCCAAGTGACAAAAGTCTAGCCTTAAATTGTTGTTTGTGAGGTTATTGTCCCGTATTTCTTCCTATCCTACCTTGCATTGCCCAAGCTCAAGTTCGCGTTCAAATAGCATAAATTTCTAAGTTAAAGAATCACGAATTAGGCCAGCGCTGGGATCAGTACTCTTATTAAACATTAAATGCCTCATGCTCGCAGCTAACACAACATTATTAACTTATCATTAACCTCAGTTTGGAATTCGAAGACTGCCAGAGTACTGCTCATGAGAGCTCTAGTAAGGGGAGCGGCCAGGTGAGTTTCAAAACCTTATTTTATTGTTTTCTTTTTCCTGAGTGATATGTGGGAGTGATGAGTAAATGTCGGTAGGCGAGCAAGTCAAATTAAATTTTTTTTTGTAATTGCGTTTTGGGGGCCAGGTCGCGCTAGTCATGATACACGAACAGCGCGTACACTCACATAGAGATGGCAAGCAGCCCAATCCAGGAGAAGATTGTTGCAGACAAAAATTGAGACACTCCACACCGCTGCAGCTAGTACCGGCTAGCTGCGACCAAGTAGGTGGGGTAATAGGGATAGTAACGTTGAAGATAGTTCGCCGACTACTTCAGTTAACGGTGTGCGAGTTGTGACGTGGTAACAGCCACGCCACGTAAAACGCGTATCGCAAGGCGTACACACGCACACTTACCCCACATTCTCCTGCCCGCGCCGCGCTCTCCCTACCCCCGAATATCGGCCGACACGCATACAGGCAGGAGCGACGTACGTGAGTCGAAATGTTCGACCAGCGAGGCTATGTCTCGGGCCTGCCGTCGTCGGCCGGTGTTGCCACCGACGCTATCAGGCGCACACGTGCTGGGATATCACGGCCGCTACGAAAAGCATCGAGAGACGCGGCCACCGTAGCGCGCGGTGTAGGCTGCTAAGCCGGAAAACGAGCCAAATCCGCCCGAGCGCCGCACAGTGGGCCCAAACAGCATTTTTTTTCTTTCATTTTCAAAATAAAATATCTCAGCCTAGAATCGACCAATTTTTAATTTTTTTCTCAAATGTAGGTAATGAGTTGTAGTTTTAGGGAAAACTATAGAAAATTGCGGCATCAAATTTTTTAACCGGCAAATTTGATAAATACGCAGTTTTTCCAGATAAAGGAAAAACTGAGGTCTTCATGATATTGAAAAATCTTACTTTTTCGATAAACAGTATAACATTACGCACGCACGCATGCACGCACACGCGCGCGCACATCGATATGGACATTTTCTAAAAATAGTTTACTTCGATTCCAAGTTTGCAAAAGAACATCCCTAGCATGTTTACTGAAAACATTTTTTTTACTATCACAAAACTTTCTCTAGAAAATAGCAATAAGTATTCGTGATATTGAAAACTCTTACTTTTTCGATAAAGGGTATAAAGTTATTTACACACACACACACACACACACACACACGCACACACACACACACACGAACCGGTTACCATCTACCAATCTCTTGAGTTTGAGATCGGGTGGTAATGGGTGAGAAGGTCCGCTCCAATTATGGAGTGGGGAACGTCCGCTACGGTGAAATTCCACTTAAGCCTGTAAGGAAGGCCTACGTCTATTTGGAGACGTGCGACGCCAAAGACATCTATTGTGGATCCGTTAACGGCATATAGCTTGACTTCAGCTGGACCTCCTCGCCAGCCTTTAGGTTTCGGGATGACTGAGATGTCGGCGCCAGTATCAATTAAGAAAACTTCGTTGGAAAGTTTATCTTTAACGTGGAGACGTGCTGACCGGCTGTTAGCCTCCACGACAGCAGGTTGATATAGTTTTCCTGATTGGTGGGAGTGTCAGGATTTTTAACTTTATACTCCTGATCAGGCCGCGTTTTCAGTTGCAAGGGAGGAGGCAGTTGCACGCTTCCTTGCCGAATTTGAGGCGATATCTGCAACGGCGTTTTTTGTTGTCACGCGAGCCAGACGACGATCTTGCAGGCGAAGAGTCGCGCTTGCTCTTAGAGTTGGAGCGTGAGCGTTGTTTTCGTCCAGAGTGGTCGCGTGATTCGGCGATGGCCGATAAAATTTGGGCCAACATTTCCTCTGGAGCTGTAGAGACTCAGTTGTGTGTTTTTAGAGCGTTGATGTTGTGCGATTGTTGAAGGACATCATGAGCCATGTCCGCACTTTTGAGAAGCTCAGTTTCTTCTTTGTAGTTCATGACCTTGATTTGAATTTGCGCTCGAAGACGGGTTCGCCACATGGATATTACCGTGTCGTTTGGAGCCCATCTCTAAGCCCTTACAGAGCCTGTCAAGTTGCTGCTCTGGTGTTTCGGCGTACCTCTCTGTCAGGATCTTCTTGAGTGATTCATACTTTTATCCTCTGACGAGAGTGTTGAGTTTGTACTGCAGGTCATGGTGAATATCTTGTGTGAGATATCTGCCTACAAAGTTGAATTTGGCTTCGTTTTCAGCGACGTTGTGTGCCAAGAATAGGTCTTCCAGTTGTTTGAACCAACCTTGCGGGTCGTGTTTATAAAAATTCCAAAACTGCAAGTGTTTGATACTTGCGAAGCCTGAGAGGCTGTTGGATTGAAGATACGTCGAGTTTCCTAGCATTTGACTATGTGCATAGGTGTTAGGTTCTAGGTAAGGTTGTGCCAGAGGGGGAAAGGTTGGTCCCTGGGACTGAGTATAGGCGAGTCCGGTCGAAGAGATCGGGCCGGTAGCCCCTGCTGGCCAAAAGTATGAATGTGAAGAGGGGGTTCCAATCGTGAAGTAATGCGGAGGATTATGATCTGTCGACGAAACGCTTTTAAGCAAACTTTGTGAGCAGCTGAGAAGGTTGCTGCAGCTGGTGTTTGCCGTAGTAAACAGGCCAGGCGACGTTGAGATTGTAACTGCTTGAGACGAAATTGTGAGAGGGAGGGGCGCGTTGTGGAAGTCTCGCTCTGGAGAGTGTGGCTTGAATGAAATCTTCCTTGCGAAGAGGTGAAGCATTGTTCGATGAGCCTCACGAGCCCCTCCAATTTTTAGGTCAATTTTTTTTCCATTCGTTCGTCTCTAAGCCTCAAGAGGTCTTCTAAACTTCCTGTAATTGCGAGGCTGCTATTTGAAGGTGCGTTCATTCCCCAGCCCGTGTTGGGCTGTTTGGGAGTGGCGCCTGTGTTGGTGGTGGGTGTGTAGGAGTTACCGAGTGGTTGCGAACCAGAGGCGTCACTGTCGACAGCATTGCTTGTGGTGCGGGGGGGTTGGTTGAAGTCGAAGCTGAACCGCTTCTGTCCGACTGTCGTGTCGCTGATGTTAGGTAGGCCAAATGTGAACGTCGGAGACGTGGTTGGCGGCGCTGGCTGGTTCCCTAAAATCGGAGGGAAAGATGCTATGGTCATTGTGTTGGAGGGCGAGGTTTGTGTAGACGTGGCTTCGCTAGAAGTGGAGGCATGGCTGCTCTCGTTTGGATTGCCCGGATGGTTGGTTTTGTTAATTGGAGAGTGTTGCATCATGTTGGCAGCTAAAAGAGCTCTTCTTGAGCTACGGGTGGTGTGGGAGGCTAGGTTAGGATCCTGTACGAGTGAATCTAGTAGCGCTTTTAGTTCCCGTTTGCTTATTTACAAGGAAATGCAGAGATATATCTAACAATAATTGGTCTAGACAGGCTTACAAAATTGTTAGAAAGATTAAGGGAGATGTACTCGCAGTACATACATAAATAGAAAACAATGTTTGTCTGACTCGTAAATGGCGACTATAAAAGAAATTAAGGTGGAAAGATTAAAAAGAGGTGTTTTTAAACCGGTGTAAACCTAGAGGGTAATAATTACCCGTACGTAACTCGAGAGTACGCGTAGGAGGTAATGAAAAATGTCTGATTCCTCCTAAGAGGTTTCAGAGTGCGCCTAGATTACCTTATGCCGCTGCGTATTACAGGCTCCCTAGTTAGTGCTCGCAGGCACAAACAATAATTACAAAGTCTAAGGCCTATACTAAAACTTAAAACTATAATGTTACTAATTGATGCGTAAATTTGTAAAAGGGTCGCGAGAATGCAATGCGCAAGTATCGAGAAAGGCTAAAAAGTTGCCGCGTGGCCTTGCGCTGGAGCGAACTTAAAAACAAAGCAACGCCAGAGAAGTTGCTAAAATGATTGCCGAGTTCTGGGAATGCGTGTTACGCGCAAATTCCCAGAATTCGAAATTTCGCGAGTGAACGTGCGCCGAATAACAACAATTGTCGGAAAGCGGGAGGCGCAACAACCGTTCGCGAGAAGCGCGCGCCGAACAATGCGAATTCTCGGAAAGCCAGAGGATAGTAATCACTTCTCGGGAATTGCGGTTTAGTAAAGAAAAAAAAACTCGATAAATGCCGCGTGCTAAATACGTTATGCCGCGAGATGCGCAAATTATTGCCCGCACGCTAAGATTTGTTATATACCGCACGCATACCTTGGCGCAATGAAGAGATCGTCGCTGACGTACCTCGGAGTATTCTCAACGAGGTGTGACGGCCGAAGCGATTAACCTTGGGTTGCTCCACGGGTGCGTTAAAAGGCGCCGGTGACGATGGGTTCACGCAAGGACGCACCCGGAGATCTGTTTCGAAGCCGGGTGGGTGCGGCAGTCGTTGACACGTTGCTCGACAGGTGCGTTTGAAGGCGCCGGTGACTTCACGCAAGTACGCACCTGGAGATCTGCAGCAGTCGCCGAAGTGCCTCGGAGAGACTCGACGAGGTTGTGACTACGGCGGCGAAGAATAAGTTGGCGGCGATGTGCCGGTATAGTTTCGGCGAATTCTTGGAATCGCGCATGTGCGTCGGCGTGCCAGCACGTACACCGCGTAAGTTCAGCGCAAGTCAAAATTTTCCGTTATGCGTCGGCGTGCCACCACGCATACGGAAGGTAGGGGGCTTCACGCAAAAAGTCCTCGCTGCTCCCCGTTGAATTAGGAAAGGTGCAATGACTTCGAAGACAGCTTACTTGTGAAGCCTCTTGAACATCCCTCACGCCTCTCGAAAAAAGACGTGCAGGATAAGGAAAAGTCTGCGTGCGCCGGCGTGTCAGCACGCACACAAAGAAGTCGGTGGGCCGGCAAGACTGTGCCGCTACCCGACCGGAACGAGCCCTTGAAGAGAGGGTCGTTCTGCCGCTGCCAGAGTTGCACCAGAAGGTCTGGTGGAGATGCGTCCGGAGTCGGGGTCACTAATATAGGAGCAGGTGTGGAGGCCGTAAGTGATTAGACGACTTCTGTCCTACTTAATAGCTTTATTGACTCTTCTCTCTCTGGCATGACTGACTGCAACTGAGATCAGTGCGGAACTGAGCGGTGACGACGGCGGCGCTCGCTCGCAGCGTGAGCTACTCTCTCTCTCCCTTGTTATGACCCGAGTCGGGGTCTGAGAGCAGAAAGCCGCTTTTGCAATGGTCGCCGGGTTGACCAATTAGAATTTAGAAACGTTGCTCAATTAAGCGATTAAGCGCGTGGAGTTGCGGGTAAATTGAAATAAACACTCACGAGAAGATTTAAAGTTAATGATGTAATTTATTGAAATAACTTGTGATTGAAAGTAATGACGTTAACAATTAACAATGGTTCAATTAAAGTGTTTGTGACTCTATATAAACTCAATCTGACAATAAGATAGAGCCAATTTACGCGCACTGGTGCAATATTGTTACAAAGCTTTAAGAGTACTTGATAACTGTCGACTAAAAGGTCAACGGCGCAACGCACACGGTGACAAGGACTAGTTGGCAAACCGATTGTTAGAGCTTCTGGACGCAACATGCACAAGTGCAGCAGAGTACCAAGCTAGTTGGTAACGACCCAGGTCTAGAGCTACGAAGCGTCTCATGTGCTCGATAGCGACTGACTCTGGCGGCCCGGGGCTCTTCTTTATACCCTTGACGCGAACCCTGAGCCGTTGACGAGAGGGTATGAGAGCCACTTCCTCTGGTGGCGAAAAGCTGAATCCTCTTGAAGTGGGTTTTGAGGCCTATAGGTGCCTAAAAGGGCCGAGAGCTTCCCTCTCTTCTCTCAATCACGGGCGAGCTTCGTGGTGGGGGAACATATGGATGCTCAGATCCTGGCCGAAAATCCCCTCTCGACTTGCCGCGCTTGTGCCTGCCTTCTGATTGGTTCCCCGTTGAAGAGCCGTTTGCCACGTAGCCTCTTGAGTTGGTTGCGTCATGACCCACAGGCTGATGCAACGTTGCCCACTGAATTGCTAGGGTTGGTTACTGCTGGTGACTCATAGCTCGTTCCTTGCCGTACTCAACCGTCTTGCATTCTAGAGGCCCCTTTGCTAATGGCCCTTCTCGGAATTGTTGACCTCGAGGAGTTATTTTATGTTCATGCTGCCTTTTTAACCGTCGCTGCATTCCTTCTTGTCGGGTGGCCGTTATTTATTTCCATTCATGATGAAGTCCGCACAGGGTCCTGAAAATAGAGCTTTGCCCTACCTGAGCGAGCTTTTCCCTAATTATTATTATTATTACGGTTCGTCTCGTGTATTGATGATGTAATTATCACACACACACACACACACATACACACATACACACGCGCGCGCACGCACAAATCCACACGCATGTCATACTGATCTTTCATGATCTACTCCATTGTTGTCCAAAATTGTCCATTGATTGAAAAATCATCTTCACAAAGCGTACTTTCAGTTTCTCTTCCTTGATCGAGAATAGTGGTAATATTTTCTCTGAAATAAATCAATTTAAATCAAATTAGGATTAAAAAAAAGTACACGTACATAGAATATATTTTTAGACCGATTACTTTATCTCGTTTTGATTTTTGGTTACTAATTAAAAAGATCATGGGATCTGATAAATAAAGAGCACAATCAAAAACTTCTCCTAAGTGAGTTTTTCTACTTATTTGCCTTGCATGCATCACCATATTTTTCCGGTAATACTTATGCCAAGACTCTCCTGCATCTTCTGCAAAATATGCTATCGGTAAAGGGAATTTTCTCGCAATTTGACAACCGTGTTTTAAAAGTTTATGAACCGATGGACTCATCCGAGCCCACGGAAACAAGTTATAATACATTTGATATGTTTCCTAGCACAGCTCTTCAGTCTTGTCTAAATTTATATTAGATTTGCACTTAAATAATAAGAATATTTGTGCAAGATTCATTACTATTTTATCATCTATCTCCAATGATCTTGCAAATTTTGCAGGCTCCTACAAAACCACTTTCCACTTTCTAGCTAAGTTGCCAGTATTTGTGGCACCGTGACCCTGCAGCACTTGATCAACTCATATACCAAAATCTTCATAAATTCTTTTTTGAACAATGGTCATCCGTTCATTGAATTCCTCTGCAGATTTATAAAATTAATTACAACGAAGGTTTTTAAATATATATTAAAATAATATGGTTGAATAGCTTATTTAAAAAAAATTATGAGCTTGAAAGATCTTGAATCAGACCTACACACTGGCGATATTGCCTCGGAAGGATTTACTTATGTAAATTTACTTTATGTAAATATATAATAATGTAAATGTAATTTTTTATGGTAATAAATAAAAAACTAAATAAATAAATAAAAGTGAGTTCAGTTTATTCGTAATTTGATTGCTGGCTTTAATCACCTGATCATAAGTTGCTAAGTAAGAAAAACAACGGTTCGCGGAGCGCGCCTAGATAACCCTAGTACTTAATGAGAAATAAAAATTATAATCTAATGCGGCCATGTACCTGATTCGGACAAATACAAAAAGCTGAATTAAACATAAAAGTACTTTGAAAATGTGACAAAACATCTTATAAATTATTTCAACATTTTTCGAGTTTCAACTTTTTCATATTATTAATGTCAGAAAATAGTATATGCATTCGTATCAGAATCTCCTGTTTCGCGCCCTTGGTACATACTATACTAATTTCTAAATATAAAATTCGGTCTTGTTTAAGTTAAATTTGTTAATACCAGTATCTTTTTGGCAACAATTTGTTGCCAGTTAAAATAAAATAATTTTACATTCCCTGGTAGAAATGTGTCTATCACGAAATAGCCAGAGAGTCAGTAAAGTAGGAAAAGTGATAAATTTCTAATAACGCTGAAACACTTCTTTTCCTCTTATTCGCCAATTTAATACATTAGGAATAAAGTGGCATAAGTATTTACGAAATCAGCAGCAGCTTAGGAAAATGTAAACAATAAACAAAGACTAAAAAGAATACAGCACTTCTTTCGAAGAAATTAAAAAAATCCATGTTTTTCCATTAAGTTCTGTCTCTCACACTCCTCACCATAACAAGCCTTCTATTAGCCATTTCCTCTTTAAAAACTAACTAACTGTTTCTTTTATCTGCGATTTGAATACCTTTAAAATAATAATTAAAAACAAGCTGATGCAAATCTGTTAGAAAACACTTTCCATTTTTCAATATATTAAATGGTCGAATAATATCAGAAAAGGCATTACATCGGTAGAAATGGCTAATAAAAATATCTAGTTTTTTGCTGACCTAGACCTAGCTTTAACGAAGTATCGATGGGCATGAAATCATCCTGCAAATTTCCAAACTGATGCGCAGTTCGTAAGCAGATAGGGCATCTACTCGTTGCTTTGTTGTTGACTAAAGCATTAAGGGCGTTCTCTTGGTTGAAACAGCAGTTTTCGAATTTTTAACTTTCAAATAATGTCTAATTAATTTAATAATCCAGTAGTAAGTACATATAACAAATATACATTAGAGGGAACATAAAACAATTTTTTTCAAACGAATTCAGGCAATAGTTACTATGATATTGTTAAAATTAAAGACAAAAACTTCAATAAGTTACCTAATTCTTTTTCTTTCTTATCCAATCTTAACGAAATAAAGCTTATTTTGTTTGTTAAGAAATTTCAGGGGGAGTATCGATGGGAAAATTTATTATACGAGTTACCAGTACGGCATAATATCAATTTGTTTAAGAAAAGTAAGTCAAGTTTTAATAAACAAATTGATATTACGTCGTATTGATAACTCGTATCATAAATTTTCCCATCGATACTCCCTCTGAAATTTCTTAACGAACAAAATAAGCTTTATTTCGTTAAGATTGGATAAGAAACAAACAAAATTAGGTAACTTATCGAAGTTTTTGTCTTTAATTTTAACAATATCATGGTAACTATTGCATGAATTCGTTTTAAAATTTTTTTTTATGTTCCTTCTAGTGTATATTTGTTATATGTACTTACTTTTGGATTATTAAATTAATTAAACATTTTTTAAAAGTTAAAAATACGAAAACTACTATTTCGACCAAGAGAACGTCCTTAACGCATTTTCCATCGAATAACGTGAAAAACACTTTGAATGTTACCTTCACATTCTTTCCGTTTATAAGATTAAACTCGTGGAAAATAAGTCTCTCAACATTACTTTTTAACCTTTTGTACTCCTTAACTGATATTTCATCGGTCTTCTTTTCTAATGCAATCCATATTGACCTACAAAAACGATAGCTTTGTGTTAAATAGTTGAGGACGATCTTTTGAGGCAAAATAAAATGATCTTATTTCTTTATGGCAACGTTTCGTTGGCTTAGTACGCCAACCTCATCAGGCCGAAATTATAAACGTATATATCCTACGTCGATCAGATGTTATTAAGCCAACGAAACGTTGCCATAAAGAAATAAGATCATTTCATTTTGCTTCCAAAGATCGTCCTCAACTATTTAATACAAAAATGGATGGCGTTATACCTTCAACAGTGATAGCTTTGTGGTGTTGGATTTACCCACAAACACCTACCTATATTAAGAAAAACAATAACAATGGTTCAAAACAATTAAATTAAATTAATCTTAATAAGGTAACTCTAAGTAATTTGGCCACTAATCTAATTCCGATGTGACTGAACTTTCGATCGTTCATCGTGAACGAAAATTCCAAAATCGCCATTTTCGCTCAAAACTGAATTAACTGGAATAATATTATAAAAGTGATAAATATAACCTAAAAAGATATTCCAAAGGTAACTACCCTCAAAACCACCCCTAAATCTATCCCTAGCAGGCATATCACACGGAAAAAAGATTATTTCTCAAATCATTATCAAATGAGGAAAAACTTTGCAGTGGAAATAAATTCAGGGACACGTCATAGGTATACAAAAAAATTGCCGATGTCAACATCCGTCTGGAACCTTGCCAAATAGGGGAGGAAGGGGGTGCGAGAACGAAAAAAAAAATCTGACGATCGCGTATATCAAATGAGGAAGAATGTTGCCGTGAAAATAAATTCGGGGGCACGCTGTGGGTCTACAAAAAAATTGCCGATGTCAACACCCGTCCGGAATTTTGCCAAACCAAATAGGGGATGAAGAGGGTGCGAGAACAAAAAAAAATCTGACGATCGTGCATATCAAATGAGGAAAAATTTTGCAGTGGGAATAAGTTTGGGGGCACGTTGTGTGTCTACAAAAAATTGTCTATGTCAAATCCGTCCGGAACCCAAATAGGGGATGAAGTGGGTGTGAGAACGAACAAAAAAATTCGACGATCGCATATATCAAATGAGGAAAAACTTTGCAGTGGAAATAAATTCAGGGATACGTCATGGGTCTACAAAAGAATTGCCGATGTCAACATCCGTCCGGAACCTTGCCAAGTAGGGGATGCAGGGAGTGCGAGAACGAAAAAAAAATCTGACGATCGCGCATATCAAATGAGGAAAAATTTTGCAGTGGAAATAAGTTGGGAGGTACGTTGTGGGTCTACAAAAAAATTTCCGATGTCAAAACCCGTCCGGAACCTTGCCAAATAGGGGATCAAGGGGCTGCGAGAACGAAAAAAAAAATCTGACGATCGCGTATATCAAATGAGGAAGAATTTTGCAGTGAAAATAAATTCGGGGGCACGCTGTGGGTCTACAAAAAAATTGCCAATGTCAAAGCCCGTCCGGAACCTTTCCAAACCAAATAGGGGATGAAGAGGGTGCGAAAACAAAAAAAAATCTGACGATCGTGCATATCAAATGAGGAAAAATTTTGCAGTGGGAATAAGTTTGGGGGCACGTTGTGGGTCTATAAAAAAATTGCCGATGTCAACACCCGTCCAGAATCTTACCAAGTAGGGGATGGAGGGAGTGCGAGAACGAAAAAAAAATCTGACGATCGCGCATATCAAATGAGGAAAAATTTTGCATTTGAAATAAATTTAAGGGCACGTTGTGGGACTACAAAAAAATTGCCGATGTCAACACCCGTCCGGAATCTTCCGAAACCAAATAGGGGATGAAGAGGGTGCGAGAACAAAAAAAAAATCTGACGATCGTGCATATCAAATGAGGAAAAATTTTGCAGTGGGAATAAGTTTGGGGGCACGTTGTGGGTCTACAAAAAAATTGCCTATGTCAAATCCGTCCGGAACCCAAATAGGGGATGAAGTGGGTGTGAGAACGAACAAAAAAATTCGACGATGGCGTATATCAAATGAGGAAAAACTTTGCAGTAAAAATAAATTCAGGGACACGTGATGGGTCTACAAAAAAATTGCCGATGTCAACATCCGTCCGGAACCTTGCCAAGTAGGGGATGAAGGGAGTGCGTGAACGAAAAAAAAGATCTGACGATCGCGCATATCAAATGAGGAAAAATTTTGCAGTGGAAATAAGTTGGGAGGTACGTTGTGGGTCTACAAAAAAATGTCCGATGGCAAAACCCGTCCGGAACCTTGCCAAATAGGGGATGAAGGGGCTGCGAGAACGAAAAAAAAAATCTGACGAACGCGTTTCAAGTGAGCAAAAATTTTGCATTTGAAATAAATTTAGGGGCACGTTGTAGGACTACAAAAAAATTGCCGATGTCAAAACCCGTCCGGAAGCTTGCGAAATATGGGATGAAGGTGGTGCGAGACCAAAAAAAAATCTGACGATCGCGTATATCAAATGAGGAAGAATTTTGCAGTGAAAATAAATTCGTGGGCACGCTGTGGGTCTACAAAAAAATGGCCGATGTCAACACCTGTCCGGAATCTTGCCAAGTAGGAGATGAAGGGAGTGCGAGAACGAAAAAAAAATCTGACAATCGCGCATATCAAATGTGAAAAAATTTTGCAGTGGAAATAAGTTCAGAGCTACGTTCACGGTCTACAAAAAAATTGCCGAATGTAAAACCCGTCCGGATCCTTTCCAAATAAGGCATGAGAGGGGGGTGCGAGAATATTTTTTTTTGTGAATGTTCACAAAGAAAATATAATTTAAAGTGAAAGTTATTGAGGAATTGTAAAAGGTTTTGACGACAACATTACAATCAATTATTTTATTTTGTTTTCACACATAATTTAAAAAAAAAATAATACATATTACTTTCTTCATATTTTATACATAATTTAAAAATTAGTAATTTTTAATCTTCATAAATTAATTTATTTATAATTATGTAATAAATTGTTGCAAAAATTATAAATTTTGTTATTAAAAATTAATTAAAGGGATCAGAAAATTATGTTTGAGGAAGCCATGGACCAGTGAATTGGCAGTGGTTTTTTCTGGATAATCAATTAATTTAATAAAAAATATCTTCTTTGCTCTCTGATAGCTGGATTAATGAGGTTGTATTTGCATATCTATTGGATGAGTTCTTTGAGCGAACAGATTGGTTGATAAATTGTAGAGATATTTAAGATGTAGTATTTTTCATACCTTTTTTCAAATCGCAATTAATCGAGTACGACTTTATACATCAGCTTCAAAATTTAAAGGAGATATTGTATATTACATTTGGTATACGTATACAATCTCATTCAGATTCAATAATTCGTTTTTCAGATATATCATATAAAAATACTCTGCAAAATCATTGGCTCGTGGCAAATAGATCTCCAGATCTTTTAAACTGATGTTCTCTGTATAAGATTAATTTTATTTTTTGCTTTTGCATACAGTGAGTGAAATGTTATAGGAACATTTATTATAAACGTGAGAAAATTTACTATATTTTGTAGTAACGGTGAGACATACTTTAGGCCAGTAAACGATGGTCTGAAATCGATTTTTTCGAGGGAATTGCTGCATTTTGGATATTTGGTAAAACACTTCGTCTAAAAATGATGGCTAAACATGTAGCTTCTAAAAACGCCGGCGTCATCCCTAATTTGGCAAAAAACAACCCTCAAAAACGGTTTTCTAAGTAACGAACGATAAGAGATATCGTAAAAAGCATCAAACAAAAGTTGTAGAGCGAGAAATTCTACATAAGAATGACCTATCACTTTTTCACATTTGATAAAATTAAGCTTGAGAAAAGCACGCCGAAGTTGCAAGCAGCAAGCGGCCGAAGGGGAAGGGAGGTCCAGGCCGGCGCGGCTGCGGCATCAGCGACGCTCGGAGGCGCTCGGAAGGATTCGCCGAATTCTGGCTGGCTGCAATGTTGTCGTATGAAAGCGCATGAACGGAATGTTTTTGCGAAGCTCGCGAGCCGTTTTTCAGTTTCTAGAGATTCTAGCTGTCCCAGGCGCCGGAAAATTTATTGCTTCTGTCTTCACATTATAGCGGCTGATGTAATAGGCAAAACTAACCATTGCTTTTTATAGATTTTGATTCATAGAAACTAAATTTCGAGGTTAGAATTTGACAAAATTGCAAGAACCTTCATTTAAATTCATTTATTTAAACAAAAACGCAATTTAACAAATAAAAACAGTATTTTTTGATCAGAATAATTTTATCTTGAAAATTTAGGTAATTTTAAGATTAAAATGTTTCATTCAACATCTACGAAAAACCAATATTCAAAGAGTTATAAATTTTTAAAATATTAATTTTCAGTATTTAAGAGATTTTTAATAATAGTCACAAAATTGAACATCATGTAAAAATGATTACAGTTACTTATAGTTTACCATCTAAAAAGAGATGTGCATAGTTAATATTACTTTGTATTATAAATAATTCACATTAATATACAAGTAAATCTCAGGAACTCTTAACTTTTTGGGAGAGAACACTTACGATCGTTGCACAATTTGTTTAGCTTTTTTGTGTTCCAAAATCTTTAATTTGAGCCCTGGAAGGTCGATGTGCTATGAAAATTAGCCAAAGTATAAGATTATTTTACCACACCCTAGCCTAAAGTACCACTTTCGCTCCCGGCTCAAAAACACGAATGTGGTACTTTGGGCAAGGGTATGGTAAAATAGCATATGAACTATTTCTAAAATTATTTCCCTCTTACGTCTCGAAAAGAAACTAAAAAGTTTTTTTGAAGGCACGCTCATAAGACAAAGTTTTTCTTGTTCTTTCAGCTTTTTTGAATGTGAAAAAAATTATTTACAAGTCCGATTGAATGGTACACTTTTTTGGCACTATTTTTAAATCTAACTAGGGGGGCTGCGCCCCCTAGCGTGCCTTCGGCACGCCATCCCCCCGCCCCCACACACACCTGCTCCTCGCTTCGCTCGTCGCCCCCCTCTTCCTATGTAAAAACTTCGTTTTTACATAATAGGCACGACCGCAGTGCTCAGAAGAATCTTATACTTCTATTATTGCAAAAATTGTACTACTTTATTTATCGTTTTCATCATTAAAATAAACATAAATACATCTACAGTAAAGTTTAAATAAAAATTGTCCATTTACTTTTACACATTTATTTCTTCTATTTTATAGAAGGTTTGCGTTTTAATTCTACATGTATAAGTATATTTAGATAAATTTTTAAATATAGTCTATATGATGTATATCAATTTAATACGTGCTAATTGATATGATTAAAGTGTACATAGAAATATTGAATATAAGTATCATGATTGCAGGTATATTTAAAATTAAAAACATAGTTATCATAATTTTTATAGAAATAATTTTTATGATTTATTATTTTTATTTATGAAAACGTTAAATAGAAAAAAAAAGTTTTGTTTCAATATTATCCACAACTTTTGTATTTGAAATTTTTGTAAATAGTCAAGTTCTGTTGAATTATATGAGAAAAACTATTGTTTCATTACTCTCGATTAATAAAAAAACAGAGTTAAATTTTATTCAGTTCTAACGAAAGGTGGGGACTATAGCTGCTCTCGAGTGTTCCTAACTACATATACTTATATATACAATCTCAATTACGAAAATATACTCGCGGCACATTCTCACATACATTAATGCCGCGAAGCCAAAAGGTGAAAACTGCAGAATTAGGGCCATTAGGCTCGTTACACGCAAAAAGTAATAGAGAACAGATATAGAAATAACATGGGTTGCTATATCTATATATGTAAAGAACAGCGAGGAATAAGCGCTGTTCCTCATATATATAGATATACTAACTCATGTTATTTACTGTATCCGTCCCCTGCTCCTTTTTGCGTGGAACGGGCCTTACGAAAAAAACTCAACACTGATGCATTCGGCAAGACGGCAACGGCAATCTATAGTGTAGCGCTGCGTGCACATGAGTACTATTGCAGGATTGCACTGCCGTAACGGCTACCTCGACTATATGTGCTACATGCGTTCGCACACACACACAGCGGAAAAACGCATGCCGGCATGCGACTTGCGAGATGCGACCCGCGTGACCGTGAGCGCTCCCTGTGTCTACCTCAGTATATCTATATATATATATATATATATATCTATATATATATATATATATATATATATATATATTAGGCTAGTAAGTTTGAGGAGCTCAACCCCGGTCGGTCAGAGTGGCTAAAGAAATAATAACCCTCAGGTTACCGACTCTAGACAAATAGACTCTAGAAAACCCCTCAAACTTCCGCTCGGATGCTGAATATATAGATTGGAAGTTTGAGGAGGCTCCTCAAACTTCCCATAACCCCTCAAACTTCCAAGCGGGTGCTGAATATAATCCTCAAACTTCCAGAATTTCATATTTATATCTATATATATATATATATATATATATATATATCTATATATATATATGGTCGCGCGCGCTTTCTGCTTCATGCTATAATAAGCCCTAAAGTATTATAATGTGACTGCGGACTGCGCGGCGTGCGCACGTGTGTCCATGGTGTGTGATGTCAACAATCGCATTGCCTGACTCCCGGCGTCCCCAACGATGACAGCGGCTGCTGTAGTACGTCGCCCTGGTGAATGTCGTCCCTTTAAGTTCGTTCGCCGGTTGCTGATAAGTAATTCGTCGGAGACAGGAAAGCAGTGTGTCAACGGCGAGAGCAGATTCGGTAAGCCCTTTCTCGTTTCTAACCTCTATGATGGGTGAGCTGAGGTACTTTTTCTTGTTGCAGGCATCTGTGGCAACAGGAGGAGTGTAAACAACGGACGCTGCTGCAGATTGTTTCTTGGGTGTACAAATATTATCTGGGTTGTTTATTTATTAGTTATATGTGGTTTTTAGGTGCTCAACTTTCCTTGTTTGGCTCTTATATTAATGGCTATGTGTACATACAGTGTTATCACTCTCAGCGACTCTCAGGCTGGGGCTTTTTCCAGCAGTGAAACGAGTCAAGGCTTCCACTAATCCTTGCCTTCTAGTTGTTAGCCAGAAGTATCTGGTGCAGCGAGTGAACTACAACCATTGTTGCAGACTTTTCTTTTGTATGGTAATGTTTTTATTGGTGTCATCTAATTGTAAGTCATATATAGTTTTTAAGTGCTCTACTTTTCTCACTTGTCTCCCAGACTCAAGGCTGATCTGCTATTAATATGCTTTGTTTATCCTTAGGCCGAGGCAGCCCATGACATTCAGACACAATTGACGGTCTCTGTTAGTACCTTCTTCTCAGATGGTGGAGTTACTGACGTAGTGGATGGCTGTTAGTTAGATGATTCTTAGCAGACTGGCATCCATGGAGTAGTGCCAGCTTAGATCATCCAACCCTATTTTGCTGCTTCTGTGTCTCTATAAGTGATCTTCAAGTGTTAGTGCTTTAGAGTGTGAGGGGATACGTAATTAGGAACTGAGGGATGTCATAAAAGTGCTGTGTATGTGTGTGTGTGGTTAAATGTGATACGGGTAGGTAGTTGTCTTTGGTAATATTAGCTCGTCTGGTTAATTATTAAGTTTGGTCAGGGTATAAGAACTCACCTCTGGGTATCTGTTGTATTAAAATACATGATTATGTATTTCGCAGATTTTTACCCAGTGAGACTTGCCTATTTAATAGTTTTCTACACACTGTAAGACTGACAAAATCAACTAGAACATTGTTCTTTATGCACTGAAATTTACCATATTACAAAATTTATAGCTCATACATTACACAAACGTTTTTTTTAAAATATGATATTACTTTAACGTGTGATTATATAATATTAGACAATTTTGATTCTTTTAGTTTAATTGCTTAGGTCCTGGGAACATAGTTAACTGGTTAAGCTGTGTAATCTTATATTAAATTTCTTAAATTTATTATCAAAACAGTAAGATAACAATTATATATTTTTACCAACCCAATTTTTATAAATTTTTATAATTTTAATTCTACTACATTTTAAGTTCTCTAGATCATTTGACAAGAAATTATAAGTTCTGACAGCTTCTATGTTGATTATTGTTTTACTTTTTTTTATTAGTGCCTGTACACTTCTATTTCTTGTAATGATAGAAATCCGATTCAAAACAAAATAATAATTTAATATTTAAAGGGCATTCTTCAAACACAAAAGTATTTTTGTATTTAATTCTAATGATTTTATTTTGTAGATTATTTAATGATTTTGTACTATTCATATAGGTATAAAGCATCCCAAGCTATTATCCCATAATTTTTAATACTATTAAAAAGAGCGTAATATAATGTCAACAATGTTTTAGTTTGCATAATTTTTGTCTTTTTGTAGAAAACAGGAAAATAGTTATTTCGTTTTTTTACTTATTGTTCCAATGTGTTTATTCCATTAAATATTGTAATCAAATGTAATTTTGTATTTTATTATTATGTTTTTGTAATTATGTTATCTTTGGAATGTTATATCGACTTTTCCGATCTTATTTATGGACGATCTTATTTCCGATCTTATTTATTTTATTTATTGTATCGAATATTTCTGTGTCAAATCTAATTCTGTTAAATAATAAGCGAAAATTGATTATATTAAGATACAGACGTTTAAAATGGATTTTATCGGATTAGTTCATTAGGAATCGATTGTACATGAAAATGTTAAACGGGAAAACTTTTTCTTTTGTTATAATCTACAAATTTTACATATCTAATTTGTATGAAATAAGATCCAGTCAATTTATAGCCGAAAATCGTCCATTTTATGTATATTTTGGCATTTAAAATCGTTTTTGTAAATCTAACTCGTTAGGAGTTATTTTTACATGAAAATGTTAAATAGGAAAAAGTTTTGCTTAAATATTATCTCCAACTTTTGTATTTAACATTTTTGTGTAAAATCAAATTCTGTCAAGTTATAGCCGAAAATCGTCCATTTTATGTATATTTTGGCGTTTAAAATCGTTTTTGTAAATCTAACTCGTAGGAGTTGTTTTTACATGAAAATGTTAAATAGGAAAAAGTTTTGCTTAAATATTATCTCCAACTTTTGTATTTAACATTTTTGTGTAAAATCAAATTCTGTCAAGTTATAGCCGAAAATCGTCCATTTTTGACCTCTTTTGCCGTTTTTCGCAGTTATCTTGGCAAATATTGCTCGTAGAAAAAAGTGTCCAACAGAAAAAAGGTGTATTTTAATTAGTTTTAGCAGATAGATATGTAGATATAAGCTTAAAATTAATTTTTCTAGTCATTAAGCTTAAAAAACGATATTTTGAAATATTTCTTTGTGCTCGCATTTTTTGAATTTTTCATCGATCTATCTCAGTTGAGAACCAGCACTTAGGTATAATAAGAGGAGTATTTTCCCGCGATCCCGATGGAATCGGTTGAAAATTCATTGAGATAATCGAGGAACTTGCGTACATACGGGCGTACAGACATACATACATCACAGAAAACGCTTAAAACGCACTCATTTTGACTGGAAAAGACTTTTCTTGTATCAAATTATTAGTTTTTGAAGTCAGACAATTTTCGCTCTAGTGAAATTATATATAGTCGTTAATTAATGAGCCAAATTTAGCACTAAATAACCTAGTTAGTAAAATAAAAATATGTCTAAGTAAATGTATAACGCCATCCATTTTTATATTAAATAGTTGAGGACGATCTTTGGAGGCAAAATGAAATGATCTTATTTCTTTATGGCAACGTTTCGTTGGCTTAGTACGCCAACCTCATCAGACCTTTATTCAAAACACAGAAATAAATTAACATATAAAACTTTTTCTTTGAAGAAGCTTCCATGTATCTATTCCATGTGTTTGTCTAATATATTCAAAGAAAGATGATGTTGTAGGGGAGTCTGTTTCCGATCGAAGACTCAAGTTCAATGTTGAATGTATAACGCCATCCATTTTTATATTAAATAGTTGAGGACGATCTTTGGAGGCAAAATGAAATGATCTTATTTCTTTATGGCAACGTTTCGTTGGCTTAGTACGCCAACCTCATCAGGCCTTTATTCAAAACTTCAAAATAAAAATGGATGGTGTTATACATTCAACATTGAACCTGAGTCTTCGATCGGAAACAGACTCCCCTACAACATCATCTTTCTTTGAATATATTAGACAAACACATGGAATAGATACATGGAAGCTTCTTCAAAGAAAAAGTTTTATATGTTAATTTATTTCTGTGTTTTGAATAAAGGCCTGATGAGGTTGGCGTACTAAGCCAACGAAATGTTGCCATAAAGAAATAAGATCATTTCATTTTGCCTCCAAAGATCGTCCACAACTATTTAATATGTCTAAGTAAAGCTGAATATTCTAAAAAAGGTTGTAAAAAGAATATACTGTATCCAAGAAAAAATTGGATAACCTCTGCTATAATTAAATCTTGCGTAACCAAAGAGAAACCTTACAAATTATGGAAAAAAGTTCCAAATAATCCAAAGAAAAGAGAGAATTATAGAAAGTTTAACTTAATATTATATAAAATTATAAATAAAGCAAAAGAGTCATTTGACAAAGAGCAAATACAGGCAAAGCTGAAAAACCCAAAGAGTTTGTGGACCGTATTAAATCAAAAACTTGGAAAAAATAGCAAAAGAAACAAAAATATTAACTATGTAATTGATAATAGCGTTAAAATTACAGATTCAACAAATATGGCGGAACACATGAACAAATCTTTTTGCGAAATAGGCAAAAAGATAAGCGATAAAATAGTGCAGCCAAGAAATGAAAAAATAAAACTCCCACCTATGAACAGGAAAAGTATTTTTATTACTCCAACAAACCATATTGAAATCTTAAATATTATTAACAACATGGACAATAGAAATGATGGAATTGATTATATCAACACAAAAACATTAACAACTCTAAGTGTCCACATAGTTGATCAACTTATTCACATTTGTAATCTATGTATTGATAAGACAACGTGGCCTGATGCTTTAACAATAGCGGAAGTCATACCAATACACAAATCTAACGAAAAACATATTCCTACCAATTACAGACCTATTTCGCTAATATCAAATATTGCAAAAATTTTTGAAAAAATTATTCACAATAGAATTACTAACTTTATCAATGCATGGGATCTGCTAACAAAAAATCAATATGGTTTCAGGAAAAATAGAAGTACTAAAGATGCACTATTTCAATTATCCAATATGATATACAATAATCTTGACACTAGCACTTCTATTGCTATAACTTTCCTAGACCTAGCTAAAGCATTTGACACTGTACATCATCAAATCCTACTTAATAAACTGTATAATTATGGAATAAGAGGAAGTGCTTATAATCTATTAAAAAGTTACCTCACCAATAGACAGCAAAGAGTGAAATTAAACAACCAAACCAGCCAATTTGAATCAGTAACAACGGGAGTCCCAGGGGGTACTACATTGGAACGGTTACTATTTATACTGTACATCAACGACTTATTATTAGACATGCCGAAAGACACAATCGTATCGTACGCGGATAATACTGTTATCTCAACAGCTAAAACATGGCATGAAGTGGAGTAAAAAATGAATGACTTTTTACGAAAAATATCCAAATGGTTACTAATCTAACTGACAAAACAGTGTATATGGAATTTGGTAATCAATGCGATAGTACTCCGAAAAACTTAAACATTAATGTAAATAGTATAAAACTCAAAAGAGTACCAAATATCTAGGTATAGTCTTTGACAGTAACATGAGATGGAAGGAACACATTGATTACGTGTACAACAAAACTAAATATCTCATTTTCATTTTTTATAAACTAACGAAGATTATGTCAACAGACTGCTTACGTATGGTATATTACGCCTTTTCCCATAGTATCATTTTCTACGGTATGATAGCCTGGGTGCGTATTCGAACAGTATCAATTTGCTCAAAAGACTACAAATCAGATTACTAAAAATAGTTAATAAAAATAAATTTATCACTGATCCAATGTACTTAGATCAAATTTTAGCGTATGAATCACTAGCTTATCATTACAATGAATTACAGTTAACATTTCTTACCTCCAATAAAGCTACAAGAAATAAAAGTATTCAGATTCCTAAAAGGCTCAAAACCATTAGCATTCAAATCAGTTTCACTAGAGCAATAATGATATACAATCGCTTACCTAACGAATTAAAAACCATTAGTAGCATATATAGTAAAAAAAGGAAACTAAAGAAATGGGTAATAGAAAACATATAGAAATAAAAACAACCTAGCCATGTTTCTATTGAAAAATTTATCACATTGTTATATTATATTTTGTTACAAAACTTATATTTCTATCTAGAATTTTAGGTTAAGTTAGCTTTAAGAATACCAGCCTTAGTAATACGGACCAGCCAACAGGAAAACATTTTCCTCTGCTGGATTATACATCTTGTATAATGTAAATATGTACTTCTCAATTGTACTTACTCTGGTTAAATAAATAAATAATTTTACGAGTTTAATAAACTCCAGCTTTCAATATTCAAAGATACGTGCCTTCACTCAGACTTCTCCCCTCTCACCCTTCCTCGTGGTAAGCTTTCTCAATAAATTTCAAGCTCCGATAAAATCTTGCGCCTTGTAAGACTCGGGCGGAAACATTTTTGGTTCTTCGAGCCGGATCGCGGAAGGCGTATCCGCTGCATTTTAGTAACCACGAGACGAAGGAGAAGTCCGAGTAAAATTCAGGTAACGTTTCTGTGCACAAATCGCATCGATACCTTCAGGCTTTCATTGCCTTAATTTTCAAGCACATTCAGTGGACAGTGCTCTAGGTTAAGCAGTGACCTCGAGTAACAGCCCTCGGTGTAAAATTGCGAATCGCGCGTGCCTCTTTGAAACAGCCAGTTCAAAGTGCGCGCCGCCGCTATTTTAATTTTCTCGAGTATCGATTCTCGAACGCGCTCTGCCCGCCGCGTGCTGCCTCAAGACGAGCAGCAGTACATGCGGATCCAGCCCGTGCTCACAGCCGGCGACTTTCGTGGTGAGTGTGTGCAGCGTCCTTCCGGGTCTGTCGTACGAGCCCGCGTCACTGGAAATCAAGAGAGCGAGCTGGAGCGAGCGAGGTAGGCTCTCTCAATTTGCTATTCAGCGTTGCTCGCACCACGTGCTTAACCAACTTCTTCAGGCTTAGTACTCCGGCGAGTACTTGAGCAAGGAATTTTCGGCTCTATTCTAGTCATGGATGTTCTCAATAAGCAACTCGCTGCTGGCGAGTTAATCACTAATTTTCTTAGGAACCTTCAGAAGATCAAGGCAGAGTCGCGGACTATTGACTTGCTTCACAAGCGACTAGATCTTCTTGAGAGGTACTGGGACACCTACGTCACAGGGCACCAGGCCTTATATGCTGGCCGAGAGGAGCTCAGGAAGCATGAGTACTACACTCAGGATCAATTTTCGATTGTGGAGGAGACGTACTTGGAAACTAAGGTCCAAGTGACTACCTTGTTGGCGGCAAAGGTTGGTGCTGTCTAAAAGCAGTTGGGCTCTGCTTACAGGTGTATCAAGTCAGGACCAGGGGAGCTGCGACTACTTCTTCGGTACCCAAGTTGCCTCTGCCTCGCTTCAGTGGCAATTATGAAGAATATGAAGAATATGAACACGTCAAAGAGATGTTCACCTCCATTATAAAGGACAATCCAATACTGACGCTTGTGCTGACGCTTCGACACCTCATGTCCAGTCTGGATGGAGACGCTGCCAGGAGACTTACCCATATCAAGATAGAAGGAAAGAACCTTGAAGTCGCATGGTAGACACTCACTCGCAGGTATGATAATAAGAGGCGTAGACTCAGTGCGCAGCTTACTCGCTTGATTACCCTGCCTCCAGCCTATAGTGATGCGGGGTCAGAGATCATTCGATTACTGGACTCCACTAATGAGGCTATTACTGCTTTGCGTGATTTAGGCAGACCAGTAGGCCATTGGGATGACTGGTTTATTCATGTTGTGGTAAGCAACTTGCATAAAACCACTCGTCTAGACTGGCAAAAGTCTTTAGACGGGAAGGAGGCTTTTCCAACCTACGATCAACTGGTAAAATTCCTCGATGATCGAGTGGAATCACTGGACGCAGTTGGTAGTGGCTTCAAGGGCACACCTAACCCTAAACTCAGTAAGCCTCAACCCAATCACACAGTAAAGTCCGCTAAAACAGTTTCAGCACACGTGGCCAGTGGGTCGACTCCAACCAAGGCAGCTGGGAAACCACTTTGTGTCTCCTGTGGGAAGGATCACTTCATCGGGTACTGCCAGAACCTGCCCCAGAAGGATTCTGAGGGCCGTCGATGCCTGGTGGAATATCTGAAGCTGTGCTTCAACTGTATACGCCCAGGACATTGTAGAGCGAAGTGCACCTCTGGAAGTAGGTGCAAGGTCTGCCAAGCGGACCACCATTCAGTGTTACATCAGGACAGGGTATTCAGTGGTCAGTTCACCATACGGACAGCTGAGCCTAAAGCAACCAGGCAGCCGCTCACAGTTCAGGGCCCTAGTAGATCCAGCCTCTGAAGGATCATTCGTAACAGAGAAGGTAGTACAGGCCTTCTCTTTGCACAAAACTTCCTTGCGTACAACCATCTCGGGGGTTGGGGGAGAAACGATAGCGGTGTCTAAGGCCGCTGTCACACTACAACTTCGCTCTATAATCAATGCTAATTTTAAACGAAGTTTTTCAGCCGCTGTTCTCCCAAGTTGACCGGACTGTTACCTGGCACTGCAGTACTGGGTAAAGAATAGGACCACGTGAAAGGTCTATCACTGGCGGGCCCATATTATGGCAAACCAGGCGCCGTGCATTGCCTGCTGGAAGCAGATTTCTATCCGGCGCTTCTACTGGGCGGAGTCAGGAGAGGTCGTGGCTATGCGCCTGTGGCGCAGGAAACAACGCTCGGTTGGGTGTTGACCGGATCCGCCGGAGGACGGAAAACTTTAGCGTCAGGTACAGCACACCTAACGCTGTCTAGAGACGAAAGCTTGTCCGCGGATCTGCGGCGCTTCTGGAAGTTAGAAGAGGCGATGTGCGAGGTCCCTCTTGCACCGGAAGACGCTGAGTGCGAAGCGCATTTTCGGCGCACTCATCGGCGAGACGGTACGGGACGCTACGTCGTTCGCCTCCCGTTCACTGGCCATCTAGATCTGCCTGCGTCGCGCAACGCCGCACTCAAACGACTTATGTCCATGGAGCGTAAGACAAGGACGAAGAGCTCCGACAGAAGTAGAGCGACTTCACGGACGAGTATGAGAGTTTGGGACATCTCGAGGAAGTCAACGTACCAGTGGACTCCGAGGAGGTCAACATTCTGCCTCATCACGCTGTATTTAAAGGAGATGGCAGTGGCAAGATATGTGTGGTGTTCGACGCTTCGCAACAGCTAGCCAACGGCCGATCCTTAAACAGTTTTTTGCCTGCCGGGCCTAAGCTGCAGAAGGCCATAACATCCGTGCTGACCAGATTGAGAAATCGTAGGTATGCCTTCACTGCCGACATTGTAAAAATGTTTCGGCAGATCCCCGTCCATGAAGAAGAGACCTGGTGGCAGCTGATTTTCTGGACGAAGTCACCGGAGCTTCGCCTGTGAGTTCTGCGCCTCCTCACCGTTACTGACGAAACTGCGTACGCTCCGTTCTTAGCAATACGCACGCTGCTCCAGCTGGCTCGAGATGAGCGCTTTCGCTTACCGATTGGCGCACAGATTTTGGAAGACCAGTGCGGATACTTTGGAGGAGGCGCGAGAAGCACACATCCAGTTGCAGGCATCTTAGCGACAGCAGGTATGTGCCTGGATAAATGGGCGGCTAATCATCCTGACATTTTACAGGACTTGACAACGGTCAGCGCCTCCGATCGCGCCTTTGACGACGAGGTCGTGTCCATGCTCGGGTTGAGATGGACGACCAGCGCGGACGAATTCCACTACCGGGTGCAGCTGGGCCAGATGACTGAGATCATCACCAAGCGGAGTGTGCTTAGCGAGGTCGCACGACTCTACGATCCTCTGGGTTGACTAGCTCCCGTCACTATCAGAGCCAAGATGTTGCAATTTCTCTGGCTACACGTTGCGACACGCCGGTCAATCCGGAGTTAAGTGAGCAATGGAGACTGTTTCGCGAGCAGCTGAACCACTTGAAGAAATTCGTATCCCGCGCTGGACTGGATTGTCCCCAACTAAACGGAGTCAACTCCATGGCTTTTCCGATGCCTCGGAAAAGGCGTATGCTGCGGTCGTCTACTTGGGCGTCGAGGACTCGTCTAACGGCCTCAAAGGCACTTTACTTACGGCTAAGAGTAAAGTGGCGCCAATCAAGACTGTTTCGATCCCACGCTTGGAGTTGTGCGCGGCCGTTCTTCTGGCTCGGCTCCTCAAAGAAGTGCAGAAGGACGTGCACGTCAATCTCTCACGTTGCTGGACCGACTCTCAGGTAGTCCTGGTGTGGCTACAGAGTCATCCCAGCACCTGGAAGACATTCGTCGCAAATCGGGTAAGCGAAATTCTTACCACACTACCCTTGGTGCAGTGGGCGCATCTGGTTTCCGGAGACAACCCCGCGGATCTTGCCACAAGGGGGCTGGCTCCGGCCCAGCTTCAAAAGCACACTCTCTGGTGAAATGGCCCCGAGAGAGTGTTTTCGCAGGTGCGAGGAGGTCTGCGCGTCAAGCTACTCACGACAGAGTTGGAACGAAAGAGCGCAATCGTTAAACTTCAGCTTTCAATATTCAAAGATACGTGCCTTCACTCAGACATCTCCCATCTCACCCATCTCCCATCTCACCCTTCCCCGTGGTAAGCTTTCTCAATAAATTTCAAGCTCCGATAAAATCTTGCGCCTTGCAAGACTCGGGCGAAAACACAATAAATATCTGAAAATATGAAATATCAATCTTTTTTTAATCATCACATCAGCTTTACGTATTTCTTATAATTAGTAAATAAAATATTAAATGGAATGACGGATGTTCTCTATTCACTTAGTTACTTAAAAAGAGTTCATAAAGAGTTTTACTTATTGCCATTTATTGTTATGATAAATTTTTTACATTATAACAAAATTTTATACTTATAACAAAAAAATTGGAAAAAAGTTATTTAGAGATAGCCCCAGAATTGCAGTTATGGATAATCGAACAGTAGACTTTTTTTATAGTATTTCAACCTAACTGAAAATATGAGCTTTTTTAAACCACAAAATTACACCCTGAAATATTATCCACATTCATGATCCAGACGTGAGAAACTCCCCTCTCGAGTTTCTGACCGATACTTGCTAAAATAGAAATATATTTCACAGTAAAAATAACTTTTACATATCTCCATAGTTTGTCATCGTTAAGATTTATTTTTTGTAAATAAAATTTAAGATACATATAATGTACATATTAACAGTAAATTGCATTGTAGTTAATATCATAATTAATTACTTGTTTTACATACACGTATTTTCTGCTACTAACAAAAGGACGATCATTCAAAGTAAAATGTTAATAAACACCGTCATAAATACTCATTAAACGATCTATTCTCCAAAGAAAAATTTTTTTATTATCTTCTAATAATCATGAATATTGAGAAGAAAATCCTGGGCGAAGACAAATAATTACTTTTCAGATATTGGGAATCGAGTCTTCATAAAAAGAAAAATTGTTTTTGAATCTAGAGAAAGAGATTTAGACTGAAAAGGTAATTTCTGTTGTCAAAGTATAATTTGTCTTTCAATAGAAAATTATTTTATATTAATAATATAATAATAATATAATAATAATAATAATAATAATAATGATAATAATAATAATAATAATAATAATATACGTAATAATGTTCGTGGTTTAAACTTTGTGATAGTAAAGAATGGACATAAGACGAACCAAATTATGGTGTAATAGATTTATTTCGTAAAATAAAATCTATTACACCAAAATATGGTTCGTCATACGTCCATTCTTTACTATCACAATAATGATTCATGTTTGTAAGAAACAATTACATCTTGTAAAAAAAATGTTCATTATATCAAATAAAGACAGTAAAAAAATTAGTAAAACTTGTTTTTTTTGTCTCTATAAAGCAGTTGACGGACAAAAAATTATATTTCAGGTACGAATTGGCACTCCTAATTTTTTAAATAGAAAACTTGTCAATGTTCTCTGCACATTCATGTTTATAAAATATTTTTTCTTTACGAGTAACAAATACTACTGTATATGTGTCTTGAATCCGATGGCCAATTGTCTACCAGGAAAGGTTTAAATAAATGAGCACCATTTATTCTTAACCGACGTTTCGGACACTTTTGTCGTGTCCCTCTTCAGGTAATTACGTCAGAATGTAATGATAACGGAATACTGTCCGTTTCATTGACGAATTCGCTGGCAGCTTGAGCGCAGGGCAATGCTGGCTGGCGCGGTTCGTGGGAGGGGGCAGACTACTCTATACCGGTCACGCGTGCGTTCTCTCCGTACTGCTTGAGCGTGAGCTGGTATCCCCACTCTCTCTCCGCGGACAGGTTGAGCATGGGTCTGTGCTATAGCTGTTGCGGTCCGTAGGAGTGGGGGACTACACTATATCGATCACGCATGTGCTCTCTCTCCGGACGGTTTGAGCGTACTACTGTGTGTCTTTGTGCAGTTGTGGCTGCAGGTTGCTTGGTGAGAGAGGAGTGGGGAGTTTTAGTGTGCGAGAGAGATGAGTAAGCGCTGGCTTGTGCGGGAAAGTACTCTATAGTTATACAAAGAAAGCAAGGGATATGCAGGCAGCAGCACGTTTCATCGTGTTTTTCTAGTCGTGTGTGAAAAAAGAGGAACTCGATTATTATTATTTTTTCAAGGAAACAAAGTGGATTGGATACTTTACTGGAAGAATGTGAGGTCGATAAATGAAAACAATTGATTTGGCGAAAAACCTGCACCAAATTTTATTAACACACCATACTTGCATACATATACATTTACATAAGTAACACATAATAGCGCGCACGCACACTAAGAAATTTTACAGTTGTGTTGTCGCTGCAGCGCCGCGGACAGCGGTAAGCGGTAGGAGGAGCGTGTAGTGGTCTGACTGGCATAGTGTAGTATCTTCTCGCCTTCCTTTCTTTGGTTGTTATTAAGTTTCAATAATGATGGTGACTAGCTGTATCTGGAGTAGCCTTGTTTTTTGGGGAAAGAGTAGGTGTTGGTGGAAAAAGATTTATAACGGGTAGAATCTTTATCCGTGGAGGAATGGTCTTTTTTACCGTTGAGAGATTGTTTGTCCTCCGGCTTGCCGGTTGGTTTGCTGAACGGCGGTCCCATGATGTTGTCTTGATGAGAATCGCGGGCCTACTGTTTTATCGCAGTGTTGCGCTTTACTTATATTTGCCTGGTGGTAGTGGTGGTTGAAGGGAATGATGACGCAAGTGAGGGAGTGAGTGAGTCAAGATGAGGAGGGAAGGGTCGTACAAGTGAAAAAGCAAATGTGACAATAATGTGCATTTATTGGATACCTTCGTGTACTTCTTTTTCCGGAATAGTTAATACAGAGTGCGTAGTTCTAAAAACAATCTATCTGCGTCGGTTTCTCTAAAGTGTGAATAACCCACGCGCTCGTTCACATTAGATTTAAAATTTTCTTTGAGTTCGTCGAATATTTTTAGAAAAGTTATACCGTCAAAAAATGAGTGTATTATATTCTCGTCGTTTTTTTTCATGAATGTGTATTTTGATATTATTAATAAGTATTTCTAACGCCGAATTAACAAACATTGCGCTATTTTCTAGTTGTTTGAATCTAAAATTTATACACTCACGTAATTTTTTCAAGTGCGCAAATGTCTTTAACTGCACCACAACACTCGGTAAATTGTCAATCTTTCTCTTCTTTTTGGGCGGTTCGTCGTCGGTGGTGGTAGTGGTGTCGGTGGGGGTTCTGCCTTGATTGACACTGGGGCTGTAGCTGCTGCGTCCATCGACGCAGTCCTGCTACTCGTGTTCATAGCAGCTCGAGAAGTCAGGTGGTATAATTTTTCGACTATGGTTGACGGATACGGCTTTTGAGCTGTAGCAGGCCATCAAGGAAATGTCGTGAGCGGGTCAGATGATTTTTCTAGGCGTTCGATTCTCGTTGATCAGATGTTCTTGAATGGTAACAAAATGTTCCGTGAATTTTTTCCAGCTAGGCTTGCCCATAGTGACGTATTTGTGTGGTGAAGTGCCTCCACCAAATTGAATAACAGCTCGAAACTCCTTGCCCAAGTATTGTAAGCCAACATAGACAAACTTTGAGTACGATTTATTGAGAGCGTAGCTCATGTTGAATAGCAGCGTCTGCGGAATATTCTCTTGATTCATTTTTTTTAACACTCTTTACGTCCGCTTTTAATAAAATACTGCTGACAACGTTCGAGATGATGGTGTGTTTTTTAGATAGTGCACAGTATGGCTCGTACTTTATTTTTAAGGAAATACTGCTTGATGGTAGAGATGTGGTGCTTTCAGCTGCTGCGCTTCTACTATATTATCACGGCCTCGCTGTCCGTCGTTCTTTAGACGCGCGCGAGCATGTACCTCCCTCCGCTCCTTTGTATAGTGGGTGGTAGTGGTAAGCCTTTAGCTAATGACAGTGCGGCACGTATACGTGCTGTTGGAGCGTGGTGGGGGGAAGGTGTTGGGAAAAATTATTCTCAAAGAGAAAGATATCTTTGTTTTGAAAATATTTATCGATACGTTAGATTCTAACATTGCATATCGTAGTTCAAGAGGTATTCTATTACGCTTGAGTATTCTGTAACAGCGGAAATGAGTTCATCGGTTTTAGTCACGTACGAGTAGATAAGTTTTGTATAAGATAGAGAGAGAGAGAGAGAGAGAGAGAGAGACGCGATCAGTGTGTAAATATCGATAACTATTCCAAAAAAATCAAGACTAGATTTGCAAGCAAATCGTTTCATCGTGTTTTATAACAAAAATGAAACTCGACTATTATTATTTTTTTTCAAGGAAACAAAGAGAATTGGATAATTTACTGGAAGAGTGTGAGGTCGATAAATGAAAGCAGTTGTTTTCGTAAAAAATTTTAATCTATCGATCAGATTATTATTAAGAAAACTTACATAGTAAAAATACAAGTATGAATACAGAAAAGCTTACAAACTATGATTACATAAATTTTAAAGCAGCGCGTACAACCGGGACTGATAACTTACAAACTAAAATTGAATGTGTTTTGCTCCAAGGATATTAAATTCATACACTATTACAAACTAAAGGTTAAAAGTACAAATCGTATAGAAAAACTTACAAACTATTGATAGACACAAAGAAAAAGATTCATTAAAATTAACCCATACATGAGTACAAAAACGGCGCCATTATTATTGCGACAATGATTTACACAATTGCATACAAAAACCTGTCCCTGTGAATGTTGCGCGCGGAAAATTGTTCACGCGACGCATTTTCTTTTGTTATCTTAGTTTCTGGCGGTAGCCTTTTCTCCTGACATTTTGTGACGTAGTGCTTTGTTATCCACTATATAGAGCTCGTTTATCAAAACGACCCCAGAACAAGCACTAACCACTTTACCTTCGTGACTCCTGACTGAGCCACACCCCGACTTAAGACTTATATCTCGATAAAGGGGGTTCTAATGGTGAGCAACAACTACAACTCCCGTTATGCCAACGATGAGACAGTATTGCGTTACTGGCTACCCACGCTGATGATTTTCTTTTATTCCTGAAAATAAGACTCTAGGGACAGCACAACCACACTCGCAAATAATAACAATTACAATACTTGGAGATTAATATAACTTTATTAAACGTGGAATTGAATGAGAAACTCCCAAAAATGGCGGCTAGCTGCTGCGTCAGGCCCCTTTCCTAAGATGGCGTCTCCTTCCAAGTTCGTCTCGTAGCCCTTGAACCTGTAAAGAGAGAAAATACCCGACCACAATAATCTCGAAAGTGGAATTTCGACTCGACACACTCTGAAGCGATTCAGCTTCGCCGGCCAATCTGCACCTATACTGCTCGCTATAAGACTACTCGACCCCTGGACGACACACGGACTGTTACTGCTACCTCGATTCTACTTCCCTATTTTTACGAGCTCTCGACCCGTAGCTACTTACAAATAATCCTTGTTTCCTCACAAACCGACTCTTAGTACACTACTAATACTGTAGCACAGTGAAGCTAATGCGACTGATATATACGTGGCTAATACAACTGTTATATCTGTGGCTAATGCGACTACTACTGCTGCTGGCTGGAGAACAAGAGAGCGCTCTTCATCGAAGCGATCAAGCCCGAGCCCTCCGTTCTGATAATTCTCCCTTACGTGGATATCATTCATTGGTCCGCGCCCCTGAACTTGCTCACTTTTGTCCACCAGGCCATGACTCGCAACTACTTTGAGTCACGATAGGTCTACGCGTGAACATGCGCGGCCCCTATCTCACTTGTTGCGCCGCCCGGTGCTCAACTATCATGCGCGCTCACCATTCTATATCGCTACTTACTCTATGCGTGAGCTATTACACAGCGCTCCTCTCTCTATCCTTTTACTCTCTCTCTCTCCTTCTCTCTCTCTCTCTTTCTCTCTCTTCTCCCAGTACACATGCTCTGCCTGACTATCCGGCGGCCGGTGCCCTCTCCCTTCCTACTACTCTCCCTCTCTCCCCGCACGGCACCTGCCTGCCTGCAGTGTCCTGGCCAGCGGCTTCCCTCTCCACTGCTTTCTCTCTCTCTCCCCCGCGCCTATCTTACTGCTGCACGATAGCGTATCTCTCACGTATACTCCTGCATACTCCCACTATTCTTCCTGCGCGGACTAGTTGCGCGGCGCTCAGTCTGCGCCTCTACTGATATCGTCCACATCGCGCGCTAGTGACGTCGGCTCTCGACGCCGCTCACCGGGTTACGCGGCCCCCTCGTCCGCCTGCTCTCTCTCGGCCCCTTCCCCCTCGCGTGTCTATGTCTATCGCATTCCGTGTTGCTGCTCAACCCGGCCGTGGCGTCTAAGTGCGTGTGTGAGTATGTGCGCAACCCGCTCGGCATCCTTGCTGCCGGCGCGCACAACATGGCGGAGCCGGTCGAGCATGTGCTCGAAGCTGCTGAGGATGCCGATACATGTGACATCGTCACAATTTTTACAAAACTTTGCGACTAATTTGTCGTTCGCGCGAGAATCGTTCATGAAGACTTGACAAAAAGTGCTTAAATTACGTCTGCTACACATAAATACAAAAACATAATACAATATTCGCCGCAGACTTTCGAATCGATGATCTGCAACTTTTTCTTGTTCCACACGATTCGCTTGCAAGACCGTAGCTGTCAAAGTAGGTGCCGCTTGCATGGAGATCTATGTAGAATGCCACCCAATAAGATCCAGGTTTATCCGACGTGTCGATATTAGTCACAATGGCTGCGGGAAGACTCAAGCGCCAGGGTATATGGTCAACGGCGTAGACTCTGATCAAATTAGCATCGAGTTCACTGATGGCTTGTGTTATTTCTCGGGTGTTCATTCTTGAGACAATGATGCAGTCTTCGACAGCTGTCAAGTATATGCTGTAACTATTCGAATCGTTGCTATTTGTATCTTTCGCTTCGCAGTCATCATCGTCCGATTTCTCTGCAAACCGTAGAGCTTTTTTCTTCTCCTTGCTGTGGTACTCACCAAGCGTTGTAAAATAGATTTCGCTATTCACTTTTTCCTTGGAAGCAGTGCGCCATTCTTCGGATAGTATTGAGCGTAGCCATTTCTTTATTTGATTAGCCTTGTATAAGGTACAAAATTCTTTTTTCTTTTTCTGCGAATGCGTGGCGCACACGGCGTTTTTTGGACAAATACTGTTGAACTTTCCGAATATTGGAGAAGTGTATTTCTCCAAGTTATATATACAGCGTTCAAATAGTGTTTCGATGTAGCGTGCCTTCTCCTCGCCGCGCACGTAAATTCTTCTCCCCGCCCGTGTGATATTGTAGAGATGTCGCAACTGGCGAATGCTCACTTCTCCCTCGAACCAATGAAGTCCGTGAATGTCAACGGCACAATAAGTATTGGTCTGTTTAACTTCATCGGACAAGTCATCGAAGCTGCAGGGCGGCTGTAATATCCAGTGATCCATAATTTTTTTTCTGCAGACAAATGATTGCCACCTCCTTTGGCAAAAATTTTTTTTCGGCATCGCGGAAGCCTTGAATATCTATTACGTAATCCATGCTGTTTGGTGGCGCAAAAGTGCGTGTATGTTGGCGGATGCGAGAGAAAAAACGAAGTGACGCGAAGTGGCATAGAGTGTGCGTTGTTAGTGCTCTTGCCCCCACTTTTGCTCCCTGGCGAGACTGGCGCCTCCTGTAGTGCTGACGTCAGCATTTAGGCACTGAAATCCGATAAAATTTGTCGAGTGGAGTCGACTTCGAGAATGTTATCGTATTCGGCATAAACAATGCAGTTTATCGTACTTGTCGGTGCGACTTCAAAGCCTACTTCTATACGCACACTACCAGGCCGAACGAGATTCCAGTGTGTGTGACAGTGAGTCGATAAGTCAGGCGTGAGATCGAAAGCTGTGAAGAAATAGCCCTGTGAATAATTGGTTCTGTTTATGCCGAGGCCCTCGTTGAGGAAATGTATACCGGTGCTCGAGTAGAGTGTTTGAAAGGCTTCGATAAACGATGGATTGTTCACAGTAAAATGCGGCTGTAATGGTTTGCTCGGAATTTTGTCGCCGTCAACGTCGGCGCGATTAAAATACCAGGGTTTATTTTCACACGACGAATAATGAGCGTGGCTTCTTTTATCCTTATGCCAAATTGCCCGTCGTCTGTGCTGTCCATCAGGCAAAAGGCATCTTTGCTCCGCACTAGACGCACGCGCATTTCGACGCCATTGATAAGCATTTTATCTTGATTAAACAAGTCGCAGTGCAGATGCCCGATCATGTTGAACGTCTTTCCGCCGAGCGTATAGTTTTGGCGATTGATGAGTCCCTTGTTAGAGCCCACGCCTTGATTTTGTGGGGTGGCCTCGAAGCAAGCCGGTGTGTCATCGTACCAGAGGCTAGCTATCAGATGAGACTCTTTGACTGCCGGTGAATAACTCAACAGCGACTCGATGTAAGCTCTGTAGGGATACGCGTTGTTTGGCGGCGAGACAAGTTTTTGAATGAGAAAAATATCGATTTGATTAAACATTGAGTGAAGAAGGTTATTTCGGGCGCGACTTTTAAATTTGGGTCGGGATCAGCGAGTGGTAGTATTTGTGCCTTTACGTACAGCATGGTATGCGCAAGATCGATGTAATGCTCGCTGACACTGGGTACGACAAATTCGATCGGTGCGTTACCTTCATCGCTGATCGATGACACAGGCTTGTAGTTCAGAAAACTGCTGCCTTCGATCGAAGTTTGAGTCGCGGGGAGTGTAAAAATATCCAGCTCGCTCGACATACACTCTAACGAGTGCGAGTGTAAGAAAGACATTTTTTTTTCTATTTGACCCGAAAATATCGCTAACGCTTCGAAAAGTTGGTGTTTGCGCTTTTTTCTACCTCCTTTGCGTGATTTTCGCCCGACTGCTGGTGCTTTTACGGCCCTTTTGTGTTTGACGCGTACGGTGTGGACAGTGGCGTGTACCTTTCTCGACTGGCGTCGACATTTGACGCGTCTGGTTGTTTTATAGCCTGAACCTTTCATAACTTCTGCTATTTTCTCGGCCGCTTTACGCTTGAGATTCCGCCCCGATTCACGTGCCCTTGTTTTTACAGCCTCCTTGAAATTGGTGCCTGTGTTGGCAACGTCGTCGAGGACTTTTATACCTACGCGTAACGTCTCCTTACCTACTGCCCTAGCCCCACTCGTGACATATGGCAGAATGCGACGAAGAGACCACCTAGCCATGCACCTACACCACGTCCCCTCTGAAACGACGAGCCGGCAAAAATGTTTCTCATCTCACCAGCGCCAATCTGTTCATCGTAATAGCGGGCATAATGTGCCATGTTACCGATTGCATCTAAAGTGTAGCATTACCGTCAACGTACCATACTCGAATAGTATACGCCGCCCGTGCTGATCTCTTATATCTATAATAACATTGTTAAAATTGTGATAGAGAAGCGGTATGTAGTGAGCGGGCGCAAAGCGATGCACAGTGCTGCAGCTATATCTGAATTTAAAGGTATCAATGGAAACTATGCGCAAGAGTACCGCTTGGGTATCCCCCACTGTGTAGGGTTCGCATATGTCTGTGTAAACATACAGCTGGTCTGCAATTGCTCGAGAGAGCGGTGCATGTGTCGCTGCAACTATGTCCCTTTTACCCTCGTCGTTTAGAGTGGTAAAAGGCATTTTTTGTTTTTCAGGAGTATCATCGAAATCGAATATACGCCGAATTTTTTCGTTGAAATGAGTCTCGTGTAGCTGCGTGCAGTCGCACTTGCGCCTTATCGCGTAATAGCCGCGACGTGTTTTAACGGGTTCAAACATTTGATGCCGATAGGTTTCAGTTGAGCTGTTTATTGCGTCCAACAGCTCAAAGAGGAAGTCATAAATTCCAACGGGTATATTACAATATTTTTCCTCTATGAGTCGCGCTTCGTCGCACGCGGGAAACTTGTAGAATGCATCCTCCTCTTGAAAATGTACGACGCTGCATGGTACCTGTATTTCCACCAGCCCGACGAACCATTCGCCGTGTAATTTGATCTCTCGCGATAAGTGCGTCGTGAAGCAGCTAGTCTTGTTATCGACAATGTAAGTCATACTGCTGTTGCTAGGCAGCACCATGTAAAAATCTTCGTACGTGTTCATACTTACTTTTTACGCGATGTTTTCAAGCTAGCTCACTTTTACCCAAGAATTAAATTTATCCAGATAGCCGAGCCACTTGACGAGCAGCTGCTTGTTGGCACCGCGTCCTTTCTCGCGCACGACGCGTTCGAACTTGAAATTCTTATCGCCTGTCAGGCGCTCTCGGCCGAAGCGTACGAGTTCCTCTTTGTAAAAGAAACCGTCTATGAGCTCGTCGTTCAAGTCCTGAAGAATATACGTGTGCAGTCCTTGTCGACGCGATACGCGTGTTATCTTAAAAATTTCCTCGCTGAAATTTTTTTCGTATGCACGCTCGAAGGTGTTTTTCGTTCGACTGATGCGCACGAAGTCTCCCACATTGAATTTACCATGTGTCGCGGTGACGTGGCGTCGCCGCCGGCGGTAATTGGAGCCGCGCGCTTGGCCAAGTTTTCTCGCGCTTGCGCAGCGTTGTATATGTTAACATCGGTAGGGCGCATCCGTGTGCCGCTGTGTAGAGAATGATTGTACGCGTAGACAATTTTTTGTAAAACATCGATATATCGTTTCGTGTTTTGGTGGGAAAAGAATAAATATATTTTTATTTTACTGGTTATATATAATTTTACATTTATTTTACAGCAAGAACCGCGCATACAAATATATAAATTATTATTAATATTCTTCCGCTTTGTAACCGAAAGGGAGAGATGTATCATTTGCAAAGTACCTTCGCTTCCTCGGCACTACAGAGCAGGACTTTTTTTCGGCGCGTGTGATGACTTGGTGTGTGCGTGTGCGTCTGATGGCATTGTAATTGAGAACGATCGGCGTGGCGTCGCCCTCAAAGTACGCTGCGATCAAACGCTCCACGCTGTCAAAATTAATTTTACGCGAATTTGAACTATTTAACGAGATGCCATTTACTTTACAGCACTCAACAGTCTCTCCGCTCGAAGGGACAAAGGCTCGAAAGGCATAAAATTTTGGTCCCCCGGAGATAAAGTCCGTGATGAATGTGCCCTCGCCATAAACCTTGAGATTATCTGTGATATTGCCGAGTAAACTACCCAGAGAGCAGGCCTGTATTCGTTTGGATTATTTCGGTTGCATTTAAATATACATGAATCGGTGTCTATGTAGAGAACCCGCGCGGCTGTGAGCTTTTCAATGTAATTGTAAATTTCGAGACACACCTGCTCTGTCGCGTACACGGCTAATCCTTGTGCTACACCACATGTGCTGCGGGCAGATTCTACGGCGTCATCTAAGTAGCACCAATTCGCGTACAAGAGATTTTCGCTTACTGGTAGTACATCAAAAACCTCTTTTTCCGGTGCCGCTAATAGTTTCAGCAGGTCTTCGCGCGTTTTTACAATTTCCGTCTGCTTTAAATTAGAACGCTGCCCAAACTTGCCCCAGAGTGAATTTAAGCAGTACTTGGCGAGCGAGCGCAAACCGGAATTTTTTTCAATTTTATCAGCATCTAATCTGATCCCTTCGTCGCGCTCGTACTCGTCACTGTAGCGCTGCTTCGACGCATCGTCGATGCACCAGCTCTGCCATCCGCTGGCCTGCTGTTTCAGCCGAAGGAAAGTATTTACGTAGTTGGCAAACAAGCCGCCCTCGTCCGTGCGCTGATCGTACTGAGTGCTCTCAAATTGCCATATCACGTAAATCTCGGTGATATTGTAGCCCAGTTCTATCGCCTTGCGCAATTCGCACACAAACGAGGTGCCTGTAAATTCACGATCTTCCGCTTATTCGTGAGAGCAATCCTCCTCGCGTAATTCGGCACAACAAGAACGAGAGAGCCTGAAAATAAGTCGATTGTACATTTTTACAGGCAGTGCAGGCAGTAATAAATCACAAGGTGGTAACACACGACATTTAACCAATCCCTCGACGCTCGCAAGATTGTTATTTTGCCCACCCGTTAGTGCAGCGCATTCTTCCCCACTGTAAATACGCTGGTGACCAATTGGAAAACGGCCTCTTTTACAAATATACTGATAAAGAGAGCAAATATACGTATATTTGATCTCTTCGCCCGCAGCGACTCTGTACGAGGTGACGATACTCTCTGTGAGGCCGCCGAAAAACGCATCGCGCGGGTCAAGTGTGATTTTACACATTATCGGGTGGCTGTTGATGTATCGCACGATATCTGGTTGTCGGGCTTTTAACCGCTCAAAATCGCATTCCCACATTTCGCGTACTTCGTAACCGGCTCTCCTCATGTGTATAATTTTTTCACATGTGCTCTCGTAAGCTTGCGCGAAAGTTTGATTAAAACGGGGTTTTGTCGAATCGCGCATATTTGGAAAACACAGCAGACAGCCATGCCAATAACAGCCTTGAAATTCGAAAACAATTCCTTTGCCGGGGACCTCGACCGGTGGAAGGTAACCATCCACTAAATAGCTCTCAGGTAAACGAAACTCGCGCGCACGGCCCGCGTGTACAATCTCCCGCCCGATTTCACGTTCGCAACAGAGTAACCACTCTAGATTTTTGGGAATGTCTGTCGGCGCGTCTATAGCCGTTGGAAGGTATTATACCGATGGTATTTGAGGTCAAAAAGTTTTTTCTATGAACGCGCGAACACGCTGACGCTATGATGCATGCTGATACGAACGGATCCGTATCAGATGCATCTAGGAAAAATTTCCGAAATTGTATGCATGCCCGCCTGAGAATTTCCACATCCATTTGACAATACTCGACAATCTCATTTTTCTTGTCGAATATATAGCCCGGACTCGTAGCGCGGTGCCAGGCAAGAGAAACCTCACGACCGGCTACGCTCATCGAGTCGGGGCCATAAAACTCAACTGGCGGTAGAGGACCGATGTAGTCCCGAGTGGCGAGAGTGTTGAACAGATGTGAGAAATATTCCTTTTTAACGCCCTCTGGTAAACCGAAGGTCACTGGCTGTGCGCTTAATTTTATCTGAAAGTAATTTATGCTATCGATGAATTTGGTGCGACCATATTTAAGTAGTGTTATATTTTGACCGCTCAAAATGACACTGGTCGAACTATACTCTGGATTCTCGGCCAGTTCTTTTAGAATGAATTGCGCGTCAAAGGCTTTGGCATTGTGGGCAATGCATATAATTTCCGTGAAAGCAGTGCTCTCCCGAATGCACAAACCTAACAGCTCTCTCACCGGATCCTGGGTAAAAACGAACTCGCGCACGCTGCATGTGACGCAAATAATTTTTGTGTCGTCGATAGCCATACAGTCGGTACAGACCTGATGCGCGACGCAGAGATTCAAAACGTGAAGGCGTATGTTTTGAGCATACGGCGCGTCCTGACGTGTTTCAAAATCATAAAAAATATACAAAAACTTTTTAGGCGCCGCCGCGTCACTTTCAATAACAGGCTGCATGAAGCATGGATCGTTAAACGGATGGTGTTTCATGCATTGCTTACAGTGACCGACACCGCACTCGTGTTGCCACCTAAAAATATTCATGATCTTTAAACAGTGCGTGCACAGATGCACAACGTCACAGACTTTCTTATTATTTTTTTTGTACGACCCCGTCTGCTTGTGATTCACAAAACTTTCATGGCCAAAGAATTTGCGCACCCAATCTATACACTCAATCATTTCCACGCCGTCGCTCCTACAGGGTGGACTGACGAAACAACATTGACAAGTACGCGGACAAGTGTGCTGGTCGACACAGCGATAGCCTTTGTTGCAATAAGAACAAAAAAAGCGTGCACCAGCCGCCACAAATAAATTTGTAATTACGTTGAAATGGCACCGGCGCTCTTCAAAAATTAAATAAATTGCACCGTGAAGAGGAGTATTTAATTCTTCGAACGTGTTTCGCCCGTCGAAAAGCGGTGCCTCACCATTACCAAGATTTTGAATTTCGAAAACGACGATCGCGATTCCCGACGCGACAAAAAAATTTTGAAACGTTAACAGTTCGCGAAACCCGCACCCCTCGCGCGATAAAAACACACCGGCGTCGTCCACGAGTTTTTCAGCGCGTTGTTTCTGCAGTGTGCGCCGCACAGTGGGCACAAATGAACATGTCTGGGCAAAATAAAATATCTTCTTTTGGAACTGACCGATTGGGATGGGGATACTTTTAAAATGAAGGTTATAAGTACTTTAAGGGAAAATTGTAGATAAAATGTTTAAAAAATTTTCAAGGTCAGTCCAAGATCGATTTATAAAAATTTACTTTTTTTTAATGATCAGAAGCTGAGCTGTTATCCAAACAAGCTGAAAAGATTTTTATGTGGTTTTCGGATCGCTGATAACAGAGCAGTTAACAGAATTGCAAAATTCATTTGTTTAAACACTAATTTTCAAATTTTTCTTCTATGAAATGTTAAATTAAAATAATAATAAGCTAAAACACGAATCATATATAAAAATAAAAAAAAATTATTTTGATTCAAATTAATCTAAATAATTGCTTCCTCCTAGAGGCAGCTTTGTGATAGTAAAAAAAAAGTTTTGGAGAAAATGTGTTAGGAATGTTGTTTAGCACATTTGGAATTAAAATACACTATTTTTAGAAAATGTCCGTATGGATATGTGTTTGTGTGTGTGTGTGCGTGCGTGCGTATGTATGTCCGTATACGCGGATATCTCATGATCTACTCGACCGATTTTAACCAGAGAGATATCATTTTTTTGCATTTTGCTTTCACAGTTGAGTCAATAGTCTATTTTTGTCAATTTCGATTGTCATTTTTTTATAGCCATTTTTCAATTTTGAAAATTTTTATTTTCGTATTTTTAAATATTTAGAACTAATATTCTTAATATATTATGAATGTACTTTATGCAGAACAAAATTCTCTACATTTAAAAGAAGAAACTCGATAAGTGACAGTCAAACTAGCCTCACACCAACTTAGCCTCATCAGGAACGAATAGGGGCCCCGGACCTAAATTTTCGTATTTTTATAAAAAATTTTTCCGAAATCTGACAGGGGTCATTTACGGACCCCTCACACTAATCCTAGACAGACTTCAAAGTAGCAAAACATTTATTTGTCAAATAAATAAATAAATTAACTAACCAAATACAAGATTTTCTTAGCTAATTCGTAGCCACGAGCACCGGCCAACTCTTATCGTTCTAAAAATTAATAGACATTATCTCAGAAGCCTCCCCAATAATCCCGGAATGAGCCCCAAGTGGCACAACAATTATTTATTTATTAAATAAATAAATTAACTAACAAAATACAGGATTTTCTTAGTTAATCCGCTGCCCCGGGCACTGGTCAACTCTTATCGTTATAAAAATTGATATACATTATCTCAGAAGCATCCCCAATAATTCCGAAACAAGCCCGAAGTGGCACAACAATTATTTATTTATTAAATAAATAAATTAAATAACAAAATACGGGATTTTCACAGATATTCGGCCGCCACAGACAACGGTCAACTCCGATCGTTATGAAATATTATATACATTATCTAAGAAATATCCCCAACAATTTCAGAACGTGCCCGTAGCGGTACAACAATTATTTATTTATTGAATAAATAAATTAACTAACAAAATACGGGATTTTCACAGATAATCGGCCGCCATAGACACCGGTCAACTCCTATCGTTATGAAAAATGATATACATTATCTAAGAAGTATCCCCAACAATTTCAGAACGAGCCCGTAGTGGCACAACAATTATTTATTTATTGAACAAATAAATTAACTAACAAAATACGGGATTTTCACAGATAATCGGCCGTCATAGACACCGGTCAACTCCTATCGTTATGAAAAATGACATACATTATCTAAGAAGCATCCCCGACAATCTCGGAATGAGCCCGAAGTGGCACAACAATCATTTATTTATTAAATAAATAAATTCACTAACAAAATACAGGATTTTCTCAGTTAATTCGAGGCCAAGAGCACCGGTCTACTCCCATCCTTCTGAAAATTAATATACATTATCTAAGAAGCATCCCCAACAATCCCAAAACGATCCCGAAGTAGCACAACAATTATTTGTTTAATAAATAAATAAAGTAAGTGACAAAATACAGGATTTTCATAGATAATCAGCCGCCACAGACACCGGTCAACTCCTATCGTTCTAAAATTTAATATACAGTATATAGGAAGTATCCTCATCCTAGGACGAGCCCGAAGTGGCACAACAATTATTTATTCATTAACATGTTCAGTGCTGCGGTAAAATTTTATATAATTCAATACGTTTCATTATTTTTCCAATACTTATATATACTTTTATTATATTGTAACGGGATGGCTAGTGGGGGAAAATCCCAACAAGCCACAGGCCAGCGATGCCCTAGAACACGGTGCCGCGGGTGTCAGACTAAAATGACTTGCCCGGGGATCTGCTCCTGGAATCCCGAAAACAACGCGAAGATCGCACACGAACTTCGCTTTCCAACTAATTGGATCGCTGAGTGAAAAGCGCGCGCTCGAAGAGTAAAGCGCGCGGCCGCTATGCTCAGATATGAAAACGACCGGCGGAGTCGTTTTCCCGCGGAGGCGGCGGTATCCGGGAGAAGGACAGGTTGTAATGAACAACGCGACGAGTAACTAGATATCACAATATATTTACAATTAATAATCTCTACAGGCACAACGCACGTGCTGATTAGAACAAAGAGTTAGTTCGCGCGCGACCGTTAATATTCAAACGCGCGAACTACACGGCGCGCGGCGAAGCTGCTATACTCGAGCGCAGTGTTAAGTACGGCGAGCTGACACACACTCGCACGTACACGGCACAGAAAGCTTGCACGGGGCGATTTCCGTGCAAGCCTTTTACATGAAATACTCGAGAGGAGAATATAACTTACCGATCTAAGGAGCAGCCGGTGCACTCGACTCTCTCTCTCGCTCTCTCGGCAGTTGCGCGCTCGCTCTCTCTCTCTCTCTCTCGCTCTCGTTTATAAGGGTGGCAGTCTGGCTCGCTGCCGTCTCTCGCTCGTGGCACAAGCTGCACGGACTTGCACTCTCTTTTGCTCTCTCGCTCTCTTGCAGGTCGGCGCCTCCACTCTACACTCGCGATAATAAAACTAAATAGCACGGCGCGGACACTAAAATCTGAGAGATGGCAAGCTGACGATGTGCACAGCACGAGAGTATACACGAAGATGGCTCCCTTTTCTCGCGGGAACCAGTTAGCAGCTTCGCGACGGATGACGGGCATTTTACGCGTCGCGAGACCGATTCGCTACGCGCGGCGCGCCTCGATTCGGCTGCGCAGGAGTTGCGCGCGCGCGCTCACTACCTTCGCGCGGTAGATTAAAATCGCGGCTAGACACGCGTTACACCCCCCCGCCAGACGCTGCTTAGGGGACCTTGAGCAGCTCTGCTAATCATGGCCGTCGTCGTACCTACTAATATGGTAGTAATGATTAGGAGAAGGAGGTTCGAAAAGGAATATTGAAGAATCGGAATCACAGGTTTTTCTTTTTAATTTTTATTAAAAAAAAATATATAAAAAAACTAAAGGGCCTCACCCCTCTTCAACTGGCCCGGGAATACGATCGGCGCCCCTTGTGACGAGCTTGGTTGGGGCAATGTTTTGACTTTTTCACCCCAAGCTCGCCACACATGAAGCACCGGGGGATTGCGTTACTGTCGAGCGCATCCCGGGCCGCTCGCTCTTCTTCGAGCGCCCTCCTAAGGCGCTCTTCTTCTTTTTGGAGACGGCGCTGGGCCTCTTCCTTGACCCGGCGCGCCGTCTCCTCCGCCTTTTCCCTGACTCGCCTGGCCTCTTCCATGCGCTCCTGCGCACGAGCCAGGCGAGCCTCCTCCGCCTTTGGGAAGGCTGTGCGGCGCAGCCTGGCGGCCCTGGCCTCTGCGGCGGCCGCGAGCTCTTCGCGCCGGCCTTGGGCCATTCCGACCCATTTGCCGGCTTGCCGCTCGCCGGCCTTACCGTGGCACTGGAGAAAGACCTCCAGTGCGGCCAGGGCAGCGTCCTCCACAGCGCGCGAGGACTTACTGAGGCACCGCGCTTCCTCGACGGCCTTCTCCACTGGGACCCAGGCCGCACCGACTTCATCACTCGGTGCCCACTTGGGGGCCTGGGTCGGAGAACTCTCTTTCCTTTCTTCGTCGGCCCGAGCCGCGCCGGCGTTTCCTTCCGGCGCCATCTCTGAGGCTCGGACCGACGGCTCTTGTGAAAGCCGTTCTTCCCGGCTTTCCTGCTGCTCCTTCGGGGGACGAGGTCGCCGAAGCGGACTGGGACCGGCCTCTGCCCAGGCCGGCTCCGAGGGTCCCTTTCTTGGCTTCGGCGCCTCTATCTCCTCGATCATGACGGTGGAGGGCTCTTCCACTGGCTGGGGTGCCAGTGTCACAGCGTCGATGCCCTCCACGACCTGCTCCAAAAAATCGATGACGGCGGGGTCAGGATTGCACTGGATTAATCCAGCGATCACCTTCTTCGCCGTCTCCGCTATTTCGGGAGTCAGGCCTTGCATGTCCTGAAACAGGTAAATCGATCCCGGGGAGGAGTGAGATTGAGGACTGGAGAATTAAGACGAACACAGGTTAGTACGTACGACACAAGTTGGACGGCACAATTATTGCTTTTTATACGCTCGGGTTCTACGAGGACTAATTAGTCCGGCATCAGCAGGTACGGGCTTCTTCTTCGAACCCTTTGGCCTCTCTGGGCCTCGCTTGGGTTCTGTTGGACCGGCCACACGCATAGGTCGGCCATTGCTCGCACGCTTTCCTGGCCTAACTAATAGCGCGGTCTTACGAGGTGGACCGCGCCTCTTAGCCGTCGCCCGGGGCTGTACATTCCCCCGGCTAACTCTGTGTCCCTCTGACGTGTTCCGTTCGGCTGAAGAGTCCCTCGCTGGTAGCGCCTGGGCTACTTCTGCTGAGACGTATCTCTTGAGTTGCTGCGCATGGACGGGACGTATCGTTCGACCATCCTCACCTTGGATCTCATAGGTGTTTTCGCCTAGAATATTCACAATCGTGTAGGGCCCCGCGTACTTCGGGGCTAATTTGGCAGAAATCCCCTCAGCTGCTGAGGATAGTACCTTATTCTCTCTCCATACACGATCGCCTAGACAGAATTCTGGAGGTCGACGATGAGCGTCATAATATTTGGCTTGTCTCGCCTGCTCCGCTTGCGCGTCGGCCGCCGCCCGAACGTGCAATTCGCGGAGCTTGTCCATACGTACCACCCAATTGTTTATCGCCTCTTGCTGCCCTTGCTCTTCGGCTAACCTGTCTTCCTCCCGCCTTAGTGTCTTCGGTGGGTCGGGTTGTCGGCCGTAAATGAGCATGGCAGGACTTATCTTTGTGGAGCTGTGTTCGGCAGTATTGTACGCGAACGCCAGCTGATTCAGTTTCTCATCCCAGGACCGGTGATTTTCCTCTGCGTAAGACATAATCATTGTCTTCACCGTTCGATTCACACGCTCGACAGGATTGGCCTGAGGGTGATACGGAGGTGTAAACGTGTGATGCACGTTTCTCTCCTTTAAGAATGCCTCTAATGGTGCACTTTTAAATTCAGTCCCATTGTCTGAGAGAAACACCTCCGGGACTCCGAATCGCAGACATACTCGCTCGTTGAGTCCCTTAATTACCGATTTACCATCTGCCCTTTTTATCGGAATTACTTCAATCCAGCGTGTGAACAAGTCCTGGAACATGAGAATGTATTCGTGGCCGTGCGTGGTTTTTGGGAGGGGCCCCATAATGTCGCTGGCCACGATTTGCCATGGACGCTCTGTAATTCCGCGTCCCATGAATCCTGTTGGAGCGCGCTGTTCGACTTCGCACTGCTGGCAAATTTGGCACTGGCTCACGTATTTGGCTACATCACGAGACATGTGTGGCCAATAATACTTCCGCTTTACTCTTTCTAGCGTTTGCTCGCGGCCCAAGTGCCCAGCAGTTGGAAAGCCATGGCATTCTCTCAGTACTTCGCGTCGCTTTTCGTGAGGGACTGTTAACTTCCATGCATCATCGTCGCCGAGAGACTCGTCTATGACTTCATCAGGTTCGTACTTGTACAGTCTCCCCCCCGCCAGCTTGAACGTGGGGAAGTCTCGCGGCCACTGTTGAACCTCTTTCACAATTTCGAGGTACCATTGGTCGTTTGTATCGCGTTCGAGCTCTAACGCGGCGACCGCTGGCTCCTCTTCCTCGAACATCCGCGAAAGGGCATCTGGGACATTGTTCAAAGAGCCCTTTCGGTGTTCGACTGTGAAACTGTGGTTTTGTAGTTCCAAAGCCCATCTTGCTAACCTGCCTGATGGGTTTCGGAGATCACGGAGCCACTTCAAGCTGCTATGATCCGTGATGACCTTGAAGTCATAGGCCTCTATATACGAACGGAACTTTTTGATTGCCCAGAGAATTGCTAGACACTCTCGTTCCGTCACGCTATAATTCTTCTCGGCCGCGCTCAGAGTTCGACTAGCGAACTCTAGGACTCTTTCGTCGCCGTCTATTATCTGGTATAGCACCGCTCCAAGTCCTGTATCGCTCGAATCAGTTTGCACCACGAACTGTGCGTTAGATACCGGTCTGTGGAGAATCGGTGCAGAAGCAACTAGCGCTTTTAGCTTTTGGAAGGCCTCTTCTTGTGCCGTTGACCACTCGTATTTCCGATCCTTTTTCGTTAGTTCGGTCAGTGGTTCAGCAATTGTGGCGAAGTTTGATAAAAACTTTCTATACCACGAGGCCATTCCTAGGAAGCGTCTCAGCTGACGGAGGTTTTTCGGCACCGGATATTCCATAATGGGCTTTATTTTCTCGGGGTCTGGTTTAAAACCAACCCTATTTACTATGACCCCGAGATATTGGACCTCATCGCGACAGAAGACACTCTTCTCGCGATTTATTGTGAGGCCCGCGTCCTTTATCCTATCTAGAACTCTTTTTAGAACCTCTTTATGCTCCTCGAATGTTTCTGTGACTATTATTATGTCATCGAGATACGAGTAAGCAAAAGGTTCGAGTTCGGGGCCGATGACTTTGTCAATCAGCCTCTGGAAGGACGCTCCGGCATACGAAAGACCGTAGGGCATTCCTGTAAATTGAAATAACCCTTTGCCTGGCACGGTGAAGGCCGTAGTCTCTTTGGACTCCGGATTTAGTGGTATTTGGTGGTACGCACTACTTAAATCCAACGTGGATATGTATCGCGCTTTTTGCAGTTTGCTTAAGATACTCTCCATGTATGGTAACGGGTATGCGTCTGGCCTTGACGCTGCGTTCACTTTTCTGAAGTCCACACAGAAACGGAACTTCCCGTTGGACTTGCGTACCATTACCACAGGGCTTGACCAGCCGCTTGTCGAAGGTTCTATTATACCCGCGAGTAGCATTTCCTCCACCTGCTTGTGCATCTCTTCCTCGAGTTTTCGAGATACTGAGTAGTACTTCTGTTTTATGGGTCTTGTGGAGCCGACGTCTACTGCATGCTCAACCCACGAAGTACACCCTAATGGTGCCAGGCCGTTTCCCATCAGCTCAGCTACTAAAGCTTCCGCTTCTTTGCGCTGCTCTTCTGTTGGGTCCGCCAACCCTATAGCTGATACGGACACGGTATTATTGGCGGTTATGGAGGCTACTTCTAACTTTACGCTTGCATCATCATCTTTGAGATGCAGCGTATTGTCAGTGGGGTCTAAGACGGCGCTAAACTTCTTAATGAAGTTCACCCCCAAGTAGCACTCCGTGTCTAGGTCTGGCATGATTGCGACGCGCACATCCTTGCACACGCCTGCCACGACCATGGGTAGATACACATAGCCAACCACTGCTATGCTCTGCCCATTAGCTACCCGTGCCGTTAGGCCGCTGGCCGGAATTAATTCTTTTCCACAGGCTGTAGCGAGCTGTAAGCCGATGGAATTCATCCCAGTCCAGGAAGCTCCAGTATCGAAGAGTGCCCGTAGCCTGTAGCCGGCTACACCTACTTGAAGCCACCATCACGAGCATGTTTCCTGGTTATCTTCGTTCTTCTGAGTCGCGGGCACTTCTTCGCTCTCTTCTTCAGGCAATTGGGCCGAGTTACCCTCGGTCGCTGATGTGAGAGCTGGGGGCGGGCGTGTGGCCGTGTTTACCTGCCCCCTTGGCCGTTTCCCTGCTGGTTTCCAGCAGCATTGGGGTTGCGGTCGCTTCCCCTTTGCTCGTTGCCGTAACCCCTTCTGTACTCTGGCCTTTGTGGAGGTCCATTACTCCTTGGACTTGGCGGCCTAGCCTGGTGGTTCGAGCTACTACCCCCACTAGGCTGATTATTACTTTGCCCGCCTTCCCGCTGCCTGTTCTCCCAATTATTCTTTTTCTTGGGCTTCTTGAACGACTGTGGGTTTGGCGTTTGCCCATTATTTCCGTCGGTGCCTTTCTTTGTCACCCGACGGAACATAGCCTCGAGGCTTTCTCGAGGCTCCTGCTGTTGTTGCCCCATCGCCGCCACTCCTGGATTCTGCTTTTTCCGCTGATCCGTAGTTGGCTCTGTAGGTACGTAGGCAAACTCTGGCAAGTAAGTGCGCTCTGGCGGTGGTGGCGAGTGATACACCTTATCTGCCGCGAGCGCTAATTCGGCCTCCCGGGCTAAATCCAGGAGCCCTCGGTAATCCGTAATTTGATTACGCATCACCATTTTTTGTAGTTCTGGCCGCATGTTCCGGTGCAACATGTCCAATTGTTGGGGCATGCTAGGCACCGGAACTAACTTGAGAATCAAGGCTTGCAGATTCACTACGTAATCTCTCGTGAGTTCGTTTCTGCCTTGAGTCCTCGCGTTTATCTCCACGAGGATTCGCTGTTGATGGCCCCTGTCACCGCCATACATGTGTATTATGGCCTCTTGGAAGTCTTGCCAAGATCGCCACGTATGACGGTTGCTCCTATACCAGGTGGCCGCTACTCCACTCAGGAGCTCTGACAATGACGAGAGTACTTCGTCGTACGTCAGATTTGCTAGAGCTCGACATTCCTCTACTCTCGTGAGGAATAACTCGACGCTTTGCTCCTTCAAGGACCCAGAGAACTTGATGTGCCATTTCCTTACGATTTGGCCAACATCACGGTTCGTCTGTTGAGGCACGTACGTCTGCCTCGTAGACTGGTCCAGTGTAGCGCTCACCCCCGCCTGACGCTGTGTAGGATTTCTTCCGCTATTCCTCCTAGCGTCCCTTGGCGATTCAGTATTGGGGCTGCTGCTGTCAAAATTCACATATGTGAACGTGTCCTGAAAGTTCACATGTGGTGATCCTCGTCCCCTGCCCGCACTCGGTAGTTGGACTCCCTCCAAGCGCGTGCTTGAGGGTGGGTGTCGAGCTTCTTGGAGTATTCGCACACTCTCTTTGAGCTCTTCCACCTCTTTGACGAGTCTATGGATCACCGACAGCAGCTGTTCTGAGACTACGTTATCTCCCACAGCAATCCCTGCGGTACGCTGTTCCCCGCACTTGGCCACTCAAAACTCTGTGGCTGCGGTGGACTTCGCGTTTGCTGCCAGAACGCGTGCTGCCCATTTTGTGCCGACAACGACTCTTGTTCTTGACTCCGCCGGAATTGTCGTTGCCTGCGCTGCTCTTCTAGCAACGCCTGCTGTCGCTGCTGCTCTTGATGCTTTCGCTGTTGCTGCCGCTGCTGCTCCTGCTGTTGTTGCTGTTGCTGCCGTCGCTGCTGCTCCATCTGCTGCTGCTGTTGCATTTGTTGCTGCTGCATTTGCTGCTGCTGCATTTGCTGCTGTTGCAGTTGCTGCTGCTGCATTTGCTGCTGCTGCATTTGCTGCTGCTGCAGTTGTTGCTGTTGAAGCTGTTGCTGTTGTAGCTGTCCCTCGGCTTCGGCTGGAGATGTCCCGGTGGGTGCTGCAGAGCTCAATATCTCTGTCCCGGAACCCTCCTGGCCGTTTGCCTCATCCGCTGGCTCCACCACTGCATTATGTGCTTGTTGTGGAGCGTTCATCCTCCGAGACTCCGAGAGTTTTTGCATCACTATCGGGTCATCAAGGAGCGTAATGAACGGGTGCGGTTGGTCTGGATCAGTATTGGGATCCACAATAGTCGACCCAGATTTGTTCATCAACGTTAAGTCGATGAACGCCCTTCGGGACTGCTCGCGTTTAGCAAACGCTTGCTTCTCCGACAGCTCCGGCTCTGGCACGAAATCGGCGGCACTGTAATCGCCCATAAGCCACTTGATCGTTGTCAGCATATTCACTGATTGCAGATCTGATTGCTGCAGACCAAGGGCTTGCATGGCCTCGATAATTTCCTCTTCGGGCTGTGTATACGCCCAATTGAGTATCGCAGATTCCGTAAACTGCGATGATCGGGCCATGGTGTCAATTGGCTGTGCGCTTCCCCACGAACTTATTTTACTAGCGCGAGTAGTATCCGGATTGATGGCAGAGAGAGTTTGCCTTTTCAACCCGTGAGCTAGCTTTTTCAATGCGAACCCGGGTTACTTTCTAAGAGCTACGGCAGTTGCTCTTAACCTCGATAATGTACGAGGATTTCCCGTATGCGGCTCTAAAAAAAAATAAAAGCTATTTCTGTAAGTAATTACGATTTGTAATTAATTACGCTCCACTACTCGCACTTGTAATTTTAAAATAAATATATGTGAAAAAAAATATATATATATATGTGTCAAAACGGACAATATCACCAAAAACACAAAAAAATAAATACAATTTTCACCTAAAAAAAATAAAAAAAATTTTTAAGTTCGAGGGGATTTTTGCGCTCGAGTTTTTACTCGGGCGCACAGTCAACTTTTTGTTCCGAGAGTGCTTGCCGACTTTCTCTCGATCTTCTTCTAACTGCACGATAAAAGAAAAAAAAATTTTATTTTTCGTCCAAAAAAAAAATAATTCGTATCGGAAATACGAGAGGACGAGAAGAAAAAAAAATTTTCGAGACGAGAAAAAAATTAATTAAAAAAATTAATTATCGCTAAAAAAAAATTTTGTCGTTAAAAAATTAATTGTTATTAAAAAAAACTTTAATTGTTAACAATAATTCCTCAACGCTCCAAAAATCCCGCGATCAATATCTCTCCTCGTCGGCACACTAGGTCGAGGATTATTGGCTATCGCACGCCTAACCTCTCGACCTCACTCTCGCAACAGCACGGCTGTGTCACGCACACGCACACACGCGCCTACGAGCTGCGGCACGAAGAGCCTTTGTTTGCAGCTTACGCTCAGCTACGCTGCTGAGCTTCTTCGCGCCAAGCTTCGCCGCGAATCACGTACGCGTCGCAGGTCCTTCTCCACCCCCAAAACGTTGGGCGCCAGTTGTAACGGGATGGCTAGTGGGGGAAAATCCCAACAAGCCACAGGCCAGCGATGCCCTAGAACACGGTGCCGCGGGTGTCAGACTAAAATGACTTGCCCGGGGATCTGCTCCTGGAATCCCGAAAACAACGCGAAGATCGCACACGAACTTCGCTTTCCAACTAATTGGATCGCTGAGTGAAAAGCGCGCGCTCGAAGAGTAAAGCGCGCGGCCGCTATGCTCAGATATGAAAACGACCGGCGGAGTCGTTTTCCCGCGGAGGCGGCGGTATCCGGGAGAAGGACAGGTTGTAATGAACAACGCGACGAGTAACTAGATATCACAATATATTTACAATTAATAATCTCTACAGGCACAACGCACGTGCTGATTAGAACAAAGAGTTAGTTCGCGCGCGACCGTTAATATTCAAACGCGCGAACTACACGGCGCGCGGCGAAGCTGCTATACTCGAGCGCAGTGTTAAGTACGGCGAGCTGACACACACTCGCACGTACACGGCACAGAAAGCTTGCACGGGGCGATTTCCGTGCAAGCCTTTTACATGAAATACTCGAGAGGAGAATATAACTTACCGATCTAAGGAGCAGCCGGTGCACTCGACTCTCTCTCTCGCTCTCTCGGCAGTTGCGCGCTCGCTCTCTCTCTCTCTCGCTCTCGTTTATAAGGGTGGCAGTCTGGCTCGCTGCCGTCTCTCGCTCGTGGCACAAGCTGCACGGACTTGCACTCTCTTTTGCTCTCTCGCTCTCTTGCAGGTCGGTGCCTCCACTCTACACTCGCGATAATAAAACTAAATAGCACGGCGCGGACACTAAAATCTGAGAGATGGCAAGCTGACGATGTGCACAGCACGAGAGTATACACGAAGATGGCTCCCTTTTCTCGCGGGAACCAGTTAGCAGCTTCGCGACGGATGACGGGCATTTTACGCGTCGCGAGACCGATTCGCTACGCGCGGCGCGCCTCGATTCGGCTGCGCAGGAGTTGCGCGCGCGCGCTCACTACCTTCGCGCGGTAGATTAAAATCGCGGCTAGACACGCGTTACAATATGTCCGTCTAAGCATAATAAATTGGTTTTCTGAAAGTCTATAAATCCGAAAAATTAATTAAAAGAATTATCATTTTTAATTATTTTTTCTAACAATTAAAAGATAAATTTTTAAAATAATTCATAGCAATATGTACCATGCCGCGCTTAACCTGTTAAATAAATAAATTAATTAACAAATCACAGGATTTTATCAGTTAATTCACAGCCACAAGCACCGGTCCATTCCTATTGATCTAAAAATGAATAGACATTATCTAAGGAGCATCCTCAACAATCCCAGAACGAGCCCGGAGTAGCACAACAATTATTTATTTAATAAATAAATCAATTAAGTAACAAAATTCTGGAGTTTTATAGATAATCGGCCACTAGAGAGACCGGTTAACTCCAATCGTTCTAAAAAATGATATTCATTCTCTAACAGGCTCCTCAACAATTCCAGAACGAGCCCGAACTGGCACAACAATTACTTGTTTATCAAATAAATAAATTAACTAATAAAATACAGGATTTTCTCAGTTAATTTGCAGCCACAGACACCGATCAGCTCCCGTCGTTCTGAAATGTGATATGAGGCGTTTCACGTCAATGAGGGCTATGTCTCCGCTACAGGCGCTTCTGCGCCGTATGGGGAAAATTACATTGTTTTTGTATATCTATATATTGTAGTAACGCGTGCATGCATCAATATAGATATACTAAAATAATGGTTTGCTCCATTCGGCACAGAATCTTCGTCTTGCGGAGGAATAGCCCTCACTGTCCCAGCGCGGCGCACGAGCGCCAAATCGTGCTATTTATATCTAAGTCATGGTTACGATACTAAAACGTACTTAAAAAAATTGTATGATAAGCATTTCCAACGTATTTTTTCTCGACTTTCCAATCGGTGTAGGCAGGTTTCCAGAAATTTTCAATTTTCACCTTCAAAAAGTACAAAACGTGCTATATCTCAAAAAGTGTATTTTTAATATTTTTTTCTAAACTCTAGATCGAAAGCTGAGCATTTTTTACTCAGAAAAGGATATTTTCCAGAGGGTGCCCGACAGGGTTTCTGAGAGAAATAGTATGCGAAAGAGTAGTCCCACTCCCTTTCCTGGGCGTGGTCGTACCCATTACAGTGTGCGAATTGCGCCCGCCCCGTTGCCTACATGGAGAGAAAAATTAAGTATTTATTGCGTGAAAAATCTCACGTAAAGATTCTACGTAAAGTTCTCTCAATTATCCCGCGAAAATCACGAAACTATCTGGTAAGTCCATGCTTTTATCAGATGAAATAACCTCTACGATTGGTTCCGTCTTTATCATTTTATATTTATAAAAAGCTCGCGCGCGGTTAACGCATTACTACTATTACTAGCGCCTCACCAGATAATCCGGTGGGGCGCTAGTAAATATCAAATGGTAAAGACGGAACTAATAGTGGAGATTATTTCACCTGAAAAACGCATGGACTCACCAAATAATTTCGTGATTTTCACGAGATAATTGCGAGAAGTTTAAGTAGAATCTTTACGTGTGATTTTTCACGCAGTAAATACTTGATTTTTCTCGCCGTGTATACAATAACCTTTCATAATCGTTAATTCTTTATTCGCATTTTTTTCGAGAAGAGTTTATACTTAGAACTCAGAGTTTTTTTGAGCTTTAATGTACTTTCATCTATTGGAATAATATCATGGTATTGTAATGCGCATGGTATCGATTCAGCCTTGTCCAGTCTTGGCTTTAGTTTCAAAACCGTTTTTTCATACGATGCTTTACTGCTATAAAAAAATTTTGGTTTCTTTGCTGTAATTTTTAGCCCAGTTGTACAGCTGTTCTGGCATTAAAATATGATTACTAGAAGAAACTTGTAGCCTCGTGAAATTGTCCTTCTTGAAGATTATTTTTTACGTTATTTATAAAAAGTGATTGTTTCTTAGCGAAAAAAATTGTGACTTTTTAATTTTATTAATTTTTCCTTTTATATGTCCATAAATTCGTGCACATTTACAGTTTTAGAAGCTATTGTACACCAATCTGTTTGAAACCATGATTGATTTTCGATGTGAAAAATATAATTTTCATGAAAACATTGAAGCAAATATCTTCGTAATATAGACATATCGGGCCAATCCAAATAGTCACCCGAATAACATCTATTGTGTGCATCATTGCACACAATTGTGGTAGTTTCTAAGAGATACTGAGTGTCTTTAGTAACATGTTCTATGTTCATAACACTTGACATCAGCTTCACATTTTTGTGATGCACACATATGCACAAAATAGTACATTACGATACAAGTGTGTAAAGTAGGTGATTCCCGCACGAGCGAAGTAAGTGAGTGCGGGTACACCTAGACAGCGCACGAGTATCGTATACTTTTTTTCCTATTAAGTTGTGCGAAGTTCGAGCGTGCACACGTACCTACCTACGCTCGCAAATCATCACTCTTCGACATGCTGAGGCGGACGTGTAAGAAAGTAGCTGAGCGTGTGGGAATGATTCATTCTCGCACACTTAGTTACCTTTCCACACGCTCGCCTCAGCGTGTGGGGAAGTGGCAGTTTGCGCACGAAAATGCGTGTGCAAACTCGAACTTTGCACAAGATAATAGGAAAAAATATTATCTACATTGAAAAAAAAGTTAGTACAAGAGTTACTATGTTGCAGCAAATTTTCAAATTTTATTTTTTTGTTAAATAATTAATAAAATATCACTCCATGCAATAATTAAGAATCCAGAAGAACAGGTAAAGAATTAAAGATTATAAAAGGTTATTGTATAGGTAACGAGGCGGGCGCAGTCCATGCGCTGTACCGCTTATACCACTGCCCGCAGGAAAGGCGGTGCGTTTACTCTTTCGCATTCTATTTCTCGCAGAAAATCTTTCAGGCACTATTTGCAAAATATCCTTTGCTACGTAAAAAATGCTCAGCTTTCGATCTAGAGGGTCAAAAAAATATTAATAATACCCTTTTTGAGATATAACACGTTTTGTACTTTTTGAAAGTGAAAATGGAAAATTTCGGTAAAACTGCCTGCATGATTGGAAAGCTGAGGAAAAAAGACGTCGGAAATGCTTATCATAAAATTTTTTTAAGTACGTTTTAGTATCGTAACCATGACTTAGATATAAGTAGCACGATTTGGCGCTCGTGAAACGCCTCATATACATTATCTAAGAAGCATACTCAATAATCTTAAAACTAGCCAGAAAACGGATAACAATTATTTATTTTATAAATAAATAAAGTAACTAACGAAATACCGGATTTTCATAGATAATTAATTGGTCGCCACGGCCACCGGTCGACACCAAAAGTCTTGAAAATTTATAAAGATGATCTCATTGTGAGATATATCTCCAGTAATCCATGTCCAGATTTTCAAGTGGTACAACAATTATTTATTTAATAAATAAATAACAGGACAAGTTTGAACAATAATAGCATAATAATTAAAAAAAAAGAAATAATAGCACATATTTCTTTGTTCATAGCACTCATTGTACCATTAATACGTTGCTAAGAGATGCAAAAAGTCTTATATTGTTATTGATAACGACTAACTCTATTTACTTTGAATACTAAATTATAATAGATATTATTCTACAGAAAACAAGGAAGAAGAAAATAATATACTAATGACAATAATTTTAATTAATTATTTTTATTAAATACGTCAGTCTTTTAGCAGTGCTATTCGTTGTTTGAAGGTACTAGCTAAATACATGATTAACAATAATAATTATTATTTTATTATTAAATAAATTATTATTTTATTATAAAATAAATTTTTGTTTTATTATTAAATAAAATATTAGTGTATTACTAAATTAAAACCATTACTTGTCAAGGCTCTTCGCGCATTCGTAAACTTCATAATTTGAATTTCGCGCGGCGCGAGCCGCTTCTACGGGAGACTAGTTCCGCGCGCGCCGATAGAAGGCGAGCGCCTACCGTCGCGCTTCCTGCTATGAAACAGGTGCCGTCCTGGCTATAAGTTACTTCTATTGCATTAGGTAATCCTTCTCGGCCCTTAAAAAGTAAAGTTATTTAAGGTGTCGTCTTGTGTGACCTATAATAATTGTTCAGTACCTTAAGATATTCTGAACCATTTATGAGAAACTTTCTTTAAAAGTCTTTTTATGTTCCAAATTATTGTTTTATAATGTTTCGTAGATGTAAGAGCAATTAAAATATTTTGCTCAGCGTGATTTTGGTATTTTCGCCAATCCAGTTTGGTTTTTCCTGTGAAACGTAGTACTGAAAGTATTATCTTTCATTTGATTGAGTTGATGTAGGTAATGCGTCTCAGAACTTGAAAAATAAAGTTAGTCATCATTATCAGAAATCTAAGACTTTTTGCGTCGGTCTCTTAGCAATGTATTAATGGTGCAATGAGTGCAATGAATAAAGAAATCGCTGCCATTATTGTTCAAACTTGTCCTGTTGGATCAACTATTGAAGACTATTTCAAAGAAATTCTACAAAATAGTTACAGAAGCGATAAATGGAAAATTATATGTGGTATTTTACATAAAACATCAAATGATAGGACAATAATGAAATATCCTAAAAGAGATTTCGTATTTGTTTGTAGAAATGAAAATGAAATCATTAAATTGTCACATGAAATCATAGATCAAAATTCGCGTTTACCTTCGGTAGCACATACAGACGTTCAAGAAATTAATTATGATGGAAACCCCGTTTATCTAATTAATATGAATGGGCCTGGTCTTAACAACGATACAAATTCAAATTCTTTAGGTGATGTTAATGTTGCCGAGTACGCTGTTTGCGATGATAGTTCTAATGATTCTGTGCATGCTAGTGCAAATAAAAGTAAAGATATTGTGGGATCGTCTTTGTCAGAAGAAGTCGGTGGATGCGACCTCTTAAACGAAAATTGTGATGAAAATACGACATTAAAAAATAATATAATTGATTATAATATGAAACATGCAGCATGTGAGGACTATTTTGGCAGAAAAGTATTGGTTGAACAAAACAACAAAGATACTAAAAATAATTCTGATGGCAAAGGTAGGAACTATCCAATTAATGGCAAAAACATAATACTACCAAAAAATTTCTGGGAGAAAAACTGGGTACAAAGAAATTCTCTAAAGGTCAACTGGACTGATGATTTTAATATCGAATTTGCGAAAGTTTATTCTCATTGCGTTTTGTCATTTCAGCGTCACTCCTGCAAAGTACAAAAACAAAATGTTAATTACACCAAAGAAACAGTTTGGTTTTCTGCTTACGCAAAATGTTTGCATTCCTCTTACACTTCTTTTCAATTTAAAGTTATTTCGAGTGTAATGATGCCGCATGACGACACAGAAGTAAAAGTATTATTAAGTTCTCCTTATTGCCATAATAACGAGAAGCATCGACGATTTATCAAAGGCGAAAAAAGACAAGCTCTCGCAGCAGAATTAAAACTGGAGCACCCATCGAAAAAGCACTTGAAATTATTACAAGTCGCCCCTGATACTGTTATTAAGGCCGGAAATTTGAATGGCGTTCCAAGTAAACAAATCTTAAGACAAATTTCATGTGAAGACAACGCTAAAGATGATCTCGATAAGGATCCTCGAGAAGTCATGAGAACGCTCATAGATCAGTATAAAGAAAAATGGATTGGTGAATACTTCTCTGGATACATTCAAATGTATTGCGAATATCCATTTCGTATTCTTTTGATGGCAGAGGCTGTTTTAAAATATATGATTCAATCAAAATTAAGGCCTCTTTTTTTATATTTAGATGCAACAGGGTCTATAATCAGAGCTCTACAAGGAATAAATAAACCGGTGTACGTGTATGCCCTTGTTCTTGCAGGTACTGTAAACTGTAGTCCACTGGAAATAGCAACATGGATTGCTGCAGATCACGGTATAACAGATTTTATCATATGCGCTGAAAAACTTGCTCATGCCTTTAAGCTTTTAACCACTCGTAAACCTGTGATCGCGAAAGTTGAAACAGACTTTAGTCTTGTTCTCCTACAATGCATATGCAAGGCTTTTAATGGACTGAAACTGTCACTTTATTTGCAGCAAGTATATGATGAAATGACCAACAGAAAGCCGAAAAGTGCTCTCATGGTATTGCATATCTGCTCATCTCATTTACTGAAAACAGCTTTAAAAAATATTAAAACCTATTTTTTTGATGATGATGTTGTTCGATTAGCTGGAAAAGGTATTACGAAATTAATACATGCAACTACGTTGAATGAAGCAGCTAATGTTTTTAGACATTTAGTTGTGGTTTTCGGAACTGAGTTTTTGTCTAAAAACCTTACAAAATCTGCTAAAGATTTGTTAAAAGATACAAAACAAAGTGAGGAAACCGAAAAAGAATATATTGAACATGATTTTGATAGTTCAATTCATAATGATTGTAAAAAAGATTCACCTTTTTACAAATACTTCGACGAAGTATATAATACTACACTTATGAATGTTGATTTGTTGGGGCAAAACAATAAACAATATTCTCCAGACTTCATGGACTACTTAATGACTACGTTAATGCCGTATTTTCCTCTATGGTCCGCAGTTCTGATTAAAGAGTTCAAAATTACTAGAGATACAAATGTAACAGTGAAAAATTCGTGGAAAATTAAGAAATATTTCAATTTTGATGGAGTTAAAAATTTTGGCCCCGAGGTATATACAAGAAAAAGAGTCAGTCTTAGAACATCGGCTTCGTGAACGAGAACTTGATCTCTTAACGACGAGGCAAGATCGCAATAAAAATAAGAAAGAAAAGACTGCGAAAAAAGAAATTACTACATAAAAAAAAAATTGAAGAAGGTTACAAAAACAAAGAAACAGAAACGAAGATTTGAACTAAAAAAAGCGTTAAATAAACTTAAAAAAGAGGATGCAAATGAACAATTTCCGGAAGAGTGTTGGAAAAGATCGCATAAGAATAATTCTTATGTCGAAACATCGAAATTATTGGGATCGAATCAAAATAAAATGAGCGAAGTAGATGTTGAAGATGATATTGCCGAGTTGAGAGAAAATGGCTAAATCCTGCTAGACATAAGTGAATTAAACGAATCAAAGATAAACATGAATTCTTCCGCAACAGACGAAGACAAAAATATACAGTTTGATTTACCAAAAGTTAAAATTGAAAATGGTTCATCGAGTATGATAGAAATTGAAGATAATAATCTAAAACTTGAACAAAAATATCAATTTCAAGATAAAGATCTTGAATCAGAAAAATCCGAAGCTTCCACGATTAATAAAGACCAACTTTTTAAAAATTGTTGGCAAAACTTTCTTTCGCATGCGATTACTTATCCACTTAACTATCGAAAATTAATAAATCATTAGATGGGCTAAATATCAAAGATTCATCCATGAAAACACTAATTCCAAATGAATATGTTGACGACAACATAATTAATGCCTTCCACAAGATAATAACTAGTACTAGCCAGTTTCCATTTATACTAGCATTTGATTTATACTTCACTGATAGGAAAATAAGAAATAGTCAATTGTCAACTGGTTTTCACAACTACATGTATTCGATCGAATTTGCGGCATACAGGATTTTACTATTTCCCATTCACTTAATCTACGCAGAACATTACACATTACTGGTAATTGTACCAGAATATGAACTATTCATATACCTAGACTCTATGCATGGCATACCTCCCAGAGGATTGGTTGAAAAAATGATGGCAATATATCAAAAATATGTATGTGATAAAAGGAAAGTGCTAAAGTTACCGGTGAATTGGGAAAAATGGACACTTTATGTACCACAAGACATACCACAACCAATTCATGCAAACTGCGGAGTTTATGTGTGTACAAGGACGTACATAATTTGCTCAGGCACTAACCTGACATATATCGACAATGATATGAACCAAGCACGAAAAACTATTGCTAATATGATAAAATATTATGAAAATGAATTTCAAGTACTAAAACCAAAAAAAAACATTCGTAAAAGTAACCCCGAAATTTTGAATATCGTACACAAAAAACAAATGCGATACCAAAGAAAACCTCCAATTTTGGGGTTTACAAGTACTATAGAGTTTTTAGCATCTCTATCGTTGCTACTCGATAACTAACATCGAGATCAAAATTGTTCTGAGCTTCTTTCAAATGCGCAGTAAATACCCAGGTATTTAAAAAGAGATTCGCTCCGTGCATATACCTTATGGCAACTCACGGACACAAGCTACAGCGATCAACGTATTGTATTATGATGGTTGAATTATTTATTTATTAAGTAAAAAATTGTTGACACTTTTGGCTCGTTCCATGATTGTTGGAGATGCATCTTAGATGATCTTTGTAACATCTCGGAACTTTAGGAGTTGACCAGTGCTCGTAGCAGCGAATTATCCCAGAAAATTCTGTATTTTGTTAGTAAATTTATTTATTTAATAAATAAACAATTGCTGTGCATATTTGGGCTCGTTTCAGGATTATTGAGGATGCTTCTGAGATAATGTCTATCAATTTTTATAACGATAAGAGTTGACCCGTGTCCGTGGCTGCGAATTAACTAAGAAAATCCTGTATTTTGTTATTTAATTTATTTATTTAATAAATAAATAATTTTTGTGCCACTCCGGGCTTGTTATGAGATTGGTGGGGATGCTTCTCAGATAATGTATATCATTTTTCATAACGATAGGAGTTGACCGGTGTCTGTGGCGGCCGATTATCTGTGAAAATCCCGCATTTTGTTATTTAATTTATTTATTTAATAAATAAATAGTTGTTGTGCCACTCCGGGCTCATTCTGGGGTTGTTGGGGAGGCTTCTTAGATAATGTATATCATTTTTCATAACGATAGGAGTTGACCGGTGCTCGTTGCTACGAATTAACTAAGAAAATCCTGTATTTTGTTAATTAATTTATTTATTTACTAAATAAATAATTGTTGTGCCACTTCGGACTCGCTCCGGGATTAGTGGGGATGCTTCTGAGATAATGTATATCAATTTTTATAACGATAAGAGTTGAGCGGTGCGCGTGGCTGCGAATTAACTAAAAATCCTGTATTTTGTTAGTTAATTTATTTATGTAATAAATAAATAATTGTTGTGTCACTTCGGGCTCGTTCCCGGATTATTGGAGATGCTTCTGAGATAATGTATATCAATTTTTATAACGATAGTAGTTGACCGTTACTCGTGTCTACGAATTAACTGAGAAAATCCTGTATTTTGTTAGTTAATTTATTTATTTACTAAATAAATAAATGTTGTGCCACTTCGAGCTCGTTTCAGCATTATTGGGAATGCTTGTGAGATAATGTATATCAATTTTTATAACGATAGTAGTTGACCGGTGTATGTGGCGGCCGATTATCTGTAAAAATCCCGTATTTTGTTATTTTGTTTATTTATTTAATAAATAAATAGTTATTGTGCTACTTCGGGCTCATTCCGGGATTGTTGGGGATGCTTCTGAGATAATATCTATTAATTTTGTAACGATAGGAGTTGACCGTTGTCTGTGGCGGCCGATTATCTGTGGAAATCCGGTATTTTGTTATTTAATTTATTTATTTCAGAAATGAACAGGTGTTATGCCACTTCGGGCTCATTCTGGGGTAGTTGGGGATGCTTCTTAGATAATTTGTATCATTTTTAATAACGATAGGAGTTGACCGGTGCTCATGGCCACGAATTAACTTAGAAAAACCTGTATTTTGTTAGGTAATTTATTTATTTAATACATATATACCTTATTTATTTAATATATTTACCTTACCTTAAAACTTTCTCCGATGGGTTTTTAACCAAATGACTATTTAAATAATTTGCAAACCCGACTAATCGGGGGATGTCAGGTTTACGCATATAATTAAATCATGTAGACTTTGAAAAATAAGCAAACCGATGATTTGAATAATTTTTAAACCCAAGTAGCCGGGGGAGGCGTGGTGCACACATATAACGGAATTGAATTATAGAAGTGTTTTTGACATAAATGTCTTGCTTACGTCGCATGACGCCCACATGTGCGTGGATCTCATATCCCCCGCCTACTTGGGTTCAAAAATCGCTTAAATAATTCTCTCGCTTATTGTGGCACGTCTACAAAATTCCTTAATATACGTGGACCACTTGTATCCCGGCTACTTGGATTTAAAAATTATTTAACTAATCTTTTTTCGCTTATTTTTCATGTCCAAATGACTCTGTTATTTGCGTTGACCACATATCCTCCGCCTGCTTTGGTTTAAAAATTGTTTAAATAATTGCCTTGCTTAATGTTGCTTGTATACGAAATTCCCTAATATGCGTGGGCGTCGTATCCCCCGACTACTTGGGTTTTGAAAATTATTTAAATAATTTTAAGCTTATTTTTTCGTGTCTACGTGACTCCCTTATAAGCATGAGTCCCGTATCCCCCGGCTACTTGAGTTTAAGAATTATTTAAATAATCGTTTGGCCTATTTTTTCATGTCTACATGACTCCCTTATATGCGTGGACCTCATATTCCCCGCCTAATGGGGTTTTGAAAACTATTTCAATAATCGCTTGGCTTATTTTTTTATATCTACATGACTCCCTTATATGCGTGGACATCACATCCCCCGCCTACTTGGGTTTAAAAATTTTTTAAATAATTGTCTTGCTTATTGTTGCACGTCAACGAAATTCGCTAATACGCGTGGATCTCGCGTCCCACCGTTACTTGCGTTTAAAAATTATTTAAATAATTGTTTTGCTTATTTTTGCATGTCTTCATGACTCCCTTATATACGTGGACCTCATATCCCCCGCCTACTTGTGTTTAGAAATTATTTAAATGATTTTATTGCTTATTGTTGCACGTCTATGAAATTCTCTAATACGCGTGGACCTCGCGTTCCCCCGCTACTTGGGTTTGAAAATTATTTATGTAATCGTTTGGCTTATTTTTTCATGTCTACATGACTCACATATAAGCGTGGACATCATATTCCCCGCCTACCTGAGTTTAAAAATTGTTTAAATAATTTTCTGCTTATTGTTGCACGTCTACATAATTCCCTAATACGCCTGGACCTCGCATCCCCCTGCTACTTGGCTTCAAAAACCGCTGCCAATCATTGGCCCGTAGCTTCCTCAACCGTAATTTGTTGATTCCTTTAATTAATTTTTAATAACAAAATTTATAATTTTTTAAAAAATTTATTGCATAATTATAATTAAATTCATTTATGAATATTAAAAATTGTTAATTTTAAAATTTATTTATTTATTTATTATTTATTTATATCAAATTTATATAAATTTTGAGCTGATAAATAAAGTTATCATTTGAAATTGAAGTAAAATATCTATATTTTATAATAAAACAAATAGCTATCACGGTTGTTTTGTTATTAACAAAAACGTGTTTTTTTTTATATTTCATAATTCATATTTTTTAAGAAAAAAAAAAAAATTTATAGCTATCATTGTTCTTTTGTTATTAACAAAAACGTGTTTCTTTAAAAAAGTTCATAACTCACAAATAAATTATAATAATGCAGAATATAATGCATTCATAATGCATAATTCATAATTATAATAGATTATAATAGATATAATTTTTAAACATTTTAATTCATTTTGTTGGTTGATTTTTAAAAATTAAAAAAAAATCATCGAATGCCTACTCAATGACGATTCCTCATTCCACACCACCTAGCGGTAGATATCGTATCGGTAGGTAGCGGTAGCGGAGTTATGAGTTTTAAAAAAAAACATGTTTTTGTTTTTGATGATAACTAAAGAACCGTGATAGATAGAAAATTAATTTTTTTAGAAAATATAGGTATTTTAATTCTCTTTCGAATGCCATCCACCCCATTCGTATACATATAGCCGTTCTCGAGAAATTACGATTTTTAAAAAATATAAAAAAATGTTTAACCTCAAATATCTGAAATTTATGGACCAATTATTTTGCCCAAAGAACTCGACCGAGAACTATAAAAAATCTACCTCTAAAAGGAATTTTGAAGCGATTAAGTCAATTTTACTCTTGTAATCGTTGGACATACAAAACTGATTTTTTTCATTTTTCAATTTTTTACTCAAAATCTAGCCTACAGAATGTACTCAAATTTTAATAGATTATAGCTATTTATATTCTGTATTATCATGATTTTTTTCAAAAAAATTGACCGTTAAGTTTAGGAGTTATAAGCTTCTAAAAAAAAAACCCGTTTTTGTTAATAACAAAAGAACCGTGATAGCTAGAAACTTTTTTTTTTTTAGAAAATATAAGTATTTTAATCCTCTTTCGAACGCTACCCATCAGATTCGAATAACTCGATCCTATCATTAAAAAAAATCAAAAAACAATTTTGAGAAAATCGCAAATTTGAAAAAAAAACAAAAACGCATCACCCCAATCAAAAAACAGATTTTTGACCCGCCATCACGCAAAAAAAAAACAAAAAAAATGAGACCTGTCCGGTCAAAATCGATCGAGTAGAAGCTGAGATCCAGGCGTATACACACACACACACACACACACACACACACACACACACACACACACACACACACACACACACACACACACATATACACATACATCCTTACAGACATTTTTCAAAAACCATGTATTTTGATTCCTAACACCTCGGAACACAATTATAACATGTTTTTACAACAACTCAAAAATTTACTATCACAAAGCTTCCTCTAGGAGGAAGCAAAACTATTTATATAATTGCCTTGCTTACTGTTGCGCGTCTACGAAATTCCCTAATATGCGTGGACGTCGCTTTCCCCGGCTACTTGGGTTTAAAAATTATTTATGTAACCGTTTGGCTTATTTTTTTATGTCTTCATGACTCCCTTATGTGCGTGGACCTCATATTCCCCGCCTACTTGGGTTTAAAAGTTATTTATGTAATCGTTTGGCTTATTTTTTTATGTCTTCATAACTCCCTTATATGCGTGGACCTCATATTCCCCGCCTACCTGACCTTAAAAATTGTTACATAATTTTCTGCTTATTGCAGCACGTCTACGAAATTCCCTAATACGCGTGAACCTAGCGTCCCCCCGCTATTTGGGTTTAAAAATTATTTAAATAATTGATTTGCTTATTTTTTCATGTGTACTTGGGTTTTAAAATTGTTTAAATAATTGTCTTTCTTATTGTTGCACGTCTACGAAATTCCCTAATACGCGTGGACCTCGCGCCCCTCCGTTACTTGATATGAAAAATTATTTAAATAATTCTTGAGCTAATTTCTTCATGTCTACATAACTCCCTTATGCGTGGACTTCATATCCCCCGCCTACTTGGGTTTAAAAATTGTTTGTATAATTGTCTTGCTTATTGTTGCGCGTCTACGAAATTTCCTAATATGCGTGGACCTCGCGTCTCCGGCAAATTCCGGATTCTCCGGACCATTGAGGAGCCTCGGGCCGCACGGCCCCAGCAGCAGCCACAGCAGTAGCAGCAACTGAAACATCAGCAGCAGCGGTCCCTCGAGGTGATTACGTTGGAGTCACCGGATTCATTGCCTGAAATAGTTTGCGTGGGCTACTACAGGCACGAGCACGCTAAGGTTGCGCGCAAACTTTTATAGTTTTTTTTTTTTTATTAATCCATCCTTTTTAGGGCCACCAAAATATTTAGACGTTGGAACTAATCGTTTCTTTTTTTATTTTCATTTTTCAATTTTTATTTTCGATTTTTTTAATATTTAGAACAAATATTGTTTATATATCATGAATTCTCTGTATGTAGGATAAAATTATCTACAATATAAAAAAAAAAAAAGCCGGTAGCTATATTTCGTGATAAGTTATTGATGAAAACGTAATTTTTTGTAAATAAGTTATATTTAGAAATTAAAAAAAGATATTAACATGAATATTTTTTTGGTTATAAAGGATATTAAGTACTATAACTTACTAAATTTTTTGGTTTTATTATTCATTATTTTTTGAGAAAAAAAATAATTTATAAAAAAAAGTGATTTTTTTTGTCGTTCAATAACTACAGTAGAATTGGCTTAATCACATTGAAATTCTTTGTAGGGGTGGATTTTGTATACCAATCTAGCGAGTTCTTTGAGCAAAAGGATTGATCCATAAATTTCGGAGATATTTGAGGTTAAAATTTTTTTCAATTTTTTTTTTAAATCGTAATTTCTCGAGAACGGCTCCATGTATCTAAATGGGGTTGGTGGCATTCGAAAGAGAATTAAATTACCTATATTTTCTAAGAAAAATTGATTCTCTAGCTATCACGGTTCTTTTGTTATTAATAAAAACGTAAATTTGAAAAATGAAAAAAAATGAGTTTTATATGTTCAACTATTACAAGAGTAAAATTGTCTTATTCGCTTCAAAATTCATTGTAGAGGTACAATGTTGATAGTTCTCGGATGAGTTCTTTTGGCAAAATGATTGGTTCATAAATTTCAGAAATATTTGAGGTAACACAATCAAAGAACAACTTTAGAATATTTTTTTATTTCGAACCAATGTACGACTAGAAGCCGTTGACAGTGAACTTGAAGAAGAAAAATTTGATGAAGAATAGAACTTGAAGAAGATTGTTTAACATTCATATAAGAATTAAAATCACAAACAAATAAATTGCAAATGGATCCTCAATGAATAGCTATGAAAAAATTACAAGTTAATATTTTCCATAAAATTTTTCCAATTTTTTTCGTGAAAAATTTATTTTTCGAATTTTAATTTAAGAAAAGAAATCAAAAAATTATTTTGAGGAAGCTACGTGCCAATGAATTGGCAGCGGTTTTTTTTGTATTAAATAATATTTTTTCACTTGGAATTTACATATTTAAACAATACTTTCATGTAATAGCGCGTTATCTAAGATTATGTCAGACCCGTTATCTATAGTTTTAATCATCTCTCTGACCCAGAAAATTTACATGAACGTGGCAATTTTTTACTCTTGTACTTTGAGGACAGACATTCGGAATTTCCCACAAATATTTCAGTATCCAGGAATTTTGCTTGGCATTGTGGTGCGTCATCCTCGTACTTTGGGGACAACGTTGTCACTACGAAAACTGTAAATAACAAATTAGAGATAATACAGAAGAATGGTCGTTGCTTCTTGTAAAAGAATTGTTTTATTTTTCAAAAGTTAGGTGTAAATATTAATCAAAATAAAAATTATTTCAAAAATCGTTTTGCTTATTTTTTCATGTCTACATGACTCCCTTATATGCCTGGACCTCATATCCCCCGCCTACTTGAGTTTAAAAATTGTTTCAATAATTTTCTACTTATTGTTGCACGTCTACGAAATTCCTTAATACGCGTAAACCTCGCGTCCCCCCGTTACTTGGGTTTAAAAATTATTTAAATAATTGTTTTGCGAATTTTTTTCATATCTACGCGACTCCCTTATATGCTGTAACAGGATGGCTAGTGGGGGAAAATTCCAACAAGCCACAGGCCAGCGATGCCCTAGAACACGGTGCCGCGGGTGTCAGACTAAAATGACTTACCCGGGGATCTGCTCCTGGAATCCCGAAAACAACGCGAAGATCGCACACGAACTTCGCTTTCCAACTAATTGGATCGCTGAGTGAAAAGCGCGCGCTCGAAGAGTAAAGCGCCGGCCGCTATGCTCAGATATGAAAACGACCGGCGGAGTCGTTTTCCCGCGGAGGCGGCGGTATCCGGGAGAAGGACAGGTTGTAATGAACAACGCGACGAGTAACTAGATATCACAGTATATTAAAATCATTAATAACTACAAGCACAACGCACGTGCTGATTAGAACAGATGAGTTAGTTCACGCGCTACCGTTAAGATTCAAACGCGCGAACAATACGGCGCGCGACGAAGCTGCTATTCTCGCGCGCGGTGTTAAAGTACGGCGGGCTGACACACACCCGCACGTACACGGCACAGAAAGCTTGCACGGGGCGATTTCCGTGCGAGCCTTTACAATAAATCCGCGAGAGGAGAGTAGAAAACTTACGTTAGGAAGGAGCAGCCGGTGCACTCGACTCTCTCTCGCTCCCTGTCGCTCGCACCGCAGTTGCGCTCTCTTTCTCTCTCTCTCTTGCTCGCTGTATTTGGGTCGGCAGGCGGGCTGGCTGCCGGCTCGTCGCACGCAGTCTCGTGCCGCTCACGCGGCTCGGGATCGCTCTCTCTCTGTCTCTCTTTCGCACGTACACACCCTACTCGGCGCCTCCACTACACTCGCGATTACTATAAAAAGCTAGGACGGTGCGGATGAGGTAACTTTTGAGAGACACACTGGAGAGAAGTTCTCGGCACGATGGCAGACACGAAGATGGCTGCCGTGACTCCCATAAAGCCGTAGCAGCTTCGCGGGTACGCGACGGGCATATGACGCGTCGCGAGACCGTTCTAATCCGGTCAGGATGCTCACGCGCTCACGCCCCCGGTGAGCATGCCTGCTCGGCGCGGGTAATTCGAATCTCGAATTACCTAACTCGCGCACGCGTTACACCCCCCGCCAGACGCTGCTTAGGGGACCGCGAGCAGCTCTGCCATCCATGGCCGTCGTCGTACCTGAAAATAAGGTTAATTCGGTGGAGCCTTTCGGGAAGGAATTTTGGACAAGGGAGGTATAAGAATCGGAGTCACCCATTATCTTTTTTTTTTAATTTTTATTAAAAAAAAAACAAAAAAAAAGAAACCCTTCGGGGCTTAGTCCTCTTCAGCTGGCCCGGGAGTAAGTTCGGCGCCCCTTGTGGCGAGCTTGGTTGGGGCAGTGCTTCGACTTCTTTACCCCAAGCTCGCCACACATGAAGCACTGGGGAAGCGCCTATGCATTTAACGCCTCCCGGGCCGCCTGCTCCTCTTCGAGCACCCTTTGGAGGCGCTCCTCTTCTCGTAGGAGACGACGCTGGGCCTCCTCTTTGGCCCGACGCGTCGTCTCCTCCGCCTTTTCCCTGGCTCGCCTGGCCTCTTCCATGCGCTCCTGCGCACGTGCCAGACGAGCCTCCTCCTCCTTCTGCAAGGCGGCGCGGCGCAGCCTGGCGGCCCTGGCCTCTGCGGCGGCCGCGAGCTCTTCTCGCCGGTCTTGGGCCATTCCGACCCATTTGCCGGCTTGCCGCTCGCCGGCCTCACCGTGGCACTGGAGAAAATCCTCCAGTGCGGCCAGGGCAGCGTCCTCTGCAGCGCCCGAGGACTTGCTGAGGCGCCGCGCCTCCTCTAGAGCCTGCTCCACCGGGACCCAGGCCGCACCGACTCCATCGGTCGGTGCTCCTTTTGGGGCGTGGGTCGGAGCATCTCCTTCTTTTCCTTGGGCGGCCCGAGCCGCGCCGGCGTCAACTTCCGGCGCACAATGATGGGCTCGAGCCGCCTGCTCTTCGGGAACTCGGCCGGCACCAATCGGCTCGACTGGTGCTTCTTCTGGCCGAGCCCCGCTCTTCTCCCGCTGCTCCTTCGGAGGATGAGGTCGCCGGAGCGGGGACGGGCCAACGCTTGTATCGGTTGGTCCCGAAGGTCCCCTTCTTGGTTCCGGTGCCTCTAACTCCTCTGTGACAAGTGTGGAGGGCTCTTCCACTGGCGGTGGTGCCTGTGTCACCGCGTCTATGCCCTCCAGTACCTGCTCCAGGAAGTCAATGACGGCGGGGTCAGGGTTGCACTGGATTAATCCAGCAATCACCTTCTTCGCCGTCTCTGCTATTTCTGGAGTCAGGCCCTGCATATCCTACAACAGGTAAATTGACCCCGGAGATTGATGAGATTGAGGATCCGAAAACAAGGACGAACACGGGTTAGTACGGACGGCACAATTTCTGGACGACACAGTTAGCGCTTTTCGGACGCTCGGGTTCGACGGGGGCTAATTGGCCCGACATCGGCAGGTGCAGGCTTCTTCTTCGAGCCCTTTGGCCTCCCTGGGCCTCGCTTCGACTCTGTTGGACCGATCGCACGCGTAGGACGGCCGTCGCTCGCCCGCTTTCCTGGCCTAACTAACAGCGCGGTCTTACGAGGTGGACCGCGCCTCTCAGCCGTCGCCCGAGGCTGTACATTCCCCTGGCTAACTCTGTTGCCCGCTGGCACGTTGCGTTCGGCTGAAGAGTCCCTCGGTGGTAGCGACTGGGCTACTTCTTGACTACTTTTGTCCAAGTAGTTTTTGGGCTCTTCTGCGGAGACGTATCGCTTGAGTTGCTGCGCATGGACGGGACTGATCGTTCGACGATCCTCACCATAGATCTCATAGGTGTTTTCGCCTAGAATATTCACAATCGTGTAGGGCCCCGCGTACTTAGGGGCTAATTTGGTAGAAATCCCCTCAGCTGCTGAGGATAGTACCTTATTCTCTCTCCATACACGATCGCCTAGACAGAATTCTGGAGGTCGACGATGAGCGTCATAATATTTGGCTTGTCTCACCTGCTCCGCTTGCGCGTCGGCCGCCGCCCGAACGTGCAATTCGCGGAGTTTGTCCATGCGCGCCACCCAATTATTTATCGCCTCTTGCTGCCCTTGCTCTTCGGCTAACCTGTCTTCCTCCCGCCTTAGTGTCTTCGATGGGTCAGGCTGTCGGCCGTAAATGAGCATGGGAGGACTTATCTTGGTAGAGCTGTGTTCTGCCGTATTATACGCGAACGCCAGCTCGTTCAGATGCTCATCCCAGGACCGGTGATTCTCCTCAGCGTAAGACATGATCATGGTCTTCACCGTTCGGTTCACACGCTCGACGGAATTGGCTTGAGGGTGATATGGTGGTGTAAACGTGTGATGCACGTTTCTCTCCTTTAAGAATACCTCTAAGGGTGCATTCTTAAATTCAGTCCCATTATCGGAGAGAAACACCTCGGGGACTCCGAACCGCAGACATACCCGTTCGTTGAGCCCTTTTATCACCGATTTGCCATCTGCCCTTTTTATCGGAATTATTTCGATCCAGCGTGTGAACAGGTCCTGGAAGATGAGAATGTATTCGTGGCCGTGCTTGGTTTTAGGGAGGGGCCCCATAATGTCGCTGGCCACGATTTGCCATGGATGCTGTGTTATACGACGTCCCATGAATCCTGCTGGAGCGCGCTGTTCGACTTTGCACTGCTGGCAAATTTGGCACTGGTTCACGTATCTGGCCACATCTCGACACATTTGTGGCCAATAATACTTCCGCCTTACTCTCTCTAGAGTTTTCTCGCTGCCCAAGTGCCCAGCAGTTGGAAAGTCATGGCATTCTCTCAGTACTTCGCGTCGCTTTCCGTAAGGGACTGCTAACTTCCATGCATCGTTGTCGCCGAGAGATTCGTCTATGACTTCATTAGGGTTGTACTTGTACAGTCTCCTCCCCGCCAGCTTGAACGTGGGGAAGTCTCGCGACTGCTGTTGAACCTCTTTCAGGATCTTGAGGTACCAGTGGTCGTTTGTATCACGCTCGAGCTCTAACGCGGCGACCGCTGGCTCTTCTTCCTCGAATATCCGTGAAAGGGCATCTATGACATTGTTCAACGAGCCCTTTCGATGTTCGACCGTGAAACTGTGGTTCTGCAGCTCCAAAGCCCACCTAGCTAACCAGCCGGTCGGGTTTTGGAGGTCACGGAGCCACTTCAAGCTGCTATGGTCCGTGATAACCTTGAAGTCGTAGGCCTCTATATACGGACGGAACTTTTTAATTGCCCAGAGAATTGCTAGACATTCTCGTTCCGTCACGCTATAATTCCTCTCGGCTGCGCTCAGAGTTCGACTCGCGAACTCTAGGACTCTTTTATCGCCGTCACTTATTTGGTATAGCACCGCTCCCAGACCTGTATAGCTTGCGTCAGTTTGCACCACGAACTGCGCGTTAGATACCGGTCTGTGTAGAATCGGTGCAGAAGCTACTAGCGCTTTTAGCTTTTGAAAGGCCTCTGCTTGTGCCGCTGACCACTCATATTTCCGATCCTTTTTCGTTAATTCGGTCAGTGGTTCAATTGTGCCGAAGTTCGATAAAAACTTTCTATACCACGAGGCCATTCCTAAGAAGCGTCTCAGCTGATGGAGGTTTTTCGGTACCGGATATTCCATAATGGGCTTTATTTCCTCGAGGTCTGGCTTAAAACCATCTCTATTTACTATGACCCCGAGATATTGGACCTCATCGCGACAGAAGACGCTCATCTCGCGATTTATTGTGAGGCCCGCGTCCTGTATCCTGTCCAGAACTCTTTTTAGAACCCCTTTATGCTCCTCGAATGTCTCTGAGACTATTATTATATCCTCGAGATACGAGTAAGTAAAAGGTTCGAGTTCGGGGCCGATGACTTTGTAAATCAGCCTCTGGAAGGACTCTGCTCCGGCATACGAAAGACCGTAGGGCATTCTCGTAAATTGGAAAAGCCCTTTGCCTGGCACAGTGAAGGCCATACTCTCTTTGGACTCCGGACTAAGTGGTATCTGGCGCACTGCTTAAATCCAACGTGGAGATGTATCGCGATTAACTAAGAAAACCCTGTATTTTGTTAGTTAATTTATTTATTTAATAAATAAATAATTGTTGTGCCACTTCGGGCTCGTTCCGTTATTAATGGGGATGCTTCTGAGATATCGCTTATTAAATTTTGAACGATAAGCGTTGCCCGGTGCCCGTGGCTGCGAATTAATTAAGTAAACCCTGTATTTTGTTAGTCAATTTATTTATTTAATAAATAAATAATTGTTGTGCCACTTCGGGCTCGTTCCCGGATTATTGGAGATGCTTCTGAGATAATGCTTATTAATTTGTAGAAAGATAAGATTTGACTGGTGCTCGTGGCTGCGAATTAACTAAGAAAATCCTGTACTTTGTTACGTAATTTATTTATTTAATAAATAAATAATTGTTGTGCCACTCCGGGCTCGTTCTGGGATTGTTGGGGATGCTTCTCAGATAATGTATATCATATTTCAAAACGGTGTGAGTTGACCGGTGTCTGTGGCGGCCGATTATGTGTGAATATCCCGTATATTGTTATTTAATTTATTTATTTAATAAATAAAGAATTATTGTGCCACTTCGGGCTCGTTTCGGGATTATTGAGGATGCTTCTGAGATAATTAATATCAATTTCTATAATGATAGGAGTTGACCGGTGTCTGTGGAGGCCGATTATCTGTGAAAATCCCGTATTTTGTTATTTAATTTATTTATTTAATAAATAAATAGTTGTCATGCCACTTCGGGCTCATTCTGGGGTTGTTGGGGATGCTTCTTAGATAATGTATATCATTTTTCATAACGATAGGAGTTGACCGGTACTCGTGGCTACGATTTAACTAAGAAAATCCTGTACTTTGTTACGTAATTTATTTATTTAATAAATAAATAATTGTTGTGCCACTCCGGCCTCGTTCTGGGATTGTTGGGGATGCTTCTCAGATAATGTATATCATATTTCAAAACGGTGTGAGTTGACCGGTGTCTGTGGCGGCCGATTATGTGTGAATATCCCGTATATTGTTATTTAATTTATTTATTTAATAAATAAAGAATTATTGTGCCGCTTCGGGCTCGTTTCGGGATTATTGAGGATGCTTCTGAGATAATTAATATCAATTTCTATAATGATAGGAGTTGACCGGTGTCTGTGGAGGCCGATTATCTGTGAAAATCCCGTATTTTGTTATTTAATTTATTTATTTAATAAATAAATAGTTGTCATGCCACTTCGGGCTCATTCTGGGATTATTGGCGATGCATCTGAGATAATGTATATCAATTTTTATAGCGATAAGAGTTGACCGGTGTCCGTGGCTGCGAATTAACTAAGAAAATCCTGTATTTTGTTAGTTAATTTATTTATTCAATAAATAAATAATTGTTGTGCCACTTCGGTCTCCTTCCCGGATTATTAAGGATGCTTCTGAGATAATACTTATTAATTTTTAGAACGATAAGAGTTGACCGGTGCCCGTGGCTGCGAATTAACTATGAAAATCCTGTATTTTGGTACATAATTTATTTACTTAATAAATAAATAATTGATGTGCCACTCCGGACTCCTTCTGGGACTGTTGGGGATGCTTCTGAGATAATGGATATAATTTTTTATAACGATAGGAGTTGACCGGTGTCTATGGCGGCCGATTATCTGTGAAAATCCCTTATTTTGTTATTTAATTTACTTATTTAATAAATAAATATTTGTTGTGCTACTTCGGGCTCATTCTGGGGTTGTTGGGGAGGCTTCTTAGATAATTTATGCCTTCTTTCATAACGATAGGAGTTGGCCAGTGTTCGTGGCTACGAATTAACTAAGAAAACCCTGTATTTTGTTAGATTATCTATTTATTTAATAAATAAATAATTGTTATGCCACTTCGGGCTCGTTCCGGTATTATTGGTGATGCTTCGGAGATAATGTTTATTAATTTTTTTAACGATAAGAGTTGACCGGTGCCCGTGGCTGCCAATTAACTAAGAAAATCCTGTATTTTGTTACTTAATTTATTTATTTAATAAATTTATAATCGTTGTGTCACTCCGGGCTCGTTCCGGAATTTTTGGGAATTCTTCTTAGATAATGTATCTAATTTTTCATAACGATAGGTATTGACCGGTGTCTGCGGCGGCCCATTATCTGTGAAAATCCCGTATTTCGTTATTTCATTTATTTATTTAATAAATAAATAGTTGTTGTGCCACTTGGGGCTCATTCTGGGGCTGTTGGGGATGCTTCTGAGATAATGTATATCATTTTTCATAACGATAGGAGTTGACCGGTGCTCGTGGCTACGAATTAACTAAGAAGATCCCGTATTTTGTTATTTAATTAATTTATTAATAAATAAATAGTTGTTGTGCCACATCGGGCTCATTCCGGGGTTGTTGGGGATGCTTTTTAGATAATGTATATCATATTTCATAACGATAGAAGTTGACCGGTGCTCTTGGCTACGAATTAACTAAGCAGATCCCGTATTTTGTTAGTTAATTTATTTGTTCAATAAATAAATAATTATTGTGACACATCGGGCTCATTTCGGGATTATTGGGGATGCTTCTTAGATAATTTATACCTTTTTTCATAACGATAGGAGTTGACCGGTGCTCGTGGCTCCGAATTAACTAAGAAGATCCTGTATTTTTTTAGTTAATTTATTTGTTCAATAAATAAATAATTGTTGTGCCACCTCGGACACATCCTGGGATTATTGGGGATGCCTCTGAGATAATGTATATCCATTGTTATAACGATAGTAGTTGGCCTGTGTCTGTGGCGGCCGATTATCTGTGAAAATCCCGTATTTTGTTATTTAATTTATTTATTTAATAAATAAATTGTTATTGTGCTACTTCGGGCTCGTTCCGGGATTGTTGTGGATGCTTCTGAGATAATATCTATTAATTTTTAGAACGATAAGAGTTGACCGGTGCCCCTGGCTACGAATTAACTGAGAAAATCCTGTATTTTGTTACTTAATTTATTTACTTAATAAATAAATAGTTGTTGTGCCACTTGGCGCTCATTCTGGGGTTGCCCCTGGCTACGAATTAACTAAGAAGATCCTGTATTTTGTTAGTTAATTTATTTATTTACTAAATAAATACATGTTGTCCCACTTTGAGCTCGTTTCGGGATTATTGGGAATGCTTGTGAGATAATGCATATCAATTTTTATAACGATAGTAGTTGACCGGTGTCTGTGGCGGCCGATTATCTGTAAAAATCCCGTATTTTGTTATTTATTTTATTTATTTAATAAATAAATAGTTATTGTGTTACTTTGGGCTCATTCCGGGATTGTTGAGGATGCTTCTCAAATAATGTCTATTAATTTTTAGAAGGATAATAGTTGGCCGGTGCCCGTGGCTGCGTATTAACTTAGAAAATCCTGTATTTTTTTAGTTAATTTATTTATTTAATAAATAAATAATTGTCCTGCCACTTCGGGCTCGTTCCGGGATTATTGGAGATGCCACTGAGATAATATTTTTTAATTTTTACAACGATAAGAGTTGACCGGTGCCCGTGGCTGCGAATTAACTAAGAAAATCCTGTATTTTGTTACTTAATTTATTTACTTAATAAATAAATAACTGTTGTGCCACTCCGGCCTCCTTCTGGGATTGTTGGGGATGCTTTTGAGATAATGTATATCATTTTTTATAACTATATGAGTTGACCGGTGTCTGTGGGGGCCGATTGTCTGTGAAAATCCACTATTTTTTTATGTAATTTATTTATTTAATAAATTAATACGAGGGTCATTTGATAAGTACCTAGCCTACAAATGAAAACACCAAAATTTTACAAAAAATAAAATTTATTTTTCAATGTAGTCTCCCTTTAGTTGAATACACTTGGCCCAGTGGTGTTCCAATTTTTTTAACCCGTTGAAAAAAATGTTTTCTCTTGGTTTGCAAAATAGGCCTCCGTGGCGGCGATTATTTCGTTATTGGAGTGGAATCTCTTCCCGGCGAGCGAATTTTTTAGGTTCGGAAACAAAAAAAAGTCGCACGGAGCCAAATCTGGAGAATTCGGTGGATGGGGCAGCAGTTCGTAGCGGAATTCGACCAATTTAGCCGTGGCGAGTGCAGAAGTGTGAGCCGGTGCATTAGAGTGGTGGAAAAGCACTTTCTTTTTAGACAAATGGGGCCGTTTTTCTTCTAACACGGCGTCAAATCGGCTCAATAGTTCGGCGTAGTACTGTCCTTTGACCGTTTTGCCCTTCTCCAGATAGTCAATAAAAATCACACCTTGAGAATCCCAGATAACAGTGGCCATCACCTTTCCGGCCGACGTCTTCTTCGGAGCAGGTTCACCGGGTATGGTCCACTGTTTTGACTGCTCCTTGGTCTGTGGACTGTAGTAGTGAATCCACGTTTCGTCGACGGTCACGTAACGACGCAAAAACTCTTTTGGATTGCGATTAAACAGCTCCAAACACTGCTCTGAACTGGTCACACGGATGCGCTTGTTGTCTGCAGTCAGCAAACGCGGCACCCACCTTGCTGACAGCTTCCTCATGCCTAAAATCTCATGTAGGATATGCCGCACGCGTTCTTCTGAGATGCCTACTATCGCAGCTATCTCGTGCACCTTTAATCGGCGGTCTGACAAAACGATATCGTGTATTTTTGTCACGTTCTCCTCCGTAGTGGCTGTTTTCGGAGCACCTGGGCGTGGATCATCAAAAACCGACGTACGACCACGTTGAAACTCGTTATACCAAAATTTAACGGTCGCCATCGAAGGAGAAGCATCCCCATACACTGCATCCAAGCGTTCTTTAATTTCACTGCGCGATTTCCCTTCCAAAAACAAGAATCGAATCACCGACCGATATCGTTCTTTCTCCATTTTTTCAAAAATCAACGGACACATTTGCTTTCACACGCTCTCAAAAATAAACTACAACTCTGATCCGGCTGAAATTTCGTCTGTAACCGTTTATAGGAAGATACTGCACTGTAGTGTATTTCTGGTGCGATAGTGGCACCATCTGGCGGTGAGGCTAGGTACTTGTCAAATAACTCTAGTTGTTGTGCCACTTGGCGCTCATTCTGGGGTTGTTGGGGATGCTTCTGAAATAATGTATATCATTTTTCATAACGATAGGAGTTGACTGATGCTCGTGGCTACGAATTAACTAAGAAAATCCTGTGTTTTGTTATTTAATTTATTTATTTAATAAATAAATAATTATTGTGCCACTTCGGGCTCGTTTCGGGATTATTGGGGATGCTTCTGAGATAATTAATATCAATTTCCATAACGATAGGGGTTGACTGGTGTCTGTGGTGGCCGATTATCTGTGGAAATCCCGTATTTTGTTATTTAACTTATTTATTTTATAAATAAATAGTTGTCATGCCACTTCGGGCTCATTCTCGGGTTGTTGGGGATGCTTCTTAGATAATTTATACCTTTTTTCATAACGATAGGAGTTGACCGGTGCTCGTGGCTACGAATTAACTAAGAAAACCCTGTATTTTGTTAGTTAATTTATTTATTTAATAAATAAATAATTTTTGTGCCACTTCGGGCTCGTTCCGTTATTAATGGGGATGCTTCTGAGATAACGCTTATTAATTTTTGAACTATAAGCGTTGCCCGGTGACCGTGGCTGCGAATTAACTTAGAAAATCTTGTATTTTGTATGTTAATTTATTTATTTCATAAATAAATAATTCTTGTGCCACTTCGGGCTCGCTCCGGGATTATTGGGGATGCTTCTGAGATAATACTTATTAATTTAGAACGATAAGAGTTGACCGGTGCCCGTGGCTGCGAATTAACTATGAAAATCCTGTATATTGTTACATAATTTATTTATTTAATAAATAAATAATTGATGTGCCATTCCGGGCTCCTTCTGGGATTGTTCGGGATGCTTCTGAGATAATGTATATCATTTTTCAAAACGGTGTGAGTTGACCGGTGTCTGTGGCGGCTGATTATCTGTGAATATCCCGTATATTGTTATTTAATTTATTTATTTAATAAATAAATATTTGTTGTGCTACTTCGGGCTCATCCTGGGGTTGTTGGGGATGCTTCTTAGATAATGTCTATGAATTATTAGAACTATACGATTTGACCGGTGCTCGTGGCTACGAATTAATTAAGTAAATCCTGTATTTTGTTAGTGCATTTATTTATTTAATAAATAAATAATTGTTGTGCCACTTTGGGCTCGTTCCCGGATTACTGGGGATGCTTCTGAGATAATGCTTATTAATTTTTAGAAAGATAAGATTTGACTGGTGCCCGTGGCTGCGAATTAACTAAGAAAATCCTGTACTTTGTTACTTAATTTATTTATTTAATAAATAAATAATTGTTGTGCCACTCCGGGCTCGTTCTGGGATTGTTGGGGATGCTTCTTAGATAATGTATATAATTTTTCAAAACGGTGTGAGTTGACCGGTGTCTGTGGCGGCCGATTATCTGTGAATATCCCGTATATTGTTATTTAATTTATTTATTTAATAAATAAAGAATTATTGTGCCACTTCGGGCTCGTTTCGGGATTATTGAGGATGCTTCTGAGATAATTAATATCAATTTCTATAACTATAGGAGTTGACCGGTGTCTGTGGCGGCCGATTATCTGTGGAAATCCCGTATTTTCTTATTTAATTTATTATTTAATAAATAAATAGTTGTCATGCCACTTCGGGCTCATTCTGGGGTTGCTGGGGCTGCTTCTTAGATAATTTATACCTTTTTTCATAACGATAGGAGTTGACCGGGGCTCGTGGCTACGAATTAACTAAGAAAATCCTGTATTTTGTTAGATAATTTATTTATTTAATAAATAAATAATTGTTGTGCCACTTCGGGCTCCTTCCGGTATTATTGGGGATGCTTCTGAGATAATGCTTATTAATTTTTTTAACGATAAGTGTTGACCGGTGCCCGTGGCTGCGAATTAACTAAGAAAATCCTGTATTTTGTTAACTAATTTATTTATTTAAGAAATAAATAATTGTTGCGCCACTCTGAGCACGTTCTAGTATTGTTGGGGATGCTTCTTAGATAATGTATATCATTTTTCATAACGGTAGGAGTTGACCGGTCTCTGTGGCGGCCGGTTATCTGTACAAATCCTGTATTTTGTTACTTAGTTTATTTATTTAATAAATAAATACTTATTGGGCTACTTCGGGCTCATTCCGGGATTGTTGGGGATGCTTTTGACATAATGTCTATTAATTGTGTAACGATAGGAGTTGACCGGTGTCTGTGGCGGACGATTATCTGTGAAAATCCCATATTTTGTTATTTAATTTATTTATTTACTAAATAAATAAATGTTGTGCCACTGCGAGCTCGTTAGGGATTATTGGGAATGCTTCTGAGAATAATTTATATCAATTTTTATAGCGATAAGAGTTCACCGGTGCGTGTGGCTGCGAATTAACTATAGATCCTGTATTTTGTTAGTTAATTTATTTATGTAATAAATAAATAATTGTTGTGCCACTTCGGGCTCGTTCTCGGTTTATTGGGGATGCTTCTGAGAATAATGTATATCAATTTTTATAACGATAAGAGTTCACCGGTGCGTGTGGCTGCGAATTAACTAAAGATCCTGTATTTTTTTAGTTAATTTATTTATTTAATAAATAAATAATTGTCCTGCCACTTAGGGCTCGTTCCGGGATTATTGGAGATGCCACTTAGATAATATTTTTTAATTTTTAGAACGATAAGAGTTGACCGGTGCCCATGGCTGCGAATTAACTAAGAAAATCCTGTATTTTGTTATTTAATTTATTTACTTAATAAATAAATCACTGTTGTGCCACTCCGGACTCCTTCTGGGGTTGTTGGGGATTCTTCTGAGATAATGTATATCATTTTTCATAACTATAGGAGTTGACCGGTGTCTGTGGGGGCCGATTGTCTGTGAAAATCCACTATTTTTTTATGTAATTTATTTATTTAATAAATAAATAGTTGTTGTGCCACTTGGCGCTCATTCTGGGGTTGTTGGGGATGCTTCTGAGATAATATATATCAATTTCCATAACGATAGGGGTTGACTGGTGTCTGGCGGCCGATTATCTGTGGAAATCCCGTATTTTGTTATTTAACTTATTTATTTAATAAGTAAATAGTTGTCATGCCACTTCGGGCTCATTCTGGGGTTGTTGGGGATGCTTCTTAGATAATTTATACCTTTTTTCATAACGATAGGAGTTGACCGGTGCTCGTGGCTACGAATTAACTAAGAAAATCCTGTATTTTGTATGTTAATTTATTTATTTCATAAATATATAATTCTTGTGCCACTTCGGGCTCGCTCCGGGATTATTGGGGATGCTTCTGAGATAATGCTTATTAATTTTTTTAACGATAAGAGGTGACCGGTGTCCGTGGCTGCGAATTAACTAAGAAAATCCTGTATTTTGTTAGTAAATTTATTTATTTAATAAATAAATGGTTGTTGTGCCACTTCGGGCTCCTTCCCGGATTATTGGGGATGCCACTGAGATAATATTTTTTAATTTTTACAACGATAAGAGTTGACCGGTGCCCGTGGCAGCGAATTAACTATGAAAATCCTGTATTTTGTTACATAATTTATTTACTTAATAAATAAATAATTGATGTGCCACTCCGGGCTCCTTCTGGGATTGTTGGGGATGCTTCTGAGATAATGTATATCATTTTTCATAACGATAGGAGTTGACCGGTGTCTATGGTGGCCGATTATCTGTGAATATCCCTTATTTTGTTATATAATTTATTTATTTAATAAATAAATATTTGTTGTGCTACTTCGGGCTCATTCTGGGGTTGTTGGCGATGCTTCTTAGATAATGTCTATGAATTTTTAGAACTATACGAGTTGTCCGGTGCTTGTGGCTACGAATTAATTAAGTAAATCCTGTATTTTGTTAGACAATTTATTTATTTAATAAATAAATAATTGTTGTGCCACTTGGGGCTCGTCCCGGATTATTGGGGATGCTTCTTAGATAATGTATATCATTTTTCATAACGGTGTGAGTTGACCGGTGTCTGTGGCGGCCGATTATCTGTGGAAATCCCGTATTTTGTTATATATTTTATTTATTTAATAAATAAATAGTTGTCATGCCACTTCGGGCTCATTCTGGGGTTGTTGGGGATGCTTTTTAGATAATGTATATCATATTTCATAACGATAAGAGTTGAGCGGTGCTCTTGGCTACGAATTAACTAAGAAAATCCTGTATTTTGTTACTTAATTTATTTACTTAATAAATAAATAGTTGTTGTGCCACATCGGTCTCATTCTGGGGTTGTTGGGGATGCTTTGTAGATAATGTATATCATATTTCATAACGATAGAAGTTGATCGGTGCTCTTGGCTACGAATTAACTAAGATGATCCTGTATTTTGTTAGTTAATTTATTTGTTCAATAAATAAATAATTGTTGTGCCACTTTGGACTCGTTCTGGGATTATTGGGGATGCTTCTGAGATAATGTATATCAATTTTTATAACGATAGTAGTTGGCCGGTGTCTGTGGCGGCCGATTATCGGTGAAAATCCCGTATTTTGTTATTTAATTTATTTATTTAATAAATAAATTGTTATTGTGCTACTTCGGGCTCGTTCCAGGATTGTGGTGGATGCTTCTGAGATAATGTCTATTAATTTTTAGAACGATTAGAGTTGACCGGTGCCCGTGACTACGAATTAACTGAGAAAATCCTGTATTTTGTTACTTAATTTATTTACTTAATAAATAAATAGTTGTTGTGCCACATCGGGCTCTTCTGGGGTTGTCGGGGATGCTTCTTAGATAATTTATACCTTTTTTCATAACAGTAGGAGTTGACCGGTGCTCGTGGCTACGAATTAACTAAGAATACCCTGTATTGTGTTAGATAATTTATTTATTTAATAAATAAATAATTGGATTGCCACTTCGGGCTCGTTCCGGTATTATTGGGGATGCTTCTGAGATAATGCTTATTAATTTCTTTAACGATAAGAGTTGGCCGGTGCCCGTGGCTGCGAATTAACTAAGAAAATCCTGTATTTTGTTATTTTATTTATTTATTTAATAAATAAATAATTGTTGTGCCACTTCGGGCTCGTTCCGGGATTATTGGGGATGCTTCTGAGATAATGTTTATTAATTTTTAGAACGATAAGAGTTGACCGGTGCCCGTGGCTGCGGATTAACTATGAAAATCCTGTATTTTGTTACTTAATTTATTTACTTACTAAATAAATAATTGTTGTACCACTCGGGGATCCTTCTGGGATTGTTGGGGATGCTTCTGAGATACGTATATCATTTTTCATAACATAAGGGATCATAAAGGATGTTGTTATTTAATTTATTTATTTAATAATTAAATATTTGTTGTGCCACTTCGGGCTCATTCTGGAGTTGTTGTGGATGCTTCTGAGATAATGTATATCAATTTTTATAACAATATTAGTTGCCTGGTGTCTATGGCGGCCGATTATCTGTGAAAATCCCGTATTTTGTTATTTTATTTATTTACTTAATAAATAAATAATTGATGTGCCACTTCGGGCTCCTTCTGGGATTGTTGGGGATGCTTCTGAGATATTGTTTATTAATTTTTAGAACGATAAGAGTTGGCCCGTGCCCGTGGTTGCGAATTAGCTAAGAAAATCCTGTATTTTGTTACTTAATTTATTTATTTAATAATTAAACAACACCGGCACACAAAAAAAAATGTGGTCTGTTCTTGGAACCAGACCTATGTATTCTTATGTATTTTGACATGCTGAATCCGAATCCGAGGTTGGTTTTGCCCAGACACCCCCAAAATTTTTTTTAAATCGCGAAAAACCGTGAAAAATCGCGGAAAATCGTGAAAATTCACTCCGGAAGATATAGGTTATGAGCAATAAATTTTTTTATGAATGTACTATATATGGTTTTTGTGTATTTTGACGCACTGAAGCCGAATCCGGTGTTTATTTTGCCCTTCTAAGGATGAAAAATTCGTGAAAAACTGTGAAAACACGAAAAAAATTACAGAAAATCATGAAAATTCGCATTAAAGAGCATAGGTTAAAGCAAAATATTTTTTTATAAGTGTAATTATACATGATTTTTATGTGTTTTTACTCGCTGAATCCGAATCCAATGTTTATTTTACCCCTACTCCCTTTAATCTTTGTAAAAATGGTGGAAAACCGTGAACAATCGAGAAAAACTACGGAAAATCGTGAAAATTTGCATTTAATAGCATAACTTCTTTCCAATACATTTCTTTGTTAGTGTCTCATGTATGATTTATGCGTCTAAAATGAAATCTGGTGAGTATTTGTCTTTTATATCCTCGCAACTTTCAAAAAATGTCAAAAAATCTTGCAAAATCGCTTAAAAATAAGATTATATGGTGAGAAAGGAAAATAAAAATAAATCGTGACATTGAAGAAGTTCTTTCCCTTTTCTAAATATGATTTTTGTTTTTTTTTTTCTTTTTCTTTTCTTTTTCTTATACTTACTACGTCAACTCTGTTTGCTCTACTCCTTTTTTCTCTTGTAACGAACTCTTTTTTGTTCAAATGACTTGTGCAAGGGATTCCTTTTTCTCTCTTTGCTTTTACTCACAGTGTCTTTTAAGGTGGTTCTCCTTGGACTCCCTGGTCAAAGCAGTGCTAAATGTAGAAATTACCTAAAATTTAAAAAAACCATAGTGTAATGTGATTTATTTATTTAAAATTATAGAGATAGTCAATGTATGATAAATAAAGTATATTTATAACATGACTAAAATAACTTTTTTAACAAAATGGTGATATTCTAGAAACTAGATATTGTCACTACAAATAATTGTTGATAAATCACTGGAATCTTTTTTGTATCATGGGGGCTTGCCGAAGGAAAAATTAAAAATTATTCAAAACTCAGAAAGTTATAGATAATTGTTCATAAATTCATGTCCGTCGTTAAAACAAAATATTCTTTAAAGGAGTAAATTGAGACCTTGAAAACTAAAATCGGTTGAGAAACAAATAAGATTCCAGTGATTTATAACAATTGTTTGTAGTGACGATATTTAATTTCTAAAAAATCGTCATTTTGTGAAAAAAGTTATTTTAGTCATGTTAAATACGCTTTATTTATAATACATGGACTATCTCTATCATTTTAAATAAATTAATCACATTACAACTATGGTTTTTTTAAATTTTAGGTAACTTCTACATTTAGCACTGCTTTGACTAGGGAGTCCGAGGAGAACTACCTTAAGCATCCATAAAAGTCTGCCATCATGTTAACGTCCCATTTTCCTTGGTATCGATTCTCCATTACACTTATATCTTGATGAAATCGTTCTCCTTGTTCTGCACTGAAGTCTTCAAGATTAGAAGGGAAGTAACCGAGATGAGAATGTAAGAAATGCATTTTATAGCTCATCAAGTAACCCATATTTTAAAAATTTTTCAACATTTCTTCGACAAGTTCCTTATAGTTCTCACTCTTTTTATTTCCTAAGAAGTTCTCACATACAGATTTGAAACTTTGCCATGCAGCTTTCTCATTGACAATCATTTTTGTCATGAAATTTTTGTCTTCAAATAGAGCACAAATTTGGGGACCATCAAAAATACCTTCTTTTAATTTAGCGTCACTTATTGCGGGAAACTTTTCTCCTAAATACTCGAAACAATCGCCATCTTTATTCAGAGCTTTTACATACTGTTTCACAAGACCAAGTTTGATATGAAGTAGAGGAAGCAGATCCTTTGATGGATCAATCAATGGTGGGCGTATAATGTTCTTCGACCCTGGTTCAAAATCTGCCCTAGTTAACCATATTTTTTGAACATGGTGACTCTGCCTGTCTCTGCTATCCCACAAACATAAGAAGCAGGGATTTTTAGTAAAATCTGATTGTTGTCCTAATATCATGGTTGCAATTTTAAGATCGCCACAAACTTTCCATTGATGTTCAGAGTACTTTATTTTTTGCAATACTATCTCCAAATTTTCATAAGTTTCTTTCAGTTTAGTCGAGTGAGCTATAGGAATATATGCAAACTTATTTCCGTTGTGAAGTAACACAGCTTTGAGACGTCGTTTTGATGAATCAATAAAAAGTCTCCAGTCTTCGTCTTTATGAGTTCGGTTTTAGCTCATTCACTAACCCCTTCACACCTGTACAGAATACTAAAGAGTTTTCTGTATCGTTTGTGAAATATTTTCGAAATCCTTTTTCTCTATATCGGTAAAAAGAAGCTGTTGTTCCTTGTGCCAACAGGTTTTTCTTTTTGAGTACCGAGGCTCGATATTCGGCTCCATCTTTAGGCAGTCCTAGATCTCGAATAAGATCACTCAACTCCTTTTGATTGAAGGTTTGAGGAGCTTTTCTTTCTCCATCTGGCAAGTATTCATCTTCAGAGCTTCCTTCACTCTCGGAAGTTTCTTCCTCAGACAATTCCTCAACTTCCATTTCCTCTGCTACCACTGAATTGTCTATATCCATGCATTCGGATGTCCCAGTTTCATCCTTGACTACTATTATTTCAGGTTTTTTCACTGAAGAAACGTCGGCATACACAATTCTAGATTTAGTAGTCATGTTAAAACCAGTAGTGTTAGTCATACGGAAGTAGCAGTCTTTTTGGCTTGTTGGAGCAGACCATTTCATTGGTTTTGTAAATTTTAAGTTCTGTTGTTGTTTATCTTTTTGCCATCGTGTTAACATTGTGTAACATCGATTAGAAACTTTTTGTGGTACCCACGTTTCATTTTGATTGGCTACTTCCACACCAAAGCATTCATTGTAGTTTGATTGAAAACTGTCTGAGAAAGATCTAAGACATTTTGGAATTCCATACTCTTCACAAACGAAACAAAACAAATCAGGACTTTTATTACATTCATGTGGATGATTTCTTGTATCATTACACTATTTCGAGTATTTAGGAGAAAAGTTTCCCGCAATAAGTGACGCTAAATTAAAAGAAGGTAGTTTTGATGGTCCCCAAATTTGTGCTCTATTTGAAGACAAAAATTTTTTATGGCAAAAATGACTGTCAATGAGAAAGCTGGATGGCAAAGTTTCAAATCTGTATGTGAGAACTTCTTAGGAAATAAAAAGAGTGAGAACTATAAGGAACTTGTCGAAGAAATGTTGAAAAATTTTTAAAATTTGGGTTGCTTGATGAGCTATAAAATGCATTTCTTACATTCTCATCTCGACTACTTCCCTTCTAATCTTGGAGACTTCAGTGAAGAACAAGGAGGACGATTTCATCAAGATATAAGTGTAATGGAGAATCGATACCAACGAAAATGGGACGTTAACATGATGGAAGACTTTTGTTGGATGCTTAAAAGAGACACTGTGAGTAAGAGCAAAAAGAGAAAAAGGAATCCCTTGCACAGGTCATTTGAAGAAAAAAGTTCGTTACAAGAGGAAAAAGGAGTAGAGCAAACGGAGTTGACGTAGTAAGTATAAGAAAAAGAAAAGAAAAAGAAAAAAAAAAACAAAAATCATATGTAGAAAAGAGAAAGAACTTCTTCAATGACACGATTTATTTTTATTTTCCTTTCTCACCATATAATGTTATTTTTATGGGTATGACTTATACCAGCAGAGTTCTCTGCCGTACCAACCACAATGTATTTAATTAAATATTAATGGTTATAAGCTTTTCCTTGAATTCTGAGAGTCGGCGCACAAGGGCAAACTTATTATCTAATTCCTGGTCAAATTTTAGATAAAGCTATTGGAAAATAAAGACGAAATTTGAAAAATCGCAACGTCGTATATTACTATATTAACCTCAAAATATGACATTTTGCGATTTTTTAAATTTCGTCTTTATTTTTCAATAGATTTATCTGAAATTTGACCGGGAATTAGGTAATAAGTTTGCCTTTGTGCGTCGACTCTTGGAATTCAAGAAAAATTTTTTAACAATTAATATTTAATTAAAAACGTTGGGGCCGGTACGGCAGAGAACTCTGTCGGTATAAGGCATCCCCTTAAGCAATTTTACAAGATTTTTTGACATTTTTTCAAAGTAGTGAGGATATAAAAGTCAAATACTCACCAGATCTCATTTTAGACGCCTAAAATTCACATAAATCATACATGAGACACTCACAAAGAAATGTATTGGAACGAAGTTATGCTATTAAATGCAAATTTTCACGATTTTCCGTAGTTTTTCTCGATTGTTCACGGTTTTCCACCATTTTTATTATAAAGATTAAACTAAAGGGCGTAGGGGCAAAATAAACCCTGGATTCGGATTCAGCGAGTCAAAATACACAAAAATCATGTATAATTACACTTATAAAAAAATATTTTGCTTTAACCTATGCTCTTTAATGCGAATTTTCATGATTTTCCGTAATTTTTTTCGTGTTTTCACAGTTTTTCACCAATTTTTCATACTTAGAAGGGTGTACGAGCAAAATAAACCCCGGATTCGGTTTCAGCGCGTCAAAATATACAAAAACCATATATAGTACACTCATAAAAAAATTTATTGCTCATAACCTATATTTTTAGGTGTGAATTTTCACGATTTTCCGCGATTTTTCACGGTTTTTCGCGATTTTAAAAAAATTTTGGGGGTGTCTGGGCAAAACCAACCTTGGATTCGGATTCAGTGCGTCAAAATACATACGAATACATAGGTCTGGTTCCCAGAACAGACCACTTATTTTTTTGTGTGCCGGTGTAATTATTAATGTCACTATTGAAATACTTGGTAATCCATTCTTTGACGCACTGACATGCAATGAACTTCATCAATTTCTAGTGTGTTTGTTTTTAGGTTGCAATAAACAGAGTGAAGCCTTAGTCTGAAAGGATTAATGTAATTAAAAAATATTTATATACTTCTTGGGTTTTGATGCACTTCTATCTGAAAAAATCTTACATCTGACTGTTTCCTGGTTTTACTAATTGTTGGATATCCTTGTTTTAATTGTCATAATCAGTTATCAGAAATATACTCCACATAAATTTTCTTGCATTATTTTACTAGTTGAAGTCTTCTTCTGCAACATTTCTAAACCAAGAAATGCAATGTTTTAAGACACTTTTCCAAAAATTATTATTGCAAACTTTGATATCTACACTGTTACTACACTGAAAAAACTGCATTTTTTATTTCAAAGATAGAAATAATTCTGATCTTGCATCTCACTATTTGCGTGTTTTTAAACACAATTGGCAAAATAGATAAACTGACGTATATTTCACTGATGGAAAAGTTCACAGATGTACTTCACTTCACTAGAGCAATATGTTGTTTTTATCTTACAAGTCCAAGTTATTTCATAAATCGATGTTTCTTTCTCTATGCTAATTTTCATGTTTTCAAAATAATTTGTCAATAGTTATGTTCTGTAATATTTACAGAACAGATGGCTCCTATGAAACATTTGGCACCTCTCACCATAAGCCAATCATTAATCATATTATTCTAAACACTTGGATTTGTTGAAATTTTCACTTGCTACACATCTTGTAAAATTAAAAACAAAAGTTAATAATCTAAGAATCATTATGAGAAAAAAAAGCTTTCTCGATATTCTTTTATGGCAGATATAACTTCTTGAAATTATTATTGATTGAAACTACTATACTGAAATTAATAACTCACACATAATCTTGTAAAACTAAAATCACAACCAGTTTATGAACTAAAATCACTGAGAACAAAAGCTTTCTTGACATTCTTTTTGATATAAAATACTTGAGCATGATGTACTTATAAAATAAAATCTGAAAAAATATTACATCTCACTATTTCCGGGTTTTAATAATGCTTGGTTACCTTTAGAAATCATAAGGTCAATAAAGCATCGATAATTATAACACCATAAAGTAGATCGAGGCTCTGCTAGAGGAATATCTGCAACAGTATTTCTTCTTGTCTTTATTACAGACTTGAGCATAATCTTTTGGTGGTCTCACTGCATACGAAGGTCATTTGATAAGTACCTAGCCTACAAATGAAAACACCAAAATTTTACAAAAAATAAAATTTATTTCTCAATGTAGTCACCTTTTAGTTGAATACACTTGGTCCAGCGGTGTTCCAATTTTTTTAACCCCGTTGAAAAAAATGTTTTCTCTTGGTTTGCAAAATAGGCCTCCGTGGCGGCGATTATTTCGTTATTGGAGTGGAATCTCTTCCCGGCGAGCGAATTTTTTAGGTTCGGAAACAAAAAAAAGTCGCACGGAGCCAAATCTGGAGAATACGGTGGATGGGGCAGCAATTCGTAGCGTAATTCGACCAATTTAGCCGTGGCGAGTGCAAAAGTGTGAGCCGGTGCATTATCGTGGTGGAAAAGCACTTTCTTTTTAGACAAATGGGGCCGTTTTTCTTCTAACACGGCGTCAAATCGGCTCAATAGTTCGGCGTAGTACTGTCCTGTGACCGTTTTGCCCTTCTCCAGATAGTCAATAAAAATCACACCTTGAGAATCCCAGAAAACAGTGGCCATCACCTTTCCGGCCGACGGGACCGTCTTCGCCTTCTTCGGAGCAGGTTCACCGGGTAAGGTCCACTGTTTTGACTGCTCCTTGGTCTCTGGAGTGTAGTAGTGAATCCATGTTTCGTCGACGGTCACCTAACGACGCAAAAACTCTTTTGGATTGCGATTAAACAGCTCCAAACACTGCTCTGAACTGGTCACACGGATGCGCTTGTTGTCTGCAGTCAGCAAACGCGGCACCCATCTTGCTGATAGCTTCCTCATGCCTAAAATCTCATGTAGGATATGCCACACGCGCTCTTCTGAGATGCCTACTATCGCAGCTATCTCGTGCACCTTTAATCGGCGGTCTGACAAAACGATATCGTGTATTTTTGTCACGTTCTCCTCCGTAGTGGCTGTTTTCGGAGCACCTGGGCGTGGATCATCAAAAACCGACGTACGACCACGTTGAAACTCGTTATACCAAAATTTAACGGTCGCCATCGAAGGAGAAGCATCCCCATACACTGCATCCAAGCGTTCTTTAATTTCACTGCGCGATTTCCCTTCCAAAAACAAGAATCGAATCACCGACCGATATTGTTCTTTCTCCATTTTTTCAAAAATCAACGGACACATTTGCTTTCACACGCTCTCAAAAATAAACTACAACTCCGATCCGGCTGAAATTTCGTCTGTAACCGTTTACAGGAAGATACTGCACTGTAGTGTATTTCTGGTGCGATAGTGGCACCATCTGGCGGTGAGGCTAGGTACTTGTCAAATGACCCTCGTAATAATGATTAATTCACATCATCCAACAAGAAAAATTTGTAAGGAATGAATATGTGTCTTATCATAACAACTAACTTAAACCACAAACAATTAATGTTATCTATGAAAATAAGATACAGTCTAAACAGTTTCGTAATATGTTGGCACGTTGTTTGGCACTTGATGATTCATTCTTTGACGCATTGACATGCAATGAACTTCATCAATTTTTAGTGTGTTTGTTTTGATGTTAATATCTTCAAGCATTTGCATTTTAAGCAAAAAATGAAGTGAAGTCTGAGTCTGAAAGAATTAATGTAATTTAACATATTACTCTCAATCGAAAGCCATTTCATTGCTCTACTCAAATCAAAAGATTTTATTTAAAAAGGTTATCTCGTTCAAAAGATATAGAGAGCTGAATTTTATATGTGCTGTTTCCTTTCCGAACTTTCCTTCTCCTTATTCTGGCGTCCGGTTTGCAGCTCTTACGACACTTCCGGTTGTCATCTATCTTACGTTATAAAAATATTATACAGCGTGTCCAAAAAGTCTGGAAACACCCAAATAATTTCTCAGCTGAATTACTATTGGAAAATGTTAAGGTCGCCTTTGTAGTAATTTTTTACGAGGAATCCAATGGTGACCTTGGATTCGACCTTGGACCTCATTTTTGAGGTTATTTCAAGGTCAACCTCATTTTTTTAAATGCTAACCCCTATTTTTTATAGCGGAATCTGAAAGAGCGGAAAATTTTACGTCCGGAAATGTATTAAGGTATGAGGTTGAGGTTACCCCCAGAGGTCAAATTGAGGTCAAAGTATAATTTCTTAAAAATTTCGCGAGTTCAGTGGTAAAACAAAACAAACAAAGGTAAGGTTTGGTAAGTTCGAACGAAGACTTGAAGGTGACCTCTGATTCGACCTTGAACCTCATTTTGAGCCTCATTTTTGAGGTTATTTCGAGGTCAACCTCATTTTTTAAATGGTAACCCCTATTTTTTAGCGGAATCGGAAAGAGTGTGAAACTTTACGTCCAAACATGTACTCAGAACATAGTTCAAGAAGGACCTTGACGTTCATTTGAAGGTCATTTAAACTTAATGACGGTCTGATCTTGTGTAAACTTTTTATCACACTGAGCGAGGTTAATTCTTTAGTAGTTTTCAACGAGAAATCTAATGGTGACCTTGACATTGTCCTTAAAAGTCATGTCAAGTTCAATTTTTTACATTTAGCGTTACCCAGGAACAACGACGTGGACGTAGTAAAATCTGTTCCCTTTGGGGTGCTTGATTTACGTGAGTCCCCTTGCCTCTCACGATGGGGTGCTTGATTTACGTGAGTCCCCTTGCCTCTCACGATGGGGCGCTTGATTTACGTGAGTCCCCTTGCCTCTCACGATGGGGTGCTTGATTTACGTGAGTCCCCTTGCCTCTCACGATGGGGCGCTTGATTTACGTGAGTCCCCTTGCCTCTCACATTTGATTTTTTAAACAGTATAACATCTTATTTCAAGTGCTCGAACTGTTCTCCATTCATTTCTTGACAGTAACCTAATCGATGATAGAAAGCACCAACAGCATTTTCAATCATTTCAGTAGGAATGAGAGCTGATTCATCAATGATCCTTTCACGTAATTCATCTAAGTTTAAGGGTTTTGTTTTGAATACACGATCCTTCAGATAACCCCAATAGAAATAATCTAGAGGCGTTAAATCGGGGACCTAGCTGGCCATTCAATTGCACCTCTTCGTCCTATCCATCGATTAATGAATACTGTATCTAAGTATGTGCGAACGTTTCGTGCATAATGAGCTGCTGCACCGTCCTGTTGATACCATGTGTTATTAAAGTCCTCTCCAGCTATTTCTCTTATAGCAGGAACAATTTGATTCCGCAACATAGTTTCATACTTTTCTGCATTTAAATTGCCATCAATAAAAAATGGTCCTATAATCCTATTATTTAATATTCCAGCCCAGACATTTAATTTTTGTGGATATTGTGACTTGGCTTCTCTTGCCCAATGAGGGTTTTCAACTGCCCAATATCTACAGTTATGCCTATTTACGCTTGAGTCAAGTTGAAATGTAGCTTCATCTGAGAAGACTATATTTGATGGAAAATTTGGATTTTGTACGATGCGTGCCATCATATCATCACAGAATTCAACGCGACGATCGAAATCATCTTCATTTAACTTGTGTATTAGCGTTACTTTAAATGGATGGAACTTCTCTCTCTTTAGTATGTTATGAATAGATGATTTACTTATTTCGTGCACTTGAGCAGCTCTACGAACGGAAGTATGCGGATCTTCGGTGAATGTTAACACAACATCTAAAGATTTCTCTTCGTTACCTGCTGACATTGGTCTGCCTGATCGAGGTAAATCGCTGATAGTGCCGGTATTTTCAAACCTCCTAACAGTTTTTTGAACTGTTGAAAATGATAGTGGAGTTCCACCAACCCTAAATGAAGCATTAAAAATATCTCTTACGGCCCTATAAGATCGCTGCATGTGTCCCCAACCTCTCATCATGAGAATCGTTATTCTTTCTCTATCAGTGAGTTTGTTCATTTTTATTACTCTTCGTAGTAGACCTTATCCAAAAATACTTTTTGAGTTGAAAATAAAAAGAACTTTTAATTTTCAAAAAATATCTTTGGAAGATGACCAACCCTTTTCTGTGGTGGTTATGGAATGAATAATAGTTTATTGTCACTCTAACCATACGAAAAATAACAAGTAATAATGTTCAATATTTAAACGCTTCAAAAAATTTTACAATGAATCAGCTCTCATTCCTACTGAAATGATCAAAAATACTGTTGGTGTTTTCGATCATCGATTAGGTTACTATCAAAAAGTGGATGGAAAATAATTCGAGCACTTGAAATAAGATGTTAGACTGTTTAAAAAAATTAAAAAGTTTACACAAGATCAGACCGTCATTAAGTTTAAATGACCTTCAAATGAACGTCAAGGTCCTTCTTGAACTATGTTCTGAGTACATGTTTGGACGTAAAGTTTCACACTCTTTCCGATTCCGCTAAAAAAATAGGGGTTACCATTTAAAAAAATGAGGTTGACCTCGAAATAACCTCAAAAATGAGGCTCAAAATGAGGTTCAAGGTCGAATCAGAGGTCACCTTCAAGTCTTCGTTCGAACTTACCAAACCTTACCTTTGTTTGTTTTGTTTTACCACTGAACTCGCGAAATTTTTAAGAAATCATACTTTGACCTCAATTTGACCTCTGGGGGCAACCTCAACCTCATACCTTAATACATATCCGGACGTAAAATTTTCCGCTCTTTCAGATTCCGCTATAAAAAATAGGGGTTACCATTTAAAAAAATGAGGTTGACCTTGAAATAACCTCAAAAATGAGGTCCAAGGTCGAATCCAAGGTCACCATTGGATTCCTCGTAAAAAATTACTACAAAGGCGACCTTAACATTTTCCAATAGTAATTCAGCTGAGAAATTATTTGGGTGTTTCCAGACTTTTTGGACACGCTGTATAATTAAAACACTATAATACAATGTAACCACAATGTTCTACTGAGATCTTACCAATAATACTTAAGCTTATACTAATATAAGTGGACGCAAGAAGCTGCCACTAGTCAATAAGGCTATTGTACACAATTTTACGTATTTATACCGGCAGGCGAGAATGTGTGAGTGATGTAGATAGAGAGCACGTAGAGTGGGGAAACTCTTTATAAAGAAACTATTAGTGCAAACTGTAATTTATCACAGTAACAATTTTCTTATTTAAGAGCATAAAAACTTATTATTATTAATGAATGCTTTGTAATCAGATTTTAAATTGTATGTGTCAAATTGCCTATTAAGGTTATTATGTTGCGAATGTATATGCAACATCTCGGATAATAACCGTTTTTTTTAATTTTGTTCTTGATTTAATATTTTAATATTATTGAAATCAATTTGATGGTTGGTTTGTAAAATATGTTCATAAATCGCTAATTTTTCTCTTTTAAATCTACAATCACTCTCATGTTCTTTACATCGTTTTAATAACTTACGCGAAGTTTGACCTACATACGATGCATCGCATTGCTTACAATTTATCTTGTACACCACATTAGTTTTTTCGTTTTTATTACATTTATCTTTTCCTAGCCTGATAAGATGACTAAATTTGATAGAAATCGAGTTAATTAACACTAAATTATTTTTATTACAAATGTTTTTTAGCAAAGGATTGATATATTTAACAAAAGGAAAAACTATAATGCTATTAAGATTTATATTTTTAGAATTATTCTTGCTATTATTATTCATAATCTGTATTAATCGTTTTTCAATATGTTTATTTATAAATTCCAAAGGATAATTGTTTTCTAACAAAATGTCCTTAATCAGACTAAGATTTTTGTCATGGAAACAAACATCCGCAAGATTTATACATTTGTCGACCAAAGAACAAATTACACCCACTTTGTTACTAGTAGGATGGTGAGAATTAAAGTTTAAAACTCTACCAGAAAAAGTTGGTTTTCTATACCAATCACTTAAAATCTTACTTTCATTCTGTATAATCATAATATCTAAAAAAACTTATTTTATTATTGCTAGGTTTCTCAATTGTAAATTGTAAGTTAGTATCAAAACTATTAAACAACTTAACTGTATAATCAATCATACGTTCTGGTACACAAACAACAATATCATCTACATAAGGATAGTAAAAAGGTACCGGAAAACAAATCTTTGATAACGCATAATTTTCTAGATCTTCCATTACAATGTCCGCCAAAATGGGACTAGACGGATTTCCCATAGCCGAACCAAAAATCTGTTTATAATACACATTGTTAAACAAGAAATAATTATTGTGTAAAATGTATTGAATAACTTTAATGAATTCACTAAAATTAAAATTGCAAAATTTATAAAGTTGATTCCAACGTTTTTCGATAGAATTATAAATAAGATAATCTGGAACATTCGTAAATAAACTCACAACATCAAGACTAATAATTACATATCCTGGAGGAATTAAAATGTTACAAATTTTCTTTCTAAAATCGAGGCTATTATTTACATGAGCAGCTGGTCTTTTAAGATTGTTATACAAGAACTTGGCGACAAATTTAGAAATAGAATACGCTGGAGTACTAATAGCTGAAATTATAGGTCTAACAGGGAAATTATCTTTATGTATTTTTATAAGCCCATAACCTCTAGCTAATATAGATTTATTTGATGTCAGTTGTAACTTAACATCATTATCAGAAAAATTATTAACATTAAGCTCTTTTATAAGCATATCCGTACTCTTCTCCAAAGAAGGAGGAGGATTCTTTTTAACAACGCTGTAATACTTCGAGTCAGAAAACAAATTACACATTTTATCTAAGTATTTCTGTTTTTCGATAACCACAGTAGTGTTCCCCTTATCGGAACTAGTAACTAAAAGATCAGTATTATGTTTTAAAAACTCTTTAGTTTTCATCAAATCTATTCTAAGCTTTTTATCAAAATAAGTCAAATTGAATTTTTTATTGTGATATTTCTGTATAATATTCATAATGTTATTTCGTAAATTCATCGCAAATTCAGAATCGACATTAGTTTTTTCATTTAAGAAATATTCCAAATTTTTTATAATCGCCAAAGTATTTTTTTCATTGAGGTTATACGCAAAATTAAATTTTTCCCCAAGCTGTAACATGTCAATAACAAACTGAGGTAAATGAACTTTCGAAAGGTTCACTAACCACTTGTACTTCGACACGACGATCGAGGGATCATTGACCGGGCTATTGTTTTGGTTTAGTACAATGTCCTGTGTATTACTAGTATTATTAGAAATGTATGCGTTTTTAACCATTTTGACTTTATATTTTTTTGCGTAAAGCATCTCAATTTTATTATCCAGTTTTCTTTCCAATTTTTTTAATATAAACGATAATTTAGTATTGTAAAAATGTATAAAACAATCTGTTAAGTTAGTATTAGTCATGGAACTTAATAAGCTCTTTTGACCTTTAATTTTGTTTAAAAGAAATATCTTATGAACATTAATATCTGAGATTTCCATATTTAAAATTCTCTTTTCAGTTTTTTTGACCATTTTTTTCAAATTACATCGTTCCTTATTAGAATGCATCAACAAATGGGATAAATTTTTTACACTATTTTGTATATGAGAAGGCACAATATCGTAAAATCTACAATTGATTAAAAATTTACAATGACAACAAGCTTTTTTGTACTCATATAATAATGTACTGAACTTATAAAAGACTTTTTTAATATGAAAACCAAATTTTTTAAAAATCAGAAATAACACATAACTAAGTTTAAAATCTATTCTTTTTGTTAAAACCGTTTCTATCCTATCCATAATTACCAAAACTATTGAAAACCTTAAATTAAGTAAAAATTTGCGTAGTTGGTCCATTGATGTAACGTTTCCTGGCGAAAAACACGTAAACTTTCAATATTAGTCCAGCAGTTTCCTATAGATTCCAGTAGAAAAATCCAAAATATTAATAACAGTGGTTCCCAGTGGACGACACTGTTGAATGTAGGAAGTAATGTATCCTACAAGTCGTGTTGAAAACCCAACGACAGCACTAATCGTATAAATGACGCAAATGGCAGCGATGAATAATTATAGTTTCTCGAGTGGAAGCGAATGGTTCTACTGCCCAACAAGGTAATGGAATAATAATAACACAAAATTATCAATTCCAAAACAACATGTAATCATCATCATAAACAGTGCTGTAAACCTAAATCGGTAAGACATTTCTTATAATCTCACAAATTCCACTCTCCATATATTTTATCATATGTACACATATCTATTTTTAAGACTGTATATTGTATATAATCTCTGAAAAATAAAACGAAAATTTTGAAAAAGTACACGTGTTTATTTTTCTCATACACTCCTAGCCAAATATCCACTCATCCTTATCATCTTAAAGATTAACATTCTATTTATTTATGTAAATTTATACAAATACGTTTCCGTCTCTAACAACTGTATACAAAACTCTAACAACTGTAACTAAAATATTCAAACTTTTTAAATTTATTAAAATGTTATAAACTATCGTAAATTATTTATGCAAATTTATGCAAATGTCCATCCATCTCTAACATCAGTATTTATGTAAAAAACAACAATATGTAAATTTATGCAAATTTTTTTAAAAATTCACCACCCACTACCACCCTCTCCTCACACCGCCCTCTCTCGCCGCCTATCTCACCGAGCGTTTCCGCCGACGCCAGCTCATCGATGTCACTGTACGCCGCTCCGACAGGCGCCCACCACAACCTTTTGTACCGCACACGCCGCGCACAGAGGCCTACAAGCACTCCTTCACCCTTGAGGCCATGTCTCTACTCAACTCGCTAAACGTAATAGAATTCTCACCCGCGAAACTATTGGCGTTTAGGCAATTTCTTTTTGGTGCTCTATTCGCAAGAGACATGGCTGACTGGGCTCGGCGTGTGCGAGATGAGCGGCTCTCCACCACACTACTAAATATTCCGCGAGCTCGGCTCTAGCGCATTCATCTGCTCTCGTTAGCTTTCGTTAAATTTACTTCACCGCCGTCACCTGCATCACCGCACACACTTTCACCTCTACAACTCTACACACTTTTTACACACTTTCGTCAAACTCACCATTACCGTATCTCTGCGCTACACCTCGTTTCATACCTTTGTAATAGCCATCTCTCACATCTCTCGCTACCGCAATCACATTCATTTATTTTTATTTTTATTTTTATTTTTATATTGTTACTTATATTGTTATATCTTTATATTTTTTATATGTTTTTATATTTTTATATCTCTATATTTTATACACTTTATCTCATTGTTACTCACACATCATAGTTTATATATACACATTGTATTATTACTCTGAGCGCCAGACGGGGTTAAACCCCAAGGCGTTAAATAAAGAAAAAATCAAAAAATCAAATTTCCTCACTCCCATACATCACCTCCCATATCACCATCCACCTCCCACCTTCCATCTGCCAGAACCGTACCCGAAGACCCCACCACACACACATCCTTATCTACACAATGACGTCACTGACGCCAAGACACTCTTATCTTCCCTCCCATCTGCCAGAAACGTACCCGAAGCTGGAGCCAAGACTCCCTTATCTCCCTATGACGTCACAGGGTCTGCCAGAAGTGTACCTCTACTACTTGCGGCTTCTATAAATTTTACCTACAACCCAGTAGTTGAAAAGACACAAAGTGATAAAAATCAATATTAATTAATTAAAATGATATCCCAAGTCTTTTTTATGCACGATATGACATAACAAACTGTGCACTATTTATGAAAACGCAATGAATAGTGCTAGTCTTCGTAAGTACTTATCGAGCTGTGTTCTTTTTCGCCGGAGCCCCGGGAGTCGTGCTGCTTTTCGTCCGAGCCCTGTGAGTCGTGCTACTCTTCGTCCGAGCCCCACGAGTCGTGCTTTTTTTTTCGTCCGAGCTCCGCGAGTTGTACTACTCTTCGTCCGGGCTCCGCGAGTTGTACTACTCTTCGTCCGGGCTCCGCGAGTTGTGCTACTCTTCATCCGAGCCCCGCGAATCGTGCGTTTTTTCGTCCGAGATTTTGAGCTGTGCTCTTTTTCATCAGAGAGTTTGAGCTATGCTAGTCTTCAACGAGTTCTGTGAACAGTGTTTTTCTTCGTACGAGGCGTCGATATAGCTATACCTATTCAAAAGGCTTCAGATATTGATTCGAATGATTCCGACAAAGCTGAGGAACATGATTGGTTCCGAAATTGATCTTCCTCCTACTCCTACTACCTGTCAAGAGAGATCAGCTATTGATTTAGAAAACCCTTTTTTAACAGAAAGTAGCTATAACATGCCACAAACCTTTAATGCAATTGATTTAGAAACTTCCTGGTTAATAGAAACTAGTTGTAACATGCCACAAAGCTTTGATGCAAAAGAGCCATCTTGTTCAGGAATGCAAAGCAAATTGGATTTTGATTGTGACTCTACCGAAAAATCCAAAAATGCTGGTGTTAAAACTAAAACTTATGAAACTTCACTTCAAAAATTGCAAGATGAAATTAAGAATTTAAAACGACAGTTAAACCAAAAACATAAACAATGTAAAAAAGCACAACATGCGACTAAACAAGCGAATGCAAAAAGTGTAACGTATGAACAAAAAGCTCTTAAACCTTCTAAAGATATTCGAAATAGAAATAAAAAAATTAAGAATCTTGAGCGTAAAATTCAACAATTTAAGGAAGCAGTTTCTTTTTATGATGATTATTTAAAGCTTAATGCTAACGTATTCAATTTTTTTTTAAATGCAAATGAATCATAACAAACGGAGAAAGTGATCCAATGAGGAAAAAGAGTTTGCTATTAATTTATTTTATAAGTCTCCAAAAGCTTATTGTTATTTGCGTGACCAAAAGAAGTTTGCTTTGCCGTGTATTCGTTTAATAAGGTGATGGATTAACGAACTTGATTTTAGTCCCGGAAATAACACTAAGTTATTAGAATTATTGAAAATAAAATCAAGTACAATGACTCAAAAAGAATGGGAGTATGTATTAATGTAGGATGAAATGAGTATAAAATCGTATTTAGATTACAACCCAAAAAAAGATTTGATTGAAGGTTACACTGATATGGGAAAACATGGTCGCAATAAAAATCACGTTAATCATGTTTTAGTTTTTATGTTACGAGGTAGGCAGAATGATTGGAGACAGCCTATTTGCTATTATGTTCCCTATAACAGTGTAAATGGAAAATTATTGCATAAAATCATTTTAGATGTTATAGATTACGTTGAAGACGCCGGTTTTATATTAAAATCAATGGTAAGCGACCAAGGATCGCCAAATCAATCGTCCATAAAAAAAAATTGGGTATAACAAAAAATGAGCCATTTATTGAACGACATAATCGTAAAATTTTCTTTAACTTTGATGCTCCCCATTTACTTAAATGCCTGCGTAACACTTTTTGTAAACATCAATTTGAAGTAAATGAGAAATCCGTTTCATGGGACGCGATTCGGGCATTGGGAAATCGTGAAAAAAATCTACCAACTAAATCCGCCCCTAAACTAACAGACAGACATCTAGATACAAATTCTTTTCAACTAATGAACGTTAGTCTTGCAGCTCAAATTTTTAGTAAACGTGTTTCCTCAGCTTTACTAGCAGGTGCGCTCGCACCAGAGCAACCTTTAATTCATCCTGATTGTATAGAAACAATAAATTTTATTAAAAAAGTAAACGACCTTTTTGATTGCTTAAACAGTAGAAGTTCTCGAGATGGTAATCCTTTGCGTCGTCCTTTATCAAAATTAAATTCTCAAGTAGTACAGTATTTGAAAGAGTCCTTGATTTGGACCGAAACGTGGAAATGCGTTGATAAAAACGGTAATTCCCTATCCTTTGACGGTTTTTATTTGATGGTTAATAGTATACTTTTGGGAAGATATGGCAGCAAATGATGGAGTTTATTTGTTAACGACGCGTTTAAATCAAGATCCATTAGAAAATTTATTCTCTGTTTTAAGAAGTCGTTCTGGTCACAATCAAAATCCAAGCGCAATGCAAGTAAGGCATAATTTGCTGTATAGCATTACTGCAAAGGCTATAGCGGGATAAGATGGTCAAAATTGCACTCACCTGGATTTTTTTTTGGGATTGACCATTCGAAACCACATAATTGAAAACCTCTCTAGCCAAATTTTCAGCTCCCTAGGTGGTGATTTGAGTGTCCTAACCTAAAAAACGTATTTTTTCGAAAAAAAATTTTTCCGCTCGACCCTTTCTTTAAAAAAATCTGAAAAAATTCACGGACGTGTGTTTTTGAGCAAGAAAAAAGCCTGATTTTTTTCAGATTTAAAAAAAAAAAAATTGAGCTCAGCAAAAATTTTTTAAATTTTCAATGATTTTTTAGGTTATGTAGGTAATTTTTGGCTAACTTGTAAATAATGATTTTTTGTGTATTTTTTCCCGTTCTTTCAAATGGCGGTGTCCGAATTTGCGTTTTCGAGCGGAAACATACTCAAAATTCGAAAAAACCGATTTTTTAAGCATTTTTCCCATGTTTTTGGCACATAACCTCAAAACCAATAGCTAAATAAGTGTTTATGAACAATTTTTTTTCAATTTCTTTCGATATCTTCGAATTCCACTGTCAGAACTACCATTTTTGCATAAAATAATGCTATAAAATCAAATTATAAACATTTTTTTCGTGTTTTTACCATGTTTTTCAATACGTGTTAGGGCATATAAAAATAATCTAAAAATTTTTAGAATCGAGTATTACTTCGTCGGTAGCTACAAAGGGCCTGATATAGCCTTTTAATTAATTATTTTTATTCAAATTCATTTGTAGATAAATAAAAATGAGTAAATATTTCTAATAGAAATTAATTATTATAAATATGTTATGAATATTTTTGTGCTTTTATTAAAACAATAAAACAAGTATGTACCATTTCATATTTGACCTTTATTCTTGCGAGGATTGTTTTTAGAAGTTCTATTTGACAAAATTACATGAGTAATAATTTTTAATATTGAATTATAATAATATTTTTAATCCTCGTCACTATCTTCGTCTATTACAGGACCAATATCTGAAGTAGTAAATAATTCGGAAAGAACTTTCGCTGGTCTAATAATTTTTTACTTATATCTTGCATTACTGAGATACTATATGACTGCAGCAATGTGAGAACAGGATTCTACAGTTCGTAATCCATTGGCACAGTCACACGCATGGCGTAGGATACCGCTGTATCCAATTGAGTTAGGTTTGTATTCGATGTAGCATCTGTAAGTCTTACTGTTAATATGCCTGGACCTTATTAATACTTTAATGATATTTGGTTTGATCTTAATATATTCCAAATTGATATTGTTACTATCATCTATTAACTCAGCCAAATAGCATACGGCTTGACCTAATTGATAGGTACCTGAAAAAAATATTTTGAGATCTCTTTCAGTCATCTCCGGAAAGTCAATGATTTCTTGGGATGTTAGCTTGATCGCAGTAGTGGGCCGTCTAGACCATCTGGTTGTCTCAGCTTCTAATGCTAAAGTATTTTCACTTTGATTAGAATTTAACATTCTTTCGATGATTATACCTTGTAAGCCACCGTCATCTTTATCGCTATTCAAACGCTTACCAAAAAGGTTGTTGAGAAAACATGCAATTCTACAATATGCACCAGCTTTTAGTAAAAGTTTATTATCTAATTGCTGGTGAAGAAGCTTATACTTTTTACCAAGAATACCATGAACAGCCTCTACAACCCATCTCAATTTTGTAACGGAACGAGATTCATTCGATTCAGTCGTACTCAAGTTGGGTCTATTTCCCTTTAAGGCAGGCATGAGAATGTTAAAGCCAAGACTTTTTAAATAAGGTATCACATCCCTAAAACCTCTATCTACAACGCAAACATCACCTTCTCTCATAATAGTTCTTATACCATTTGGATCATCCATTACTTTCTTCATGATGCTTGTATCATTTTCTGTGGCTAAAAACGGACCAGGGACATCAACACCGAATCCGTCTGTGGTGCAAATAGTGAATGGCTTGGCCAAAGGATATTTCTTCTGACCTGAATATGACTTTCTTTGGTATTCATTATTTTTACTTTTTTGGTGACGTAAGTAAGTTCCATCAAAAACCAAAACAAGCTCGTTCTCTAATTTAAACAGTTTTTTTGCATAAATGGAAGTGTGATCACGTATGAGATCCTCCCTTTTAATACTTTTTACTCCAAAATATTTCGGTAGGACATCTTTTTCAAATGAGTTAATTACTGATTTACAAAAATCTGAAACTTTTATTTCGTTTTCTATTGCGAAAATAGACGAAATAAAATTATTCGACGATCCAGTTCGTAATTTAAATAAACATATAACCAGGGCTTGTGTAACGTCTCTAAAATCCGATGATCTTATGGAAACTAATAATTTTCTCAGCTCTTGCAATTGATCAGTCGAAATACTAGTAAAAGAGAATAATTGTTTTTCGCTAAGCTCTAATGATTTTATTTTATCTAAAAATGTTTCCGAGGCTAAATCTGAAATTTTTTTTAAAAATAAACATATTTCATCTGCAGTTAAAAAACTCGTGTTACTATATATCTTTATTAGTTTCAGGTCATCATCAAAAAATCGTTTTTTTATTAAATGCTCGGTACAAATTCGATTGCCATTTGGAATAAAGATTTGCATTTCTTTGAAAAATTGCAGTTTTGCAGTCATTGGTACACATGTCAAGTTATTTTTGTTTCTACAAACGCAACATGCTGTATGAGAAATCATAGTTCTTTTGAGGGGCAACTCGGTGGAAGGTTTTTTTTCTACAGTTGGTTTTAATACTACCTCAACAACGCTCCCTGAACTCTGAGAGCTGGGTATTTCCGAGCTTGACTGCGAACTCATTGGCTGACTTTGATCACTGGTTGAAGGTTCTACTTTTCGTGTCCCAAAAAAAAACAAGTCTTCTACATTTATCGCAAAGTTTAAACCCAATGTCAACATTATCTACATTTAACTGCTCACAAACTGCTTCGACTTCACTAGCTGAATTAATGATCTTAATCTGAGCTGATATTTTACTGAGATTTCGCTTGAAGCAGTTGCAACATTGATCAGTATCATCAAATTCATCCATGTTCGATGTAAAAACTAAAATGGAGAATATTTAAGATATATTATGGGATCATGAATATAATTACAAAAAATATCGGTGATCTTTAAACAGTTACTTGTGTAATAATCAATCTTTTTTAAAGCTAAGCCATTATGTAATTATCACAAAATTAATGAATTTGATTATTATTTTATATTAAAATGATTTTTTTCACCAAGAAATATAATTCACTTAAAACTATTTTGATAATAATTAATGAATGGTAAATGTTGGATATTGTGAATATTCCGCCTTCTGTATATGAACGTACGTATGAGACACAAACAGCGCGACACACGTATACACACATGTAAGTCTCCCCTTCCTAGTGTATCTACGACTATATAGGTATGTCGAGCGGCAGTGAGCGACGCGCTATACTCTATCCCTAGTCTCGGACGCCCAGCATGTAATATCTCGCGCATGGCGCAGGCAAGCGCCGATTATAATCATCAATTACACTTAACTCTAATAAACTAGTCATTCTTTTAAGCCAAATAAAAGTATTCATTTCAGTACACCTTTCCACCAACTCCAACAGTAAAAAATTAAATATTTCTTGAAATGTGGACTGTATTCTGTTTTTTGTTAGGTATTGTCGGAAATTGAGATGACGATCTATTCTAGTTGACTCGAAAGTACAAGTATAGACATAGATAATTTAAGCAAAACGAAACCTTTATAAAGAGAGGGTTCTCTATTAAGAGAGAGCTTTGAAATACACTTCTTTTAACGCTCACCTTTGTAAGAATGAGATTATCTATATATAAATACTTTTTTGGCAACTTGCTTGCGGAAAGCTAAGTAACATCTAGTGATTACAATCCCATACAATCACTAAAAAAAAGAGATATGTTCTTAATTATTTATAATATTGTTTAAAACCTGGACCATCATTATTATCAATTTCCTTTAATATTAACTACTATTAAAATACTATTACAATACTAATAACATGTTGTGAAATTATATAGTGCAATATTTCATTATATGTAGGCTAGGCTTAAAACTGTGCATGACAATGCTTGATAGCAAGTTCTTATAAATAAAATATATATTTTCAATGAAAAAATTTGACCTTTTTTATTAGTTAATAAAAAATTTATTGGATTTGCAACATATTCCAAGATACTAAAAGTTAATTAAATCTATACAATATTGTACTTAATCATCAATTCAGTTACCAAATATGTTGCACAATGGGTGCATTTCTCAATTTAATAAAAACCTCTACTCATTGGAAAAACCCATTTTATTTATGAGAAGATGATATTAAGTATAGTGATACGAATTCTTAAATCCCACATCTAATATTTTTAAAAACTTTCCAGACAAAAAAAGCTCGATTTATGACTGCATTACACAGTGTTATTTCACAACGCATTAAAAAAAATTAGTAAACTGTTCAAGATTTGTTTAGGTTTATACAACATGGTAAATGAGATAAAATTAAAAAAAAAAATTTTGATCGCTTTACCTAGAAAGCATTAAAAGTTTACAGAAATGAAATATTTAATAAACTCGATGCTAGTAGATTTCATACATTTTGATAATCACCAATTTCTATCAATAGTATGTTCGTGTACTTATCAAATTTAATTGTGCAATAAACAGTGGTTTACAGAGTGGTTTTCCAAAACATACTTTAAAAATGTATAACCTGGCAATTAAATATTTAGTTTGTGTAATGGTGCAAAATAACCGATACTTTCATTTGATAAAATTAAATAAGAAAAAAAAAGAATAGTAATATTCTTCATACATATATCCGGAAAAAACTTACAACATACAAAACAGATGCAAAAACTAGCAGACTTCCCAACAAAAGTTGTACTTAAATATTTGAGAAAAAATTAATAAGTTTTCGACTATCCTTTTAAATAGACTTACAACTAGCAAGAAATTGTGATGTACTGTTTTAGTAGCAAGTATTTAAAAAAGTATTGTTCTTCATTTTAGATAAACAATATACTCACTCAAACTCAGTTCAATAGGCCGGTTACACTCAAAAAAATATAAGGACCAGATACGGAAATACCATGGTTTGGTCTATATATATGAGGAACAGTGCTTATTCCTGCTGTTCCTCGTATATATAGATATACTAACCCATGTTATTTCTGTTCGCTTCACAAGTGAACAGACCATTCCGGTCGTTTCTCCTGTCTAATCAACAAAATAAATTAGTTAAAATAGACAATTTGAGTTAAATAGAATGAAGAAAAGTAACATTTTTTTATTTTATTTTATTATATTTTAACACAATTTGTCTATTTCAACTCTTTTTTTATAACTAGACAGCAGAATCGACCGAAATAGTCGGTTCACGAGCGAAACGACCAATAAAAAAGACGCCCCCCACATGTTGATATTCAATTACTGAACTATTTCAATCGTTTGTTACTTTAAAGCATATTTTTATCATTATAATTATGCAGACCGGTAGTTGAAGTACAGATGAATATATACTCCATGCGGCACTTGACTATCTGCATATCAACTCATAATAATTAATATTGATGCATAGTTACAAATACATAAATATGTTCATATGTTTCACGAATAATTCTGTAATATGCAGTTTCCCTGCGCCTGAAAAAGGCTATATCAGGCCCTTTGTAGCTACCGGAGAAGTAATACTCAGTTCTAAAAAATTTTTTTCATTAAAAAAATTTTTAGAATATTTTTGTATGTCCTAACACGTATTGAACGATCTTCTTTGAGGTTATGTTACGAAAACATGGTAAAAAACACGAAAAAAATGTTTTGTAACTGGCTAAAAGCTGTCCCCGGTGCGCTATATCTCAACGCGGGCTTACCAATGAACGGCGCAGCAATTGACAGGTGCGAGCACTTACTCGTGCTAACCCTCGACGATTAGCGGCCCGTCAGCTCCGTGCTGTTGCTCGCCGTCGGCTGCTTTCAGCAGCAGCCGCGCCTTTTCGCTCCGTTACAACGCGCGACTTCGTCGTCGCGCTCTCTCTCTCAAGCGTGCTGCCCCAACTACTCAGTATCACGCGAGTACTACGTACTCGCGACCGTGGAGGCCGGCGGTATTCTTCACCGTGCCACCGAATAGGGAATTGAAAGTAGGATACGTGAAATAATACGCGAACAAGTAAAAGCAAAGAATTATCTTTATTGCCCCTGGAGGCTGTGCACTATATACACGCGGAGCGCGTACTCTAGGTACCCGCCGATTCGGGTGGTGCGCCCGCGCACGCGAAGTACGTGTGCTCTGCCGCACACACGTACGCGCAAAAGCGGCTCACGCCGACGTAGGCCGATCGCCCCGCTCGAACGGCGCTCACGCGCGCGTCGGCGGCCTCGCTCGCTCGTCCGTGTTCCGCTCTCCGGACGTACGTCGTTCACGGGGAGAGCGCGCGTCCGTCTGGCCAGGACTTACCTCAGTTGCAGCGAGAAGGCGCGGTTGAACGCACTCGGCGGTGCCTGCTGCAGCGCGCCGCTGTCTCTCTCTCTCTCTCTCCTTCGCAGCTACGGGCCTCGCCTTTCTCTCTCTCGCTCCCTCGAGTAGGCTCGGCTGCTGATAGTCCTCGGTCGCGAGTCTCTCTCTCACTCGCTCCCGTGAGTGAGCTCGGCCGCGCTGCTCTCTCTCGCTCTTTCGCTGCCGCGGTCGAGTGTGGCTCTCTCTCCCTCTCCCTCGACCACCGGCGAACGCGGTTCTCGGAACCATGCTGCGTCTCTCTCTCCCTCTCGTGCACTCCACTGCACTTACTCCGCGATCTTGCCGCGATCATCGTGCACTTCACTTCGACTCTCTCTCTCTCTCTCTCTCTCTCTCTCTCTCTCTCTCTCTCTCTCTCTCTCTCTCTCTCTCTCTCTCTCTCTCTCTCTCTCTCTCTCTCTCTCTCTCTCTCTCTCTCTCTCTCTCTCTCTCTCTCTCTCTCTCTCTCTCTCTCTCTCTCTCTCTCTCTCTCTCTCTCTCTCTCTCTCTCTCTCTCTCTCTCTCTCTCTCTCTCTCTCTCTCTCTCTCTCTCTCTCTCTCTCTCTCTCTCTCTCTCTCTCTCTCTCTCTCTCTCTCTCTCTCTCTCTCTCTCTCTCTCTCTCTCTCTCTCTCTCTCTCTCTCTCTCTCTCTCTCTCTCTCTCTCTCCAAGTCTTCGCGCACGGGGGACGAGCAGCTGCCTCAGCTACGGCAGAAGCGATACTGCCGGGCTCTGTCTCTCGCTCTCCTTCCCCCTCGCGCAAGGTTGTCGCGAGTTTTTATTTCGGGGCTCATTGTGTGTCGTAGTTGCGCTCGGTACTTTTCGCACAGCTACACGTGCGAGCAACAACACACACACACGCAAGCCCGCGGAGAAATACAAGGACAAGCCTGACTCTATTTGTGAATCCTCATGCCACAATTGTCGGCCTTGCCTTCTCCAAGGCCGCGGTATGTTTATGTTTTGGTCAACTACCTATGTGTATACCGTGCGTCGGAGATCGGGTCGATCGGAGCTCCGTGTTCGCGCACAGACACACACACAGACGCGCCTGCCGTTACACCCCCCGTCCAGACGCGGACTATACCCTGGATAGTCTGCTCTGTATCCTTGAATCCCTTACACGGGGGCGCGTCGACTACCTCCCCGGAGAGATATCGCAGGACTCGAACTTCCGTCCGTTCCTGCCTCGTACCGATTTACCTCCCTCTCCTTTTCGTCGTTGCCCTCGGAACTTCCGCGTTCTATAGGGCTTTCAGGGGTTTCTCGGATTCCTCCTCCTGCCGTCCGTATCGCGACGCGAACCGATCCGCGCGGGCGTCCCCAGGGCGCTTTCACCCGATCGCATGACGCTCGCTGCTCGGTGGCGCTCCGCCGGCTTTCGGTGGGTCGCTCTTCACCGGTCGAGCCCTCGGCGGTCGCAATCTCTCATTCTTGAACGGCTTCTTCGTCTCTTGGAGGCGATGTGTCGTTATTCCAGGGGGAAATCCCCCCTTCTGCTAGTTCGTACGATGGAAGGATTCGTCTCCCTCGCTCCGTATCCGACCCGTCAGTGTTCACGAGTTCACTGCGTGTCGTCAGCAGACGAACTCGTTTACCGAGGGCCTCTCGTTCGATTCGGGCACTCTCGGCGAATGCGACTAGGCACCCGGCAGTCCCAGCACTTCAACGGCCCGTACGCTGCCGCACTCGTGCCGACTGTTCCGTCGAAGCCTGTTCCTGCTCGCTTGTCGATGTTCGTCCCGCTACTCGAGCTGAACGGGCCGCTGCTATCTGAGCTCTCCTTCCGATATCGCCGAAATTTTCTGTTCTTCTTTTTCTTTTTCGGTCTCTCTGGCGATTCGGTCCGAGACGCAGACGTCTCTGATGAAGAGGCTGACAGCGCGGATCCGGAGCTGATCTGCTTCATCTCTTCCAAAATCATTTGGGAGAAGCGCTCCAGCATCTCGTCCAGCGTTTCATTGCTCTGGGAGGACGGTACCGGCGGCGGCTCCTTGTCCTCAACCGCCGCTCTCTTCCCCTTAACGGTGCCACTTTGGGTGCCCTGTGCGCTAACTCAGCGTAAACACGAGCATCTGGTGGAGGCGGGGGCTTATAACGCTTTTCGGCGTGCCCCGCTAACTCGGCCTCCACCGCTGTGTCGGATAGCGTATCGACATCGGCGAATTCTCCTCGTCTAACCCGCTGCTGCAGTCTGGCTTCGTATTTCGACGAAACGTTCCCAGCTGGGTTTCGAGGGGTGGTGGTGGCTTCATCTTACTCATCATTGACTCGGGGCAGGTGATGAAGTCACGCCCCGAATTGTCGGGTCCTTGAATGCGCATCTCCACCTCGTGGGCTAAGCGCTGGTGGAACCGGTCTTTCACGCCGACCCATCGATGAATTTTCCGGCGAAATTCATTCCATGTGGACCAACCCTGTCTATGGGAACGGATCCACACCCCTGCCACACCGACGAAGAGTTCGGGCAAAGCACTTAGTTTCTCGTCTTCTGGGAGCTTTGCCAGGGCCCATTTCTCTTCGACTCTATCGAGGAACAAGTCGATATTTTCCTCTCGATCTCCGGCGAACCTCATTCCCACCGTCGAACTACTTGACCGACATCCCTTGGTGTTCCGCCGGTGGTATCTTTGAAGTTGTGTCTCGCCGTCAGCAACGTCCATCCCGCGAATCGCGCCGTTGCTCAGAATCGGAAGTGTTCCGCACTTGATTCTGAGCCCCCCCCCCTCTCCAGGCATCGCCGAGGCTCGTTCGGCGCGGGAGCGGGATGGGTGGCGACGGTGATATTCTATTAACGGGGGATGGTTGCTGTATGCTGACTCTTCTTATCGTTCTTCCATCTTGTCCGAAGTTCCTCGCTGCGGTTTCTTCTTCCTGTGGCAGACAGGTGGGCGTCGAGTTTGCCGAATCGTCGTGATTGGCCTCTCCACCTGTCCCGACGAGCTCTGTCGTGTCACACGTCGGACGGGTTGTTGGCTTGCCAGTCAATGTCCGGAGGGTCTCTTCTATCCTCCGCAATCTGGCTTCCATTCCCTCGACATATGCTGCCCACTCGTTCGGGACTTGAACCGTCGTACCGTCCGCCGTCGTAATCGTGTGCGTTGTGCCATTTTCCAATTGACGTCCGGTACTCTCTTCAGCCTCGGTCGAGTCGCCCTCAATTTGTGCACCTGGGGCCTCCGCTGCCCGTACAGTGCTTCGCTCGAGGCACTGTGCTTCTGTCGCGTCCGACTTCAGTACCTCGAGTGGATGTGGCTTGTCGCTGGTGGAGATCACGTGATTCACGAACGCTTCACGTGTGTTCATGCGCTCCAACAGTGTTGAATCTTCATCATCGGCGGCTAACCCCGCAAAATCCCTGGGATCGTAGTCGCCGGATAGCCACCGGCTGAGGCGGACCAATCTCGTGAACAGTCTGCCATTCATTCTTAAACCGAGGATTTGCATGTATTGCTGTATCTCTTCATCGCTGAGGCACCTACACCAATCCTCGACGGCTTTTTTTACCGAACCCGCCATCGCTGATTTGACTAATCGCTGTCAAAATCTATTCAGCGCAACTCGTTTACGGGTTATTAGCCGTACGAAACTCGCTCTCAACAAGTTCTAATTACTCTCGGAGTGTATCTGTGCGCGGCTAATTGATCGCACGCACGTATCTGGTTGGCGCACCAAAACTACAAAAAGTAAAAAATAAATACAATCTAATTTTGCCGCCTAACCAGGTACACTCCCTTTGAGTGCGTGTGTCTGTTTCGGTTCGACTCCCAGTTGAGGTCTCAGCTGGCAAACGTTAAATCGCTACTTTTATCTCAAAAAGTCAAAACAAAAAAAAAAACAAACATTTTCGCGAAACTGTTTCCAAGATATTACACGCAACTTTCCGGTCGAGAAAAAAAATTGTTTATTTCTCCCTGTCGGTCTCTCGTACCGGCAGAGTCCACACACACACGCTTACACACGTAAGTTACCGAGCGCTCGCGAAATTTGCTACGCGACGCGTCGCGGTTATCTTCACCACCCGTTTTTCCTTCAATCCGTAGGAAAAAGAATCAATTTCCCTGCACGCTCTTCGGTGGCAGGTGTCCGTGTATCCACACGTTATGGGCGCCAGTTGTAACGGGTTAAAAGCTGTCCTCGGTGCGCTATATCTCAACGCGGACTTACCGATGAACGGCGCAGCAATTGATAGGCGCGAGCACTGACTCGTGCCAACCCTCGACGATTAGCGGTCCGTCAGCTCCGTGCTGTTGCTCGCTGTCGGTTGCTTTCAGCAGCAGCCGCGCCCTTTCGCTCCTTTACAACGCGCGACTTCGTCGTCGCGCTCTCTCTCTCTCGAGCGTGCTGCCCCAGCTACTCCGTATCACGCGAGTACTACGTACTCGCGACCGCGGAGGCCGTCGGTATTCTTCACCGTGCCACCGAATAGGGAATTGAAAGTAGGATGCGTGAAATAATACGCGAACAAGTAAAAGCAAAGAATTATCTTTATTGCCCCTGGAGGCTGTTCACTATTTACACGTGCGGCGCGTACTCTAGGTACGCGCCGATTCGGATGGTGCGCCCGCGCACGCGAAGTACGTGGGTGCTCTGCCGCACACACGTACGCGCAAAGGTGGCTCGCGCCGACGTCCCACGCGCGCGTCGGCGGCCTCGCTCGCTCGTCCGTGTTCCGCTCTCCGGACGTACGTCGTCCGCGGGGAGAGCGCGCGTCCGCCTGGCCAGGACTTACCTCTGTTGCAGCGAGAAGGCGCGGTTGAACGCGCTCGGCGGTGCCTGCTGCAGCGCGCCGCTGTGTCTCTCTCTCTTTCTCTCTCTCTCTCTCTCTCTCCTTCTTCGCTGCTACGGGCCTTGCCTTTCTCTCTCTCGCTCCCTCGAGTAGGCTCGGCTGTTGATAGTCCTCGGCCGCGAGTCTCTCTTACTCGCTCCCGTAAGTGAGCTCGGCCGCGCTGCTCTCTCTCGCTCTTTCGCTGCCGCGGTCGAGTGTGGCTCCCTCTCCCTCGACCACCGGCGCACGCGGTTCTCGGAGCCGTGCTGCGTCTCTCTCTCCCTCTCGTGCACTACACTGCACTTACTCCGCGATCCTGCCGCGATCCTCGTGCACTTCAATTCGTCTCTCTCTCTCTCTCTCTGTCTCTCTCTCTCTCTCTCTCTCTCTCTCTCTCTCTCTCTCTCTCTCTCTCTCTCTCTCTCTCTCTCTCTCTCTCTCTCTCTCTCTCTCTCTCTCTCTCTCTCTCTCTCTCTCTCTCTCTCTCTCTCTCTCTCTCTCTCTCTCTCTCTCTCTCTCTCTCTCTCTCTCTCTCTCTCTCTCTCTCTCTCTCTCTCTCTCTCTCTCTCTCTCTCTCTCTCTCTCTCTCTCTCTCTCTCCAAGTCTTCGCGCACGGGGGATGAGCAGCTGCCTCAGCTACGGCAGAAGCGATACTGCCGGGCTCTGTCTCTCGCTCTCCTTCCCGAGTTTTATTTCCGGGCTCATTGTGTGTCGTAGTTGCGCTCGGTACTTTTCGCACAGCTACACGTGCGAGCAACTACACACACACACGCAAGTCCCCGGAGAAATACGAGGACAAGCCCGACTCTATTTGCGAATCCTCATGCCGCAATTGTCGGCCTTGCCTTCTCCAAGGCCGCGGTATGTTTATGTTTTCGGTCAACTACCTGCGTGTATACCGTGCGTCGGAGATCGGCTCGATCCGAGCTCCGTGTTCGCGCACATACACACACACAGGCGCGTGCCGTTACAGTTTATAATTTAATTTTATAGCATTATTTGATGCAAAAATGGTAATTCTGACAGTGGAATTTGAAGATATAGAAAGTAATTGAAAAAAAATTGTTCATAAACACTTATTTAGCTATTGGTTTTGAGGTTATGTGCCAAAAACATGGGAAAAATGCTTAAAAATTCGGGTTTTTCGAATTTTAAATATGTTCCGGATCGAAAACGCAAATTCGGACACCGCCATTTGAAAGAACGGAGAAAAATACACAAAAAATCATTATTTACAAGTTAGCCAAAAATTACCTACATAACCTAAAAAATCATTGAAAAATTAAAATTTTTTTTTTTAACGGAGTGTGCGAAACTCGCCTTCTCGTGCTTGTTTTGCGTGCGCGAAGTAGCTGTTCTACACACGGCGTGCGCGAAAGTCGCGCATGTGCAGATCAATTTACTTTCGCGCACGCCGTGCGAGAAACAGCTACTTCGCACACGCAAAACAAACAACAAGGCTAGTTTCACACACTCCGTTAAAAAAAATAGAATTCGATACACGTGACCGAAAAGGCTCATAATTGCGCGGGTGTTTTTGTCACCCTCGCTTCGCTCGGGCGACAAACTACACCCGTGCGAGAATGACCCACTTCGCACACTTGTATCGAAAATAACTATTTTCATCTCAATTTTCTTTTTTTAAATCTGAAAAAATCAGGCTGTTTTCTTACTCAAGAACACATGTCTGTGAATTTTTTCAGATTTTTTTAAAGAAAGGGTCGAGCGGAAAAAAATTTTTTCGAAAAACACGTTTTTTAGGTTAGGAGACTCGAATCATCACCTAGGGAGTTGAACATTTGGCTAGAGAGGTTTTTAATAATGTACTTTCGAATGGTCAATCCCAAAAAAAAAATCCAGGTGAGTGCAATTTTGACCATCTTATCCCGCTATAACCTTTAACGTCTTAATTCAAATTAACAAATTACGAACCTGATGGAACAGTAGCGTTACTAGCAATTTGTATGAAAATTAAAAATATTGAATTACAAGAATCGTTAGAAAACGGTACCAATTCTGTGCACGCGTTTGATGAATGCGGATTGTATTAATAGTAATTTCCTTGCAAAAGGCAACAGTATCATCGAAGTAAATGCAAGTAGTCAAAATGATGAATTAGCTAACGATGATATTAAAGACTCTTGTAGTGAAATTTTGTTCGATGGAGTAAATGAATCTGTTCATTTCCATGAAAATGAAGATACTTTTGCAGAAAATATGTCTGATTCAGACGCAGTTGTAGGTGATGATGATGATGAATTTCAAGAAGTATCTGATTCATTAAATGAAAGGAGTGAGAATTGAAGGAGTAGACGAATCTTGTCGATTATGTGAATTTGACAATACACTATTCATTTTATCAGAAAGTTATGATAAAATGAATAGTATATTGTAAAATTCACATAATCGACAAGATTCGTCTACTCCTTTACGGGGAGCAATGAGGTATGGCGCTGGATATGTAGAGATGAAATGTATCTCAAAATTTAATTGGTCTAACAGTAAAGCTTCTTTCACTAGAGTTAACTGTAATATTCAAACTAATGATGATCTATTACTTTTTTTAAAGCGTATAAAGTATTTAATGTAAATAATGAACTTGGAAATCTTTGTGTTCCTTCTGACGATTTTTCAACGTGTAATAAATGAAAAATATTTATGTAAATACGTATTAACTGAGAGCAGAACATATTAATGAACATTCCATGAATTTGGTTAGAATAAACCATCTTTTTCGTAACGCGGGGTCGATTTTTGTGTTTTTCAATTTTAAAAATCGATACTAGTTTTTTTATGTCTAATCCATTACTTGCGATTGCTGCAGCATCGTTTTATCCACGGGGGAGTTATTTTATCAAGATGGTGAAATGTTGTATAGGTATTTTATTAAATATAATGTGGCCATTTCCTTTAAAGAATATCTTAAATATAATGTCGTTTAAAATATTGTTTTCAACACGTGCATGAAATGAGCCTTTTTTCATGCCTGAAAGCCGTGTAGAAAATCGCGCATTTCGAGCGTGATTTAGGAAAGAATGAAAGAAATCCATTTTTCCCCGCTTTGCTTGGAGCGGAGAAAAAATTTTTTTTCCCCGCTACAACGAATTTTTGTGATGTTCTCTTCTTGTCAAATTTATATATTTTATGGCTTTTTGACCTGTTTAGAATAATATAAAATAACTTTTAAACTGGTTTGTGCACGACTCGAAATGCACGATCCTCTATACAACTTTCATGCATATAAATAGGCCCTCTCATGCACTCGTTGGAAAAAGTACGATGTGTAACACGGAAAGAAGAGCTATTTCAGACTCGTGCTGAACGTACCTCACTCTCGCTTAAAATAGCTCATTTTCTCCCCTAGTTGCACAATGTACTATTCCAAATCTGATACTATCAATTACAAACGGGAGCTACTCAGAACACGAAAGGAATTCTTTTCCAAAATAAATATTAGAAAAAATCGTGTCTATAAAAATTAAAAACAAATTGCATAAACTTACAGACTTTTAAATAGAGAAAAAATATCCCGAAAAATGCGAAAGATGTATTCCCATAAAATTTTTAGATCATTTGTCGACGTTATGGCTTAATTCCCTTTATTACTGCATTTTCTACAGTTTAATCGTTAGGTGGAAATGGTATTGGAAATATTGATATCACATATCATATTAAAATAATTTAATGAGAATATTATAGACTTCTTGCCAATTTTTTTAAAATTTTTATATACTAAACTTTAAACATTTTATACCACTGTAACCTAAAAACCATAACTTTAATATAATTATTAGGCTCTCGTGGTATAAAATACGGTTCGAAACTGGTGCGTAATAAGATTTTTAGCTCATGTGACTTTTCTCACTCGCTTCGCTCGTGCGAAAAACGCGTTACATGAGCTAAATTATCACCTGCCGCACCCGTATCGAAATTACTCTATTTCGACATTCGGAAAATTTACCATTCTATCATAAAGTATTCTAATTTGTTTATTGATATTTCTTTAAAATCACCCATCTGACAGTTTAGTTGTCTGATATAATATCCCCTCGCCTTTCTTCTCAAACCTTTATTTATACATTGATTATGATGAATAAATTAAGTATAGGAGCAATACCACACTGAAAAAAATCATACGATTTATCACATTATTTATCATATCATTTATCATATAATTTGTCATATGATTTATCATATGATTTGTCATATTATTCATCATAAAATTTGTCATATTATTCATCATAAAATTTGTCATATTATTCATCATAAAATTTGTCATATGATTAATCATGAGATGTTTTGGAGAAAATCATTTTATAATTTGTCATATGATAAATCATATGATTTATCATATGAAACATCATATGACAAATAACTACGTAAGCCTGTCCATATAGTTTGTCATACATATCAATCTAATCAAAACAAACCGCGGACCTGGCTATATTCGAATTTGAATTTCTCGCCACACGTCAACCGGCAATAGAATTTCTTCCTTTCGAGAAACTATTCACTTTACACTGAAATGACTCCTAAATCTTGTGCTGTTTGTAAAAAAGTGGATAGGAAAAATGCAATTATCAGGACCTGCTCCGAGTGCAATCATGACATACATCGAATTATGATTTCAGTCGAGAACAAGGACAAGGACAAGGACAAAGTCACTCGAACACCTGCCCAAGGGACCGCTATTATCGTCTACGCCAGCACACCCGGTTGTAATCTCGAAGGAGCCTATTCTTGCAAAGCAAGTTGCAGCGGTGAAGGCTCCAACTAAAAAGGTCAATGACTCGTCAAGCCCAACCTTCAGCACATTGCAAACAAGCAAGGATGATTTAATGAACAACTGCAGCCACACCATCAACAACAACATCAACAAGACCACCAAGTCTCCCAGTCTCCCTACTGTACTAACAGGTGCTGACACTGTGAACAGCGGGAGGTTAGCTACGAGAGTCTCTGCTCTCGAGAAAACTGTGGAAAAACTGAATATCTTGTTAAACAACTTAAATGCTGACTGCAGGCTGCTTCTCGAGAATAGTATGGCTCTAAAAACTGCGATTGTTATAACTTCTTCTAAAAATGATGAAATGTTAACAAAATTGGATGCCCTTGAAGTATCATGCTCCTCTATGGCATAGATTCTGTCTAATTATGAGAGTGGTCTGCACTCTCAAGGCTGCAGACAATGCTCTGTCAAAAATATTGAAACATCTGAAACTAGGTCTCCAGACAGTGTATTTAAAACTAGTTTCAATTCTAATGTCGGCATTATCGAGTCACGTTCGTCGTCAACTGTACACGCGTCCAAAACACAACTCAAGATACCTTCAGATAGCAACTGTGAACTTGTGTTAACTAACATCATTAATGATTCTGAATTTGATCACACAAAAACTGCTGTTGCTATTTCGGCACCGCTTCTTCCGACAGTCACGGCTAAGGATATTGTAACCTGTTGCGCCGCCATTCGGAAAGAGAGGGGCAGCTCTGATATCACGAGTAACACCCGCCTCCCTCCACTTTTTGTCAGAATGCGATCTCATGATATAGTGAAAAAAATAATTGCGGCAAAAAAAGCGTTAATTTATTGAATACATGCGACCTCGACCTATCAATCCTTGGCCAAGTTGACCCTTCTAACAATAAGATCATCAATACAAACATCTACATAAATGAAGCCCTTACTATGAATACTTTTAATATTTTTCAAGGTTTGGAAAAGGTTGCCAAAAGCCTTAGTTTTAAATGCATCTGGCACCGGAAGGGCTCTTTCTTGGCCAAGTAGAATGATGGTGAAAGGGCGCATGTATTTGCGTCGGCCGCAGATCTCAGCGCTATTACGAAATCTTACCAACCCGTTAGTGTAGGAATATCCTCAGCCTCAAATCAAGCAGACTGACTAAATGGAGGAGATGTTCCTGTAGCTAATAAGTCTGCGAAGGGTCTAAGGACAGGTTTTCTCAATCCGTGCACACTTAAATTACACATTAAGCAGATCAGACAGTTCCTCCTGGACAATCCGTCTTATGACATCTTTGGCATGGCTGAGCGTTTTGGCCCTATACTTGATGAACAGCTTTTAATTATCGGCGGCTATTCGCTGGTCAGGCAGGACAGGAATTTACAAGGTGGGGGTTGCTCTTTATATTAAAAATGCATATAAATTCACGAGATTGGCACAGTCGGATTCCATAGTCAAGGGTAAGCCCCTCATACCTGAGTACCTCATGGGTACCATTCAAGCTGGAAAGTCTAATCCTGTTTTTGCCAGTGTTATTTACAGTCCTCCTGACGTACCATTTAGAAAAACTTCTACCCCGTTATTGAATGATTTAAAACTACCCAGTGATAATTATAATAATAAAATCATTATGGGAGATCTTAACGTGAATCTACTTTCCGCCTCAAATGATGCTAGGTTCCTCCTACATCTAGCCGGCGAATTGGAGTTAAAGGTAGTAGTTAAAAAATAGTTAAAGTAGATCATGGGCCAACGCACTTTGCCACGCATTCTGGTACCTGGATTGATGTAATTTTCGTCGACGTAAACACCACAGTTTTATCATCTGACAATCAACCGGCCCCCTATCACAATCAACATAACACCATTGATGTAGTTCTTGATCTGAGCACTCCTAGTCCTATTAGTGAGTCATTCATATACAGATCATTTAATAAGATAAACGCGGAAGTTTTGAACTCCATGTTGGCTGATTGTGGCTGGTCGCCGTTCGACGCGAGCTTGCCCGATCTACAAACATTACTGCACTGCCTTACTGAAAATCTAACAGAAACCATTAATATTATTGCACCTGAAAAGACTGTAACGCCCAAAAAGTGTCAGCCCCCTTGGGATGATGCAAACTTGGTTCTTTTATGACGGAAACGTGCCTTAAGACAGTTTAAGCGTACTCGTGATCCTTATTTTCTGGATGAATTTCTCGGGCTGCGCAAGAAAGTCTCGGAGGCCACATCACATGAGCGCTCCAATTTTATCAGCAACAAGATTACTAAAACCCTTGACCGCAAGGGGAACTTCTGGGCTGAAATGCACAACCTTGGACTTCTTCCGAAAGCGGCTAATGACCTCCATGGCTTCTCCTTAGAGGCGCTTAACAAACACTTTGCGCAGGTGCCATGCTCCTCCACTGAAAATCTGGACGATGCCTTGAGTGTTCTGGAAACCTCGCCGACTGATGGGTTCTCCTTCAGTCCTGTTTCTTTTAATGATGTTGTCTTGGCGATTTCCCATTTCTCCTCTCAGGCTCGAGGGGAGGATGATACCCCGCAAAGTGTTATAGCCAAAGCTCTACCTTCAGTGGGATCTTTGCTTGTTAGAAGATTTAACTGCTCGCTGCTTAATGGTACGTTTCTTGAGGCCTGGAAAAAGGCTCAGCTGATCCCACTAAAGAAGAAATCAGCGCCATCATCGCCATCGGACTTCCGTCCTATCGCGATACTGAGCTCCCTCTCTAAGATCCTTGAAAAACTTGTGCATGAACAGCTTCTGGAGTTCGTTGCCCGCAAAGGTATTCTTGATCCGCTGCAGACTGGCTTTTGTAAGCATCACAGCACCTCTACTGCGTTACTGAAATTGACTGAAGACATTAGATCGGGTTTTGACAGACGAGTTATAACGATTGCGCTGTTGTTTGATTTCAGTAAAGCTTTCGACACGATTTCGCCGACAAAACTGCTACGCAAAATGAGTAGTATCGTATTCTCACGCTCAGTGCTCTATTAAATACACTCCTATCTCTGGGGTAAGAAACAACAAGTTGTGGCTAAGTCGGGAACCTCTCAGTGGGTTACGACCAATTTGGGTGTTCCACAGGGCTCTGTGCTGGGCCCCCTGCTGTTCTGCTTATACATAAACGACGTCCAAAAACTCCTTGACAGCAATGGCATAGGGCACATACTCTATAGATTTACAAATCTATATATACAAGTACCACGGAATCAAATTGTGGAGGGAGTCGCCAAGCTATCTGCAGCTGCTAAAGACGTGTGTCTATGGGCGGCGAGATCTGGTCTCTGGGTACGTTTGGAAATGAAATTTCGGTTAGTAGTTAAGTTGGTACCCCTACGTTGAGCTAACCGCGTCGACGTTTAGAGCATGTAAATAATGGTTAATGGTTAACGCACAGTTGTGGGAGACGTCTCGCGGTCGGGTGATGGCAACGCGAGCGCTCAACTCCAAAAGCCTTCCGGAGCACTCGGAGGCAGGCGATCAGGTTATGTTTTCTGTACCTTAATTTACAGAAATTGTAGTGAAGATGAGTTGACAATATGCAGAAATGTTTCATAGATTTTATAATGAAATTTATTGTTTTAAACTATACAAGAAATTCATCATCTTTTTACATACCAATATATTATATTTGTTTTATATTGTTAATGCTATTCTTGTAATTTTAAACATTAATCAGTCACTAAAAAAATATTAATATGTATATCAAATCATAATTTGAGGCGCACACAGTAGAAATTATATCAGGTGTAGTAGACGAGTCTGTTGAATCCTTATGAGCTTTTATGTTTCATTAAAGATTTTGCATTAACACAACACAGAGTGTAAAATTAGTTTTCACTATAATCAGTAGACATTGCAACTGCACTGGATGATTGATTAGTTTTACGTGCTGTCCTTCTTGTTTCTAATCATAACATAAAGCACGAAATAGAATATTATGATGCTTTCACTTATTTAAACTCACACATTATTGTTAGTATTTGGTGACGTTGCTAGACATTTCCAATTATTCTCATAAGATTTATTATTTCCTTTGGGATGTCAATTGAAATTGAGTTAATTCATGTCCCCACGCTTGAGATTAATTGCACAGACTAACTCTTTCAAACTAAAGCCTAATTTTTATAACTATTTAACAATCTTGATGGTTGAGGACTGTAAACTTAATGCATGTCCTTATTTTCTTCTTTACATCTGCTGGCCTATTTGATTGAATGTAAAATCTTCTGAAATAAAAAGAAAAACATACACAAAGTATCTATTCAAAACATAATTTATATTTTCGAAGAATGTTTTGAGTATTTGAATGATCCAAAAGTATTTTATTGCTTTCAGAATTATTCAAATACACAAAATAATTTTAATAACAGGTAAAATACTTATCTCATTTTCTCTCCGTCATTGCTAAAACGCATTTCTGCATATTTTTAATGTCAACTCATCTTCACTACAATTTCTGTAAATTAAAGTACAGGAAACATAACCTGATAGCCTGCCTCCGAGTGCTCCGGAAGGCTTTTGGAGTTAAGCGCTCGTGTTGCCATCACCCGACCGCGAGGCGTCTCTTACAGCTGTGCGTTAACCGTTAACCATTGTTTACATGCTCTGAACGTCGGCTCGGTTAGCTCAACGTAGGGGTACCAACTTAACTACTAACCGAAATTTCATTTCCGAACGTACCCTCTGTCGCAACCCCAGTAAAACACAAACTATTTTGTTCGCTCCCAAATCTACAGTTGGAAAGGTTGATAAACTGGGACTGACAGGGGTTGAGCTGGGACCAGGTATCACTGTGCCCTTCTCGGAGATTGTTGTAAGTCTCGGGATGGTGCTCGATCGTACTCTTTCTTGGATAATTAATCAAGTTATCAATAAAGTGTATCGAGTCTTATACACGTTGCGCGTTATACGATCGTGCACTTCCGAGCTGCTTCGCCAGCATGTTATTGAGGTACTGATCTTTCCACATCTTGATTGTTGTAGCATATTATTTGACGCCACAAACGAACAGAAAACTAGACTTCAAAGATTGCAGAATTCTTGTATCAGATATATATTTGGACTAAGGCGGGATGTTCATGTAACTCCTTACCTTACGCGTTTGAACTGGATGCGTACCGATACAAGAAGGGTGTACTTCACTGGCACTCTTCTTTACAAAGTTTTCAATTTTCATAGTCCGTCTTACCTCGTTAAAATGTTCACTAAGAGTCAGTCCAAGCGCCCGGCAAGGAAAGTTACTGGAGACCTTGAGATTCCACGGATGTACACCAAGTTTGGTAGCAGGTCCTTCCTGACCCAAGTCCATCTGTGGAATTCTCTTTCAGCAGAAATTAAGTACCTTCCAACGTTGTCTCGTTTTAAAAGCGCTCTCAAACACCATTTATTTATTTTAAATTAATTTGACTGACATCTCTAGTCATTCTGCGGACTTGACATTGTCTACTTATCCTGACGAAGTACTATATACTTATTTGAGTAAATCTGTGATATTTATTATTTTAATATGTAGTAATTAGTAACTAAATCCTGTGAAAATTAGAATCTCTAAAACTGAGAGCTATTTTATTTATTTATTTATTTCTTTTTATATATATTTGATCGTATTCTATTTTTGTTGTGCGCACATGTATCTTGTATTTATATATACTATGTAATGATCTTGTATTCTATGTTTTTGGACTTACCGAAATAAATTTATTATTATTATTATTATTATTATTATTATTATTATTATTATATTATTAAATTATATAATAAATCATGTGATAAATCTCGTGACAAATAACATGTCGCATCAAATAATAAATCGAATTAAAATTTTTTTTATTATATGTTTTAAAATAAATCCTTAAAACAAAATTAATTTATTTAACGCAGATATGGCGTAAAATTTTGAGTCCCCATTGTAAAGGGGCTATCAGAAACAAGGCAAGCCTTGTAATTTGGGCTCTTCGTAAAGAGTCATTTGAAGGGTTGACTTACATGGCTTATATACTATCGATCATCCAGTGTATCTACAGAAAGCACTACCGGAGCACCGCATATCAGTAAAAAAGGGGAACTTGTGATAGGCGGTGCTCGATAAGCAAGCTTCGGCTATTTATCCGCTATGCTGCGCTCCAGTAATGCTTTCTGTGGATATACTGGATGGCCAAGAGTACATAAGCGGTGTCAGTCTACCGTTCAAATGGCTCTTTACGAAGAGTCCGAATTACAAGGCTTGCCTTGTTTTTGATAGCCCCTTTACAATGGGGACTGAAAATTTTACGCTATATCTGCGTTAAATAAATTAATTTTGTTTTAAGGATTTATTTTAAAACATATAATAGAAATGATTTAAATTATTAGATTTATTATTTGATGCGACATGCTATTTGTCATATGATTTATCACATGATTTATCATATAATTTGTTATATTGTGATGTTTCATATGATAAATTATAAGATAATTTTCTCGAAGACATCTCATGATTAATCATATGACAAATTTTATGATAAATCATATGACAAATCATATGATAAATCATATGACAAATCATATGATAAATCATATGATAAATCATATGATAAATTATATATTATATGATAAATTTTTTTCAGTAGGCTAGGCTCTAGTGTTCTGCGTTAAAAAATCGTTAATTTTGAAGCACGAAAATCTCGAAAATTAAAAACTATTAGAAAACATAATATCATGTGCACGCAAGGTCTAGTGGGCTTTTTTATATCGCGAGTTTGCAGGATTTGTGCGCGGCTTGCCAAACGCACTTACGAGGGTCATTTGATAAGTACCTAGCCTACAAATGAAAACACCAAAATTTTACAAAAAATAAAATTTATTTTTCAATGTAGTCTCCTTTTAGTTGAATACACTTGGTCCAGCGGTGTTCCAATTTTTTTAACCCCGTTGAAAAAAATGTTTTCTCTTGGTTTGCAAAATAGGCCTCCGTGGCGGCGATTATTTCGTTATTGGAGTGGAATCTCTTCCCGGCGAGCGAATTTTTTAGGTTCGGAAACAAAAAAAAGTCGCACGGAGCCAAATCTGGAGAATACGGTGGATGGGACAGCAGTTCGTAGCGTAATTCGACCAATTTAGCCGTGGCGAGTGCAGAAGTGTGAGCCGGTGCATTATCGTGGTGGAAAAGCACTTTCTTTTTAGACAAATGGGGCCGTTTTTCTTCTAACACGGCGTCAAATCGGCTCAATAGTTCGGCGTAGTATTGTCCTGTGACCGTTTTGCCCTTCTCCAGATAGTCAATAAAAATCACACCTTGAGAATCCCAGAAAACAGTGGCCATCACCTTTCCGGCCGACGGGACCGTCTTCGCCTTCTTCGGAGCAGGTTCACCGGGTAAGGTCCACTGTTTTGACTGCTCCTTGGTCTCTGGAGTGTAGTAGTGAATCCATGTTTCGTCGACGGTCAAAACGATCGTAACGACGCAAAAACTCTTTTGGATTGCGATTAAACAGCTCCAAACACTGCTCTGAACTGGTCACACGGATGCGCTTGTTGTCTGCAGTCAGCAAACGCGGCACCCACCTTGCTGACAGCTTCCTCATGCCTAAAATCTCATGTAGGATATGCCACACGCGTTCTTCTGAGATGCCTACTATCGCAGCTATCTCGTGCACCTTTAATCGGCGGTCTGACAAAACGATATCGTGTATTTTTGTCACGTTCTCCTCCGTAGTGGCTGTTTTCGGAGCACCTGGGCGTGGATCATCAAAAACCGACGTACGACCACGTTAAAACTCGTTATACCAAAATTTAACGGTCGCCATCGAAGGAGAAGCATCCCCATATACTGCATCCAAGCGTTCTTTAATTTCACTGCGCAATTTCCCTTCCAAAAACAAGAATCGAATCACCGACCGATATTGTTCTTTCTCCATTTTTTCAAAAATCAACGGACACATTTGCTTTCACACGCTCTCAAAAATAAACTACAACTCCGATCCGGCTGAAATTTCGTCTGTAAGCGTTTACAGGAAGATACTGCACTGTAGTGTATTTCTGGTGCGATAGTGGCACCATCTGGCGATGAGGCTAGGTACTTGTCAAATGACCCTCGTACCTTAGGCCCGTGCTAACTTGCGTTCGACTTATACTTATAAATACTCGGTCTACTAAATCCAACGTTACACCCTTGATATACAATATATTATTTTACAGTGAAGATGAAAATTAATATAATGGTTGCATACAGTCGAAAAGTGATATGATATATCAAGTTAAATAACTGTACATATAATATGACTACATAAATAATTATTACTATTTATTTGCTTGTATAACAATTTATATCTTTTTTTATTTCTTTCAATTATTATTTTTTTAATCAAATAATTATAAGAATTTATTAACTTTTAATAATACTTGATATAATTTATTTGGAGATTAAATTTTATTTAATCATTATTAAATTGTTATTTATAAAAAAGTTTTATAACATGTCAAATTGCAAATCATCCGGCGCCTGCGCCCGGATCACCATGAATGGCGCGGGTCGGCGGGCCGCGGACAGCACGCGCGCGAGCCGCCGAGCCGCGATCAGCGCAGCCAAAAGTGACACCCTACAAGCGTGAAATTCAAAATTTTGATTTTCTACATTTAAAAAATTGCACCAAATAATTATTTTTAATGTTGCATAAATCAAAATAAGTCACAAGAAGAAAAGTTATTCTAAAAAAATAATTTATTTATCATTGTTTATTAATTTTCCTTTATTGAATGTTTTCGTGTAGTAACTATTGCATTTGACAAAACCGCGTGAAAAAAGTCATGAAATGCATGAAATCAATTGCATTTAAGATGCTTGCATAACTAGAGATTATAATAGTATTAAATGACAATTATTTACAACAAAAAAAGAATACATAAATAAACGAAATAATTCTTTGCGAGGGCTACTCGCCTGCGGCTACCCCACTGGGGAGCGCTCTACGTAACCGACTGAAAGGATAACGAAGAGTTTTATCACGTACCAATTATCATGCGACGACGGCGTTGTAATGCAAATAAAATCAGGAGGTGAAGAAGCCTATTGCACGTTAGTGTAATTTGTTAATGAGTAATTATTCATAGTAAATACGTTCTATATTTTCTTAAATCTATTCTTGTATATATGTAAATTAACATGTACATGCTTATGTGCACATATGATGAACCTACAGTTATAATCCCAACATATAATTCCGATCTTTTAAAGAAAATTTGTTGATTTTGATACTTGATTTTTCATAAGCTGTTTGTTTATTTGGTTCATTTTCCAAAAAGGCTAGATTCAATTTATCAATGTTTTTTATAATTCAACAATGTATATAGATCAGTTTGAGACATTTTCATACAGGATGTCCTGTAAAATGTTGATTCTACTAACAAATATTGAATCTTGATATCATAATTTTTTTTTTATAACTTACATTACTAAACGAATGTGTATACCTATATAGACAACGATTTAATGAAATATATAAATATGAGATATTTAAAATATTTCCAACATGATCGGAAGCCTACGGAACCCAATTGTCACAATTTTTTGAATGAAAAAATAAGAAAAACGATCATTTGAATAATTTTTAAACCCAAGCAGCCGGCGGTCACGAGGTCCATGAATATGAAGGAGTCATGAAGATATGAAACAATAAGCAAAACGATTATTCAAACAATTCCTAACCCAAGTAGACGGGGGATACGAGGTCCACGCATATTAGGGAATAACGTAGACATGCACTAATAAGCAAGACTATTATTTAAATAACTTTTAAACCCAAGTAGCCGGGGGACGCGAGGTCCACGAATATGAAGGAATCATGAAGACTTGAAAAAATAAGCAAAACGATTATTCAAACAATTTTTAAACCCAAGTAGGCGGGTGATACGAGGTCCACGCATATTAGGAAATAACGTACACATGCAGTAATAAGCAAGACTATTATTTAAATAGCTTTTAAACCCAAGCAGCCGGGCGACGCGAGGTCCACGAATATGAAGGACTCGTGAAGACATGAAACAATAAGCAAAGCGATTATCTAAATAACTATTTAGCCTTGGAACGCGATGACCACGCACATAAGAGAGTCATGAAGACATGAAACAATAAGAAACGATTATTCAAAAAATTTTTAAAGCCAAGTACCAGGGGGACCCGGGGTCTACGCATATAAGGGAGTCATGGCGACATGAAAAAATAAGCAAAACGATTATTCAAACAATTTTTAAACCCAAGTAGGTGGGGGATACGAGGTCCACGAATATTAGGGAATGACGTACACATGCACTAATAAGCAAGACTATTATTTAAATAACTTTTAAACCCAAGTAGCCGCGGGACGCGAGGTCCACAAATATGAAAGAGTCATGAAGACATGAAACAATAAGCAAAACGATTATTCAAACAATTTTTAAATCCAAGTAGACGGGGGATACGAGGTCCACGAATATTAGGAAATGACGTACACATGCACTAGTAAGCAAGACTATTATTTAAACAACTTTTAAACACAAGTAGCCGGGGGACGCGAGGTCCACGAATATGAAGGAGTCATGAAGTCATGAAACAATAAGCAAAACGATTATTTACAGAATTTTTAAATCCAAGTACCAGGGTGGTACGGGATCCACGCATATAAAGGAGTCATGGAGACATGAGAAAATAGGAAAGACGATTATTCAAACAATTCTTAACCCAAGTAGGCGGGGGATACGAGATCCACGCATATTAGGATGTTACGATATAACTCGTCGCAATATCGTAACTCTCTCTCTCTCTAGACCCCAAATTTAATTGGTTATGTCAGAAATGAGATGTTTTTGAATGACACTCCCAAGGCATCCGTCCGCCTTGCTCTAGGAGGAACTCTGCTTCTCACCTGATTCGTCGCAACGCTCCCATAAACGTTGCGATATATGGATACTACCCTAGCAAATGTTTATTTTGGAATTATATTTATATCGGGAAAGGATACGTAGGATTTCGTTATTCACCACTTGAGGGAAATGGAAATTATAGTACAGCTATTTATTAGAACACAGATCGATTTTTATTAGTAATCCCTCTTAATACAAAATAAAAGACCCTCTACAATATGGGTCTGCGTAATTTTACAAACTCGCCTAACCCTGGCTTAGGTTACATTAGTTATATTATAACCCATATGCTCCCATGAAATCGTAAGATACGTGAATAATACCCGCGAATATAGAATAATCCCAATTTGTCAACTTTTACCTAGTCCCCGTGCACGTAACCGATCGCAAGTAATATGTTATATTTGGCCCGATCGGATCCTATATTTATTTTATTTTTCTTCCCTTTTCTCGACCCTAATTAGATATCACTAATTCTACAAAAAAAGTCTAGTGTGGACCGTGTGGATCTGGTGGCAGGTTTTCATGCATAGGAGATCCTTAGAACCCCACTTTGATGCCGAGGTCACTTTCCAAAGCTGAACGATGCGGATCCCCATAGCAACAGGGAAAGATGCACGACGCCGCGTGATGGTGGCCCGACTCTTGCTTCTTGGATGGGTATTAGTTGATGACACCTGCGTTTCCCTGTTGAGGTGGTAGACGAGGGGCACAAAAATGCAACCTAGGAAGGATTCGAGTAAGGGAAAGTGGAAACGGAGCCTTAACTTGGAAGGTGAGTGTGGTTATAGGAGGATCCCTCCTTGCCCTCACTCAGCACTGCTGGATGCTCGCCTCCGCTGCCAACCCGTTACTTGGTAAGCGAGTAAATATTTTTTTATTGGACCATTTAATTAATACTTACTGTTAGGGGTTGAATCCGAGAGATATCTGCGGAATTGGCTGACGCTGATTGTTAGCTAGTGTACAATAACAGACTAGTCGAACTTGCCTCGGCTGTTACAACTCTTAATAATTTAATCTAACAAAAAGGGAAAATGACAATATTCTAAACAGCGTTATTTATTTTTTTGGGGGTATTTTACCCTTGGGACACCTTTATTGTTTCTAGCCGATGAAATTTGATACCTGTTTTACTTTGAATTAGACACTTGTAAAAACGAAGGGGTGGGGTGGGGTAAGTTGAGTATATTTAAACTGGCCACGGTGATTAGTACAAATAGATATAATTCAACTAACAGTATTTTATGGAAACGTAATAGGTAGTCTCCGCAGCTGCATGTACATTTGCCCTCATACCTGCACTGTTGTAAATTGTAAATTTTAATAACAGTTAATAATTGTTAAAAATTATTTAAAAATGTTTAGAACTGTTTAAATCCCTTTACAATAGTTACAAAATGTAGGACCTTAGACTCATTTTTTTCTTATTATAATAGTTTGTAACAGCTTAAAACATTTTTCCGGCAGCTCTAAACATCCTTAAACAACCTTTAAGGGGGCTAGACACCTTTTTTCTCTGAAATAAGAAGTCACATTTTAATACATAAATGTAAACTAATTATTTCATACTTTTTACATATAAAAGTGGATATATTTATTTTACCTTAAAACTTTCTCCGATGGGCCTTTTATATGGTCCAGAACCATAGTCATCGATGAAACAAGTTTTTTCACTAACCGTAAGCTTTGAAATTTTCCTGTGGATGGATTGACTCCAGATTTGAACTAAATTACTCCTGAATAGTATAATTCTCATATGAATGTAGGGATTTTTGATCTAATGAGAAAAAAAAATTGTTCTGTTTTTCAAGAGTTTTTTTTTTAATTTTTTAAAATTTTTTATATTTTTTCATAATTTTTCTGATGTAAAAATTTTTTCCGACATTTAATCCTAAATCCCTACACTCATATGAGAATTATACTATTCAGGAGTAATTTAGTTCAAATCTGGAGTCAATCCATCCACAGGAAAATTTCAAAGCTTACGGTTAGTGAAAAAACTTGTTTCATCGATGACTATGGTTCTGGACCATATAAAAGGCCCATCGGAGAAAGTTTTAAGGTAAGGTAAATATACCCACTTTTATATGTAAAAAGTATGAAATAATTAGTTTACATTTATGTATTAAAATGTGACTTCTTATTTCAGAGAAAAAAGGTGTCTAGCCCCCTTAAATTTGATATTTAAGAAAAATCCAATCATTTATGAATTATTACTATCAATAATAATAATTGATAATTATCAATTATTATTATTGATAGTAATAATTTTTATATAGCGATATTATTATATTCATAATAATCAGTCAATAATTAATTATATAAGTTAATAACATTAGTTTTTGTTTTTTTTTAATTACTAATTACTAATAATTAATTATTATCATATTAACAATAATAATTCATAAATAATTACTATTATATTAATAATAATAATCAACAAATATTTAATAGTAAAATTAAATAATTGAATAACTACTATTAACTGTTAAAACTTTTAAAAAACGTCACAAACAGTTACAAATAATTATTGGCTTCCAAAATTACCGAAATTTCTTACAGAAATGAAATGGTACAGTGGATCGAGTGCTTTCAATGACAATGGTCTCACTGGCAAATTTTCTGGAGGACTTTAGTAACCGTAGGAAATTTATAAAAATATAACCTGGTGGCAAAATCTTGGGAAATAGAAGAAAAAGAGGAAAAGTATTCGCACTTACAATTTCAATTAAATTGTTCAAAGGAGACAGGAATTCTCCTCGCTGCATGGGACTCGAATTCTATCAACGTCTTAACGAGAAACAAACACGACGCGCGACTACGTTCCTTGGTACGTGAGTCCGCACGACCAATCTATATACATAAATCTATGTGGATGCGCAGTGCGAATAGTTATTATCGGTAAATTGCTAGAATGACTTACTTTGGTTGTTTTGTTTAAAATTTTATACGCTGTAATACTATGCGATTTTTGTAAAAAATGAAGCTAATGGCCAATACTACCAGGGTTTGTTAATAAATAACATAAACAATTTTTTCTTTATTTACGACTTTTCGTAGTACAATCTCGGGTCTGTTTGTTCTTTGGATCGGGGGGTTCCTTACGGGTAACCTCGACCTCTACCTCGATATCCACCTCTACCCCGATTATATTGTATAAAACGGGGTTGGAGCGGCCCCGTTGGGTCCTCCCGATTGCGATTGTTCTGTCGGTCCCGCGTAAAAGTATCCGACATAAGGACCTTCCAGCTCCTCCTGGGGTTGGGACTGGACAATTGGACATTCCGGCAGTTGGACAGCTTCGCCGTTTTCCATATATCTAATGTAAGTAGGGGCTTTTAGGGCCCCTTCCGCGTGATGACTTTGAAATGGCACTGCATAATTTCCGGGTCGTCTAAAATTCTGTGACAGCTCGTGGGCTTCGTTATATTGGGTGGCTCCCGGCATACGTGCGACCGAGAGAATTCGAGATTTGATACGGGATTCTATCCGAACTCCCTCTAGATAAGCGTCGTCAACAGTTTTTGGATGGCAGGCTTCCACAGCGGTGCTAATGGTGTATGGCAGTCGTCGGATAAAGATGTCTATGGAAGCGTCCTTCATAGGCGCCATCCTGGAAGTCTCCGACCTTCTTCTGTTGTAACAAGTGGATCTCATTTATTTGAGCGTTATAGTACGTGTCTTCCCGGGGGCGAATCTCCGTTTAAGATGCTTCACAAGGTCATCCACACTGTTAAAGGTTACTTCGTGGAGTTCCTAGCCGATCCCCTAAGTTTCCCTAATATTTTCTTGAGGAAACCACTAATTTTGTCCGTGGGTACATCGGTTGCAGCATTCCGCACGTCTTGTAGAAAATCCTTGAGTGGGAGGTTGGATCCGTCAAATGATGGTATGCCAGAAATGGCGTCTTGCATCGCCATGGTACCCGGCATGGTAACCATTAGCTGAGAGCAATCACTGCTCGTATTCCCGGACGCGGCTGCTGAATATTCACCCCCCGCCATGTTTACTGTTTTTCACCTCTTTTTAGTCCCCGAATTATCGCTGATCGTTCCGTTGGCTTGGATATTGCCCGTAATAGAAAAGAGTAAGAAACACTCGAGTTTTAAATTAAATAGTTAATTGACAACACTGATCGAAACCACGGCAATCAACTCAAAAAAAAGGTTTGAGTTTGCAGTCGTTTGATCAAGCGAAAAACAAAAAGTGATCATGCGGGAAGCACACAGCAATATGGATATAAAATATGTTATATAGATATTATAATTGTGTAAAATAAAAAATAATGTGTATGTAATTATTCGTGTATGTATATAGGTGTGAAGTCCGGAAATAAGTGGAACTAAGTAGTAATTGGTTTTATGTAGGTTTATTATATAAAATACAATAATTTATTACCAATACAATCTGCTGGCTTCTGGTAGATCGATGCGTTGTAATTTCAATTATAATTCTTTTCTATAACACTTGCTTTTATAAATTTACTATAAATAACTTACACGATCTGCTTACTAGACGAGTAAGGCTTACGATTATAATTTCAATAACTTATAAAATCTGCTTACTAGATATGTAAGGCTTACGGTTTCAACTTCTCGATGTCGTAGAGGTACACGGAGTTCGCCAGGTTTCTTGTACGCTGTGACTAACTTGCGTGATGCATTTCGCAGTTTTATTATGCGGTTTAATTGGGTTATAGATGATAATAGGTTGAGATCATCTTTATTAAGAAATTTTCGGTTGCGGCTTATACGCGTAGCATTTAAGTGGTAGCATTGTGAAATGCTGATTTGTTAAAAAATTGCACGCCACTGTCTTCTGGAGGTCGATGGCTCTCTACGTGACACGGTCTACGGTACGATGCCTGAGCGAAATGCTGCGTTGCATTCTTGCATTTATATGTCAGGAAATATCTGATGTGAATAAACTTTCAGAATGAAATTCTAAATCTATAATACATCTCCGGACGTAACATATGCACGTGCATATGCACTCGCACACTCTTTATTTCACTGCAACGGTTAATTGACTGATAAACGTTGTGTAGTTTAAATTTTCGAAAATTTCCAAAACATAAGCGCAAGAGGTTAGAGCGTCAAACCACGCTCTGCTACCACTTTTGTTACGATATAACTCGTCGCAATATCGTAACTCTCTCTCTCTAGACCTCAAATTTAATTGGTTATGTCAGAAATGAGATGTTTTTGGAAGACACACCCAAGGCATCCGTCCGCCTTGCTCTAGGAGGACCTCTGCTTCTTACCTGATTCGTCGCAACGCTTCCATAAACGTTACGATATATGGATACTACCCTAGAAAATGTTTATTTTGGAATTATATTTATATCGGAAAAGGATACGTAGGATTTCGTTATTCACCACTTGAGGGAAATGAAAATTATAGTACAGCTATTTATTGGAACACAGATCGATTTTTATTAGTAATCCCTCTTAATACAAAATAAAAGACCCTCTACAATATGTGTTTGCGTAATTTTACAAACTCGCCTAACCCTGGCCCAAATTACATTAGTTATATTATAACCCCTATGCTCCCACGAAATCGTAAGATACGTGGATAATACCCGCGAATATAGAATAATCCCAATTTGTCAACTTTTACCTAGTCCTCGTGCACGTAACCGATCGCAAGTAATATGTTATATTTGCCCCGATCGGATCCTATATTTATTGTATTTTTCTTCCAGTTTCTCGACCGTAATTAGATATCACTAATTCTACAAAAAAAGGGAATAAATGTTCCGAACCCTACCAGACGGAACGAAAAGAAGGATATTTCTAAGTAAACCCTATGCGCAAATACCATTTAGTACGAATTCCCGAACAAATACGAATAGTATTGGATCCGCTTCCTATCCTGTTTATTACATGGACTGCTCGATCTTACTTTCCTGTTCCTATGTAGACGCGCCCGAACGCTGGAGAGTCACTGACTCTCCGCGCAGTGTATGTATACTCCGTGGCCGTCAGCTCCAGCCGTGCGCGCGGCGCTCTATATAAGTTCGGCCAGCTACAAAGGCAGCAGAACGGCTGACTCGCCCCCCCCCCCCCCCGCAGTGTCCGAACGACAACAACGAAGATCTTGCTCGTGGGAGGATATGGTGGTGGAGAATGGAGGAAAACAAGGGTATCCAGGAAAAAGGCCACTCTGCGAAGACCTGCAACGAGATGAGATGATGTTAGTACTGCGGCGTCTCCAGCTTTGTCACATAAGTTCTTCGTTCGTGCCCCCGTAAGTGCGAGCACCTCTCTCTATACCTCTATATATATATTTCCCGGCGCCGAAGGATATGACGAGCCGATTCCTTGTGAGGTTTTCTGCTGTCCCGCAGGCAATGGTGGAAACCCGAGCCAGACGACCCACACAGCAGATCTTGCCACTATGTGTGTGTGTGTGTGTGTATGTGTGTGTGTGTGTGTGTGTGTATGTGTGTGTGTGTGTGTGTGTGTGTGTGTGTGTATAAATAAATACATCAAATGCAACTTTTGAGGATCTATGTCAGCACGGATTCGATACTTTGACGATTTTTCGGACTTTTGAGGACATCCTCAAAATTCCTTCGGTATGAAACGGTACTTTTGAGGATTTATATTAATACCTTCAACACAGAGAGGGAGTTATTTCTTTAGACAAGCATATACGAACTCTGGAGAAAAAAACTATGGATCCTCAAAAGTATCGGTTTCCGCATATATATATATATACACTTATCGGGGTTTATGTACCCCAGACTGTATATTAGTACCTACAGCCCACAGTTCCCTATGTCTAGTGACTAAAGAAATAATGGGCCCTGGGGTTATACACTCTAGATCGGGTCGCATAAACCCCTATATATAAAAAACGGGCTTTATAAACCCCTTTCGAGAAATGTATATACACGGTGACCCATTTTAATCGCCGCACCCGGATTTCTCGGAACCTAAGCCAGATAGAGAAAAATGGTTCAGAGAAAAGTTATAGGGGACAAAGGGGGTCACATAATGGTGCTAACGTCTTTGACCTTGAACTTGGCCTTTGAGGTTATTTCAAGGTCAAAGTCGTTTTTTCATATGGAAACATCTAGTTTTGACCCCAGATTCGAAAAGAGCAGGAAATTTTACGTTCAAAATGATATTGAGAAATTTTTTCTATGGTCATTTAAAGGTCAAATCTAGGTCAAACTCAGAAAAGTCCGTTTAAAATCGTTTTTTTCCATGAACCACAGGCTAAGCTGGTTCAAATTGATCGTAGGCTTAATAGAGGAGCCCACACACCCCAAACCCACACACCCAAAACTAACACATCCTAGTAAACAAAACTCAAATTCGCACATCCTAACCCCATACACTTCATGCCCTCACATGCTGAACTGTTACACCCCGATCCCACAACCATACCCCACACCTCCCAGTCCCACACATCCCTACCCCACGCATGCTAATCCCATACACCCCAAACCCACACATCCTGAACCCTGAAAAATTTTTCTCAAGGGCAAAATGATTTTTTAACGGAAACTTTAAGATCGTTGAAGCTTCTGTTATAAATATATTAACCTTACTTTTTGCGCTACCCAGAAACAACGACGTGGACGTAGTAAGGATTGTTTCCTTTTAGGTGCTTAATTAAAGTGAGTCCCCTTGCCTCTCACTGTTCGGGGTGCTTGATTAAAGTGAGTCCCCTTGCCCCTCAGTGTTCGGGGTGCTTGATTATAGTGAGTCTCCTCGCCTCTCACTAATGTAAATAAATTTTTATTTAACCTCGAAGCAAGTGTTCGAAATTACGACCATTTGCTTCAAGGCACATAGTCAAACGCCTTTGAAAATGGCGAACTGTGTTCTGCAAAGTTTGTCTCGGAATGGCAGCGCATGCTCGACGAATCCTATCCTGCATATCTGTTCTTGTAGTGGGTTGTTGCTCAAAAATAGCATTTTTCAAATACTCCCATAAACAAAAGTCTGATGGTGAGGTATGGGATGAAGAAGCAAGCCATTTTACCGGACCTCCTCAACCAATCCATCTCATACTAAAGTGTTTATTAAAAAATGCTGTTATTATGAGCGTGAAATGTGGTGCTCCACTATCCTGCTAGAACCTGAAAAATAAATTTAAAAGATCCATTGACGGAACCTATTTTCTTCGTAGATGCGTTTTTAATGATTACATTATCAAAATTAGTATTTCTGAAATTCGAATGCTACTAATTCACATTATTTACATAAAACAAAAAAATAAAAGGAAGTTTTAGTTTTATTTGCCATTAAAATAAGAAATAATGCTTTATTGAATTGAATACCTTTAATGTTTTAACGATTATTTTATTTTAAAATTTAAAATTAAAAAAGTGTGACAAACGAAGTATTTATGGCAATTACAGTTAGCTAATTAAAGTTACCGTAATTTTCCAACGTTTTTCCTTTTTAGGCGCGACCGTATACAGGCAAACCTTATAATTATTAATATTTTTGATACCATTTTACTATTTAAATTTAATAGTAATTAATAGCTGGCTCTGAAATGGCTGACTATCCGCCCAACGAGATCGTTGATATGATTTTGGTTTTAGGAGCAAGCCAAATAATTATCGTGGTGCGGCAAGACTTTATGCTGAACGCTATCCTGACAGACGACATCCTGACGATAGAGCTATCAGACGTTTCACTCAAAGAGCTCGTGGTGGACACATGATTCGCCAACGTAGGCGCCATGAGTACGATGAAAATGATAATCGACTTGTAACTATCCTTGCAATAATTCATCTTGACCCACACATTAGCGCTCGTCGAGTCGAAAGGGAAATTGGTATTCCAAGAAATACTTTTTTAAGAATTATGAAGGTGCTTCAACATCACGCGTATCATATTACTTTGGTTCAAGAGCTACAGTTTCAGCATTTCCAACAGCGAATTGTGTTTCGCCAATGGGCTTTACAAATGATAGAAAATGATCTAGACTTTTTTAACTTTGTTCTTTTTTCTGATGAGGCACAATTTCAAAGTGATGGGGAACTGAATAGGCATAATTACCATTATTGGTCTGATGTGAACCCTCATTGGGTCACCACTGTAAACCATCAAAGACGTTGGGGTATTATAGTATGGTGCGGGATTATCAATGGATATTTGATTGGCCCTTATTTTTTTGAAGCAAATGTAAATCAACATACCTATTGACGCTAATAAGAGATGAACTACCTGGATTGATGGAAGATGTTGATTTAGAAACGCGACGAAGAATGTGGCTCCAGCAGGACGGCGCAGCACCACATTTCGCTCGAATTGTATGGGCTTTTTTGAATGAGCACTATGGTAACAAATGGATTGGTCGAGGAGGTCCGGTTAACTGGCCTGCTTGCTCACCCGATCTTACATCACCAGATTTCTATTTATGGGGGTATTTAAAAAATGCTGTTTTTGAGCAACAACCCACTACAAGAGCAGATATGCAGGATAGGATTCGTCGAGCATGCGCTGCCATTCCGAGACAAACTTTGCAGAACACAGTTCGCCATTTTCAAAGGCGTTTGACTATGTGCCTTGAAGCAAATGGTCGTCATTTCGAACACTTGCTTCGGGGTTAAATAAAAATTTATTTACATTAGTGAGAGGCGAGGGGACTCACTATAATCAAGCACCCCGAACAGTGAGAGGCAAGGGGACTCACTATAATCAAGGACCCCGACCAGTGAGAGGCAAGGGGACTCACTTTAATTAAGCACCCCAAAGGAAACAATCCTTACTACGTCCACGTCGTTGTTTCTGGGTAGCGCAAAAAGTAAGGTTAATACATTTATAACAGAAGCTTCAACGATCTTAAAGTTTCCGTTAAAAAATCATTTTACCGTTGAGAAAAATTTTTCAGGGTTCAGGATGTGTGGGTTTGGGGTGTATGGGATTAGCATGCGTGGGGTAGGGATGTGTGGGACTGGGGGCTGTGGGGTATGGTTGTGGGACCGGGGTGTAACAGTTCAGCATGTGAGGGCATGTAATGTATGGGGTTAGGATGTACGAGTTTGAGTTTTGTTTACTAGGATGTGTAAGTTTTGGGTGTGTGGGTTTGGGGTGTGTTGGTTTTGGGTGTGCTATATTAAGCCTACGATCAATTTGAACCAGCTTAGCCTGTGGTTCATGGAAAAAAACGATTTTAAACGGACTTTTCTGAGTTTGACCTAGATTTGACCTTGAAATAACCTGGGAAAAAATTTCTCAATATGATTTTGAACGTAAAATTTCCCGCTCTTTCCGAATCCGGGGTCAAAACTAGGTGTTTCGATATGAAAAAACTACTTTGACCTTGAAATAATCTCAAAGGATAAGTTCAAGGTCAAAGACGTTAACGCCATTATGTAGCCCCCTTTGTCCCTTATAACGTTTGTCTGAACCATTTTTCTCTATCTGGCTTAGGTTCCGAGAAATCCGGGTGCGGCGATTAAAATGGGGCACCGTGTATGTGTGTGTGTGTGTGTGTGTGTGTGTGTGTGTGTGTGTGTGTGTGTGTGTGTGTGTGTGTGTGTGTGTGTGTGTGTGTGTGTGTGTGTGTGTGTGTGTGTGTGTGTGTGTGTGTGTGTGTGTGTGTGTGTGTGTGTGTGTGTGTGTGTGTGTGTGTGTGTGTGTGTGTGTGTGTGTGTGTGTGTGTGTGTGTGTGTGTGTGTGTGTGTGTGTGTGTTGATGTGTATATATATATATATATATACATACATATATATATGTACATTATATATTTCGAAAGAGGTTTATAAAGCCCGTTTTTTTATATATAGGGGTTTATCGAGCCCGATTTTGATTATGCAGCCCGGGCTTCATAATATTTCTAAATATACGGGTTTATGCGACCCGACCTAGAGTCTATAACCCCAGGGTCCATTATTTCTTTAGTCACTTGCCATAGGGAACTCTGGGCTGTAGGTACTAATATACAGTCTTGGGCTACATAAACCCCGATAAGTGTGTGTGTGTGTGTGTGTGTATATATACATACACACATATATATATCTGCTACAAGGATATGCTGCATCTACAGAGGCCAACATCCAGTTGGAGGTTTCTAGTGTTGACCGTGTGAACCTGGTGGCAGGATTTCATGCATAGCAGATCCTTAGAACCCCACTTTGATGTCGAGGTCACTCTCCAAAGCTGAACGATGCGGATCCCCACTAGCAACAGGGAAAAATGCACGATGCCGGGTGATGGTGGCTCGACTCTTGTTTCCTGGATGGGTATTAGTTGATGACACCTGCGTTTCCCTGTTGAGGTGGTAGACGAGGGGCACAAAAATGCAACCTAGGAAGGATTCGAGTAAGGGAAAATGGAAACGGTACCTTAACTTGGGAGGTGAGTGTAGTTATAGGAGGATCCCTCTTTGCCCTCGCTCAGCACTGCTGGATGCTCGCCTCCGCTGCCACCCCGTTACTAGGTAAGCGAGTAAGTCTTGTTCGATTGGACCAATTAATTAATACTTACTGTTAGGGATTGAATCCAAGAGATATCTGCGGAATTGGCTGACACTGATTGTTAGCTAGTGTACAATAACAGACTAGTCGAACTTGCCTCGGCTATTACAACTCTTAATAATTTAATTTAACAAAAACAGCGTTATTTATTTCTTTGGGGTATTTCACCCTTGAGATGCCTTTATTGTTTCTAGCCGATGAAATTTGATACCTTATCTACTTTGAATTAGACACTTGTAAAAACAAGGGGGGGGGGGGGTAAGTTGAGTATATTTAAACTGGCCACGGTGATTAGTATAAATAGATATAATTCGACCAATAGTATTTTATGGAATCGTAATAGGTAGTCTGCGCAACTGCATGTACATTTGCCCTCGTACCTGCCCTGTCGTAAATTATAAATGTTAATAACAGTTAATAATTGTTAAAAATTATTTAATAATGTTTAGAACTGTTTAAATCCTTTTATAATAGTTACAAAATGTAGGACCTTAGACACATTTTTTTCTTATTATAATAGTTTGTAACAGCTTAAAACATTTTTCCGGCAGCTCTAAACATCCTTAAACAACCTTTAAATTTGATATTTAAGAAAAATGTAATCATTTATGAATTATTACTATCAATAATAATAATTGATAATTATCAATTTTTATATAGCCATATTATTATATTCACAATAATCAATCATTAATTAGTTATATAAGTTAATAACTTTAGTTTTTGTTTTTTTTTAATTATGAATTACTAATAATTAATTATTATTATATTAACAATAATAATTAATAAATAATTACTATTATATTAATAACAATAATCAACAAATATTTAATAGTAAAATTAAATAATTGAATAACTATTATGAACTGTTAAAACTTTTAAAAAACGTCACAAACATTTAGAAATAAATTATTGGCGTCCAAAATCACCGAAATTTCTTACAGGAATGAAATGGCACAGTGGATCGAGTGCTTTCAATGACAATGGTCTCACTGGCAAATTTTCTGGAGGACTTTAGTAACCGTAGGAAATTTATAAAAATATAACCTGGTTGCAAAATCTTGGGGAATATAAGAAAAAGAGGAAAAGTATTCGCACTTACAATTTCAATTAAATTGTTCAAAGGAGACAGGAATTCTCCTCGCTGCATGGAACTCGAATTCTATCAACGTCTTAACGAGAAACAAACACGATGCACGACTACGTTCCTTGGTGCGTGAGTGCGCACGGCCAATATACATACATGAATCTATGTGGACGCGCAGTGCGAATAGTTATTATCGCTAAATTGCTAGAATGACTTACTTTGGTTGTTTTGTTTAAAATTTGATCCTCTGTAACTGTATGCAATTTTATTGTGGAATCATTGATCCTGGGGCGCTTCGCAAATATAATCGGTTATTATTGGATCCTTGTTAATCGAGATGACAGTATTTCCCAATGTGATTTCGAATCAATTAATAATATTCTGTATAAAAATTATCGATAATTGTCTCTATGCGAGTGAGTATTGAAAATCCTTAAAGACACTGTGTACTTCTTGGCATGGAAGTTGGTATGTAACCACTACTTAAGGGGCCGTGTGCTTGGACTTAAACCTTCAGTCGCTTCGCCCTGACTAAACTCATTTTGCCGTCGACGACGTCGCACACTGGGGCCATACGGATTTTTTGATTCAAAACCACCTAGAGGTCGCAATTCTCAACGGAATCTCAAAATTTTTGCTTAGGAACATTCGTTATCAAATATCGAAGAGCCCTACGAAGCCTGATTTTCCAAAAAATTAACCTATAAATCTAAGGAGTCATATAATCCTATCACATCAACCAATCAATTCAATTTTTGATCTGCAAATCCCAAAAATACGATAAACCTTTAATTTGTAAGCCCTTTACTCGTGAACTCTTGACCTTTGATCCAGTAAGCCATGCACTCATAAACTCTAAACCTATAAGCCCTAACCTCATAAGTCTTAAGGGGGTCTTACACCTAGTGGCTTCTGAGGCCAAAATCAGCTATAAAAAAGAGAAAAATGTTATTTAAATCACATACAATGTATATCCTAAAAATATACACTATTTCTCACAGAATGGCCCAAGACTTAATCTGTAGACCAATTTTATGAATCAAGGTTAAGAGAGCATGTGTCAAGGATTTATAAATTGAAGTTTTATAGCATTTTTGGGAATCACAAGTGTAAATTTTGGGGTTATAACTTAGGTTTATAGGCTCATATTTTCAAAATTAGGCTTCGTAGCGGTCTTTGGTATTTTATCACAAAATATCCTGTTTTTAAATTTTCAAATTCGGTTGAGAATTATGACCTCTAGGTGGTTTTGAACCTTTCGGCCCCAGTGTGCGTCGTCGCACCATCGACGCTCTCCCTCGCTCGATGCGCTTTCTCTGTTGCACTCGTGGGTCCCATAGCCCCCGGCAACAGTGTTGTGTCGATTAGCGGTTTCGAGTTTCCCTCGCACGTGGAACTCCGAGAGGGGTGAGAGTGCTGAGTGCACATTCCTTCGCGCGAATTAGCGATAACATTAGTACTTTGTACGAATGTATCTTCGAAAGACTTATTAAACGCGAGAGAATTATTTGAAATAAGAACTACAAATAAAACTAGGAAAATCAAAATGAAAATTTTTAACGCGAAAAAATGTCACGTAACATAGGGAATAACGTACACATGCACTAATAAGCAAGACTATTATTATTTAAGTTTTAAACCCATGTAGCCGCGAGATGCGAGGCCCACGAATATGAAGGAATCCTGAAGACTTGAAAAAATAAGCAAAACGATTATTCAAACAATTTTTAAACCCAAGTAGGCGGGTGATACGAGGTTCACGCATATTAGCGAATAACGTACACATGCAGTAATAAGAAAGACGATTATTTAAATAGCATTCAAACCCAAGCATCAGGGGGACGCGAGATCTACGCATAGAAGGGAGTCATGAAGACTTGAAAACATAAGCAAAACGATTATTCAAACAATTTTTAAACCCAAGTAGGCGGGTAATACGAGGTCCACGCATATTGGGGAATCACGTACACATGCAGTAATAAGCATGACTATTATTTAAATAACTTTTAAACCCATGTAGCCGGGGGACGCAAGGTCCACGAATATGAAGGAGTCATGAAGACTTGAAAAAATAAACAAAACGATTATTCAAACAATTTTTAAACCCAAGTAGGCGGGTAATACGAGCTCCACGCATATTGGGGAATAACGTACACATGCAGTAATAAGTAAGACTATTATTTAAATAACTTTTAAACCCAAGTAGTCGGGGGACGCGAGGTCCACGAATATGAAGGAGTCATGAAGACATGAAACAATAAGCAAAACGATTATTTAAATAACCAATCATCCTTGGGACGCGAGGACCACCCATATCAGAGAGTATCATTAAGACATAAAACAATAAGAAACAATTATTTACAAAATTTTTAAATCCAAATACCAGGGTGGCGCGGGGTCCACGCATATAAGGGAGTCATGGAGACATGAAAAAATAAGCAAAACGATTATTCAAAAATTCTTAACCCAAGTAGGCGGGGGATACGAGGTCCACGCATATTAGGGAATAACGTACACAGGCACTATAAGCAAGACTATTATTTAAATAACTTTTAAACCCAAGCAGGCGGGGGACGCGAGGTCTACGCATATAAGGGAGTCATGTAGACATGAAAAAATAATTAAACGATCATTTGAATAATTTTTAAACCCAAGTAGCCGGGGGACGCAAGATCCACGAATATGAAGGGGTCATGAAGACATGATACAATAAGCAAAACGATTATTTAAATAACCAAATGGCCTTGGGATGCGATGATCACGCATATGAGAGAGTCATGAAGACATGAAACAATAGGCAAAACCATTATTTGAAAAATTTTTAAACCCAAGTACCAGCGGGACACGGGGTCCACGCATATAAGGGAGTCATGTAGACATGAAAAAATAATTAAAACGATCATTTGAATAATTTTTAAACCCAAGTAGCCGGGGGACGCGAGATCCACGAATATGAAGGAGTCATGAAGACATGAAAAAATAAGCAATACGATTATTTAAATAAACAATTAGTCTTGGGATGCGAGGTCCACGCATATAAGGGAGTCACTTAGCCATGTATTAATAAGCAAGAATATTATTTAAATACCTTTTAAACTCAAGTAACCGGGGAACGCGAGGTCTACGCATATAAGGGAGTCATGTAGACATGAAAATATAAGAAAAATAATCGTTTGAATAATTTTTATACCCATGTAGCCGGCGGAGGCGAGGTTCACAAATACGAAGAAATCATGAAGGCATGAAACAATAAGCAAAACGATTATTTAAATAATTTTTAAACCCAAACAGCCTGGGGACGCGAGGTCTAGGCATATAAGGGAGTCATGTAGACATGAAAAAATAAGAAAAACGATCATTGGAATAATTTTTAAACCCAAGTAGCCGGGGGACGCGAGGTCCATGAATATGAAGGAGTCATGAAGACATGAGACAATAAGCAAAACGATTATTTAAATAGCAAATTAGCCTGGGGACGCGAGGATCACACATATAAGAGAGTCTTGAGCACATGAAACAATAAGCAAAACGATTATTTAAATAATTTTTAAACCCAAGTACCAGGGGGCGCGGTGTCCACGCATATAAGGGAGTCACGTAAGCATGCACTAATAATTTATTTATTTATTTATTTAAACCAGAATAGTACATGTTGTAATGTTATTGCTTACTTCAGGACATAGTTACATGTCTGAAGCAGCAAACATGCCATAGAGGTAGACATAGCTACCTGTACATAGGTCCGGTGTACATAAAACTAAAAAAACTTAAGTAACTTATAAACTAGGCATGGAATCAAAGATTCCACTATAAATAATATATTTTGTCCACATTGATTATCTCACCCATACTGGAAGGTTAAATTTTTATTTATTTATTTATTTAATTTATTTATTTATTTTTTTTTTTAAATTCTTGAATATATTAGGACCAATCCAAATTTTTAGCTTTTTCTTATTATAATTTTTTGCGATATCTAGAACTTTAAGATTTGGATTAGATTTCGGAAGACAATTAAATACTTGTATCGCTCTGACATAGTTATCTTTATCACTAACAGTTTTCGAACACTTTGGTGGTATTATAAGTTTATTTCTAGTTTTGCTAGTCGATGTTAAGTATAAATTTCTAAGTTCATTATAATGATACGTTACACATTCGTAAGCAAAAATTTGTTTTAGATTCAAGGGGTTGTTTCGATTGAAAATATTTTTGTTTATAATTTTTAAAATCCTATTTTGGATGTTTTGTAGTAATTTTAAGTTGTTTTTATATGCACCACCCCATGCAATATTTCCATAGCTAATGACACTATGAAAAAATGCATAATATATTATCTTAAGTGTGTCAGATTGCATATATGTTGATAACTTGTACAGTATATATATTATATATTTAGTTTTTTTTATTATATATTCAATATGTTTATCCCACTTTAGCCTATAATCAATAATTATACCTAGATATTTACAGTATTCAACCCTGCTCAATTTAGTACCCTGTATGCGTATGTTCATATCTTCGGGAACACTATCACAATAGTTACCAAAAGTTATGTACACAGTTTTCTCTATATTTAGTGATAGTTTATTAAGTGCTAGTCAGATATTTATAAATTCTGAGTACTTGTTCATTTTATTTTCAACTTTCTCCCAGTTATCATCTGTTGAAATAATAGCTGTATCATCCGCATAAGAGATGGTACTATCTGTTCTGTTTGTTAGTAAATCGTTTACGTAAATTATGAATAAGAGTGGCCCTAGTATAGTACCTTGCGGCACACCTGTAGTTATCGTTTCATAATAGCTTTCAGTTGTTCCTATTCTTACTTTTTGTTTTCTGTTACTAAGATAGTTAGATATAAATGCATGCGCTTTACCCCTTACTCCATAATTATATAATTTGTCTAAAAGAATAGCATGGTTGACAGTATCAAAAGCTTTTGCTAGATCTAAAAATGCAATAGCTATTGGTTTACTTTTGTCTAATTTCTTATAGATTATGTTCATTAAGTAACTAAGAGCATCTTTGGCACCTTTCTTTTTTATAAATCCAAATTGATTCTGCGCTAACAAATTATTATTGTCCAAAAATGATTGTAAACGAACATATACAATTTTTTCAAATATCTTTGCTACGTTAGAAATTAGAGATATCGGTCTATAGTTTGATGTATCCATTTTACTACCCGATTTAAAGATAGGAACTACCTCAGCTGTTTTAAGCGCTTGAGGCCATGTTGATTTTTCAATACAAAGATTAAAGATATGTGTTAGTGCATTAACAATTTGATATGATAGTATTTTTAGTGTTTTGGTAGTAATGTTATCTACCCCACCATTTTTTATTTTCATATTATCAATTATTTGAAGAATTTCCTCGTTATTAATCCGTTTAATGTAAATTGTATTCATGCTCATTGCTGGTAATTGTAAATGCTTACCCTGGGGTTTTACAATGGTGTTAGTTAGATCTTTTCCAATTGTACAAAAGTACGAATTCATATGATTGGCAATTTGCGTCTGATCCTCTATTGTGCAATTGTTATTTAAAATGATCTTATTCATTGTGTTATTCTTTTTCAAGTTGCTTCCCATTTTTTTGTTTATGTATTTCCAAAGTTGCTTGGTATTATTGATATTGTTCTTAATTAAATTTCTTTCATGTTTTATTTTTGCCTCTTTAATAACTTTGTCTAGCCTCTTTGTGTAATTCTTATATTCTAATTTTATTAGATTATTATTTGGTTCATTGCGCATTTTAATATATAGTTGTTCTTTCTTTTCACACGAGATCATTATTGCTTTAGATATCCAATCCTTCCTTGGATATCTCTTGTTATTCTTTGTTTTATGCGCTTTTTTAGACTTTTCTAAACAGTCTTGTATTTCAGTAATCAAAAATGCGGTAGCTTCATCGGGATCATGCATTGCCTCTATAACATTCCAATTTTTTGTAATGGCTATACTTGAAAGTTTATAGTAATTATAGTGATACTGGATATTTTCTTGTTTTAATTTTGGTGGCTTATTCAGTTTCAAGAAAAGTGGATAATGATGAGTAAAAGGAATCGAGTGTTTAAAAGTTTTAGTGTCTATAGATCTAGCTTTTATATACATGTTGTCAATGCATGTACCGCTTCCGCCACTATCATTTGGTCTAGTTGTATGTATAAAACTCGGAAAGAAACCCTTTTCCATCATATTGTCTAATAATTCTAAGCTATATTCATCATCTTTCATAATATCGATGTTAAAATCACCAATAATCAGGTGGTTTTTTATATTTCTTTTGCTATTGATAAATGATTTTACATTCAAAATAAATTCAAGGCGCGGTAAATCATGGCATCGATATAATGCGGAAATTTCAAGATTACTGTTGTTATTTAGACTTATTCGTGAGTTTAATACTTTGAGTCTACCAATTTCGATTATTTCAGTAATTTCTGATACACAATCTTTTATATATACAACGACACCATCATTTTGATTTAAGTTACCGTTATTGTAGTACAATTTATATCCCTGCATTGCAAAAAAGTGAGGATTGGGTAAATTCCATGTTTCTGTACATACAATTATATATGGTTTGATCTTCAAGCTCTTAATAAGAATATTCAATTTCGTATAATTGTGATTTAGACTTCTAATATTGACCTGTAATATCAAACTATCTCTTTTATTTATATTTTTATTGAGAGTTTTAAGATCAAGAAATGACGTTTCTTCTTGTATTACTTCTTTTTGCAATTCTTCAATGAGATCGACGTGTTGCTCCATTATGTAGTTTGCTGTTTCCTTGGTGTCGTATGTGTTAGAGATGCGGTGCTGGCTCTAAACGGCGAAGTCAGCAAAGTTGCGCTAGTCCAGTTGTCTCTAGACGGCAAAGTCAGCATAGTTGCGCTAGTCGAGCTGGTCATCGTAGTGGCTTGATTGCTGTTTCCTACTTTACCTAAGTATCTTGGTATAGTAGGTCTTATCGGATAATCAGTCATATCTATATATCTATTGAGCTTATTCTTAAATATTGTACATTTCTCTGTGTCATTGGCCATATGTTTAACCTCGAAATTTGTGTTATATTTCGAGTTGCTGTAAAAACAGTTGACACATGTAGTGTTGGATGGGTTATTATCACATTGCACAGTCTTATGCGGACCTGCACATTTTAAGCAGCATAGAGTGTTTTTGCATTTCAATGTGTTATGTCCAAATCTTCCACAGTTTAAGCAGGGCTTGATGTTTATTAAATCCCATACTTTACAGCTTTGATATCCAATGAAGATTCTATTTTGATTGTCACTAATATGTTGATATAGCTCTCTTGGAACTTCAATTATTATGGTTGTCTTGTTTGTAATCTTATTTTTGTCTATATTTAGTATCTTACACTTATCTTGATATCCAATAAAATTTCTTTTATTTAAGTCCTCTTTCAGCTCTTCTATATTCATATTAGTATAGTTGTCTACACCAACTATTTTCATCTTCGGGGATTCAATTTTTTCAATAAATGTTTTATAATTGTTCGATAGTTTTTTTGAGAGTAATTCAATTGTTACTTTAGCACTTTTTTCATTCATACTTTTAATCTCAATTTCATTGTCGTTCAATACTTTTTGTTGTTTCATCTGTATATCTTTTTCTTTTATTAAAACGTCACATACCTTTTTCTTAAAGTCATGTGGATTTTTAATGTCCTTTTTAAGATTTTTCACAATTATTTTCGGTATTCTTTTGTTTTTAATTGCTAGTTTGTTAGTTGCTACTTCTGCATATGTTTTTTGGTTATGTTGCTTTATTTCCATCTCCTGGTCATTTTTATCCTTTTTTATTAATTGCTTCAATGTGTCGTTTTTTTCGATTAGTTCTTGATTTAATTGTCTTAGTAGTTGAATTTCAATTTGATGTTGATTTTCCAGTTCAGCATTTTCAGTTAGCATCGTAACGTTTAGTAGTTTTTCATTATCTACTGATTTATGTACACTATCAGAGATAATAGATATTTCATTTAATATTTTATGTTTTATTTGTTCTTTTAATTTGCGCAATTAATATTTTAGCTGCTTCACAGAGTTTAGTTTCTTGATTTTTTAAGGTTATATTAAGCTCCACGTGGTCTGGACATATCACTAGTAGATTACTTATATATTTTTTATCTTTACACTTTTCATAATCACTTTTATGGTACACGTTTTCGCACACTATGCAAACTACAAGTGACACTTTCCTTTTTGGGTGGCATTTATACACTAATTCTAGATTTTTATCAGGAGGCTCTCCGGAAGGCAGCCCGCCTTCCGACGCCATCTTGGCGTGTGGTGTGTGATATGCAAGTGATAAGCAAGACTATTATTTAAATAACTTTTAAACCCATCTAGTGCGGGCCGCAGGAACCACGCATATAAGGATTTCGGATAAGTTCTAGAGGTTAAGAATTTTTGAAATAAAAGTCTTGTTTACGTCGCACGTCTACGTAACTTCGTTTTATTAATAATTGTCTTGCTTATTGCTGCATGACTAGATAACACCCTTATATGCGTGTACCTCGAGTCTCCTGGCTACTTGAGTACTTGTGTTTGAAAATTATTTAAATAATCGTCTTGCTTGTTAGTGTATGTGTACGTAATTTCCTAATATGGGTCAACCTCGTTTCCCCCGCCTACTTGGGTTTAAAAATTGTTTGAATAATCGTTTTGCTCATTTTTTCATGTTTCCATGACTCCCTTATATGCGGAGACTTCGCGTCCCCCCGCTACTTGGGTTTTAAAATTATTGAAATATTATTCTTGCTTATTAATGCATGTCTACGTGACTCCCCCATATGCGTGGACCACGCATCCCTCTGGTACTTTGGTCTAAAAATTTTTTAAATAATCGTTTTGCTTATTGTTTCATATCTTTATGACTCTCTTATATGCGTCGTCCTCGCGCCGGAATGCTAAATGGTTATTTCAATAATCGTTTTGCTTATTGTTTCATGTTTTCATGACTCCATAATATTCGTGGATCTCGCGTCCTCCGGGTAATTGGGTTTAAAAATTATTCAAATGATGGTTTTACTTATTTTTTCATGTCTACATGACTCCGTTATGTGCGTAGACCTCGCGTTGCCCTGCTGCTTGGGTTTAAAAATTATTTAAATAATCGTTTTGCTTATTGTTTCATGTCCTCATGACTCTTATATGTGTGGTCCTCGCGTCCGCAGGCTAATTGGTTATTTAAATAATCGTTTTCCTTATTGCTTCATATCTTCATGACTCTTTCATGTTCATGGACCTCGCGTCCCACGGCTACTTGGGTTTAAAAATTATTCAAATAATCCTCTTTCTTGCGTTGCACGTCCACGTAACTACGTTATATGCTTGGAACTCGCATCCCCCGTCTACTTGGATTTAAAAATTATATAAATGATAGTCTTGCTTATTAATGAATGTCTACGTAATTCTCTAATATGCGTGGAACTCGGATCTCTCGCCTACTTGTGTTTAAAAATGGTTTAAATAATTGTCTTGCTTATTGTTGCACATCTACGTAATTCCCTAATATGCGTGGACCTCATATCCCTCGCCTACTTGGGTTTAAAAATTATTTAAATAATTGTAAAATTTATAATTGTCTATTACCTGAAACTATACATATTGTAAATACAAATAAGTTCCCGCCGTTTTTTTATAAAAATTACCAATTTATTGTAAAAAAAATATACGTTAAATGTAAAATGTTATTCAAAATATTGTCCGTCATTGGCTACTACTTTTTGCCATCTTTCTGGCAGCATTCGGATGCCACGTCGAAAAAACTCTTCATCTTTTGAGGCTACCCATGAATCGACCCAATTTTTGACTTCTTCGTAAGAAGTGAAGTGCTGCTTGACCAGGGCATGAGCCATCGACCGGAACAAGTGGTAGTCCGAAGGAGCAATGTCTGGTGAATATGGCGGGTGGGATAAGACATCCCATTGTAAAGCTTCCAAAGTATCCTTGACGACTTTTGCAACATGTGGCCGAGCGTTGTCGTGCTGAAAAATCAGTTTGTCATGTCTTTTGACATATTGGGGGCGTTTAAGCTTCAATTCTCTGCTCAATTGCAAACAGTTGCTGTTGATAACGTTCTCCAGTGATAGTTTCGTTAGGCTGGAGTAGCTCGTAATAGATTACTGCGAGCTGATCCCACCAAATGCACAACATTAACTTTTTGCCATAAATATTCGGTTTTGCCATTGAAGTTGGTACATGGCCGGGCTTACCCCATGATTTCCTACGCTTTGGGTTGTTGTAGTAGATCCACTTTTCATCTCCCGTCACTATTCGATGCAAAAAACCCTTTCGACTTTGTCTTTGCAGAAGTTGATCGCACGTGAAAAGACGGCCCTCGACGTCTCTGGGTTTTAGTTCATGCGGAACCCAATTTCCTTGCTTTTGTACGATACCAATGTTCTTGAGACGGTGTGAAATCGCTTGTTGAGTCACTCCCAAGCTTTCTGCGAGCTGCTCTTCAGTTTGGCATGAGTCTTGGTCCAATAATGCCTCTAACTCAGCGTCTTCAAACTTGACTGGCCTTCCTTCGCGTTCTTTATCTTCCACGTCAAACTCGCCGTTTTTAAACTTTTGAAACCACTCACGACAACTTCTCTCACTTAAAGCAGTATCACCGTAAACTTCTACAAGCGACCGATGCGCCTCAGCAGCAGATTTCTTTTAATGAAATAAATAAATCAAAACTTCCCGCAAATGACGCTTATTCGGTACAAAACTCGACATTTTCGAACAAAAAAAATGTATACTGCCAATACAAAGTCAATAGTATTTTAAGGTTATGTTGGTGCCAGGTGTCCAAACTTTCTATGTAACATTTTACATCTGACGATTTCCAAGTAATCTTGTCGGTGGAGCCATCTCTTGAAAACGGCGGAAACTTATTTGTATACCTAATATTATTAGATATTTTAGGGGCCGCTGGTTCCAAATATCCCGGGCCGTCTTGGTGGCCCAGTCCGTCCCTGGTACTAGGTATTTTTACTTTTTCACTTTAAGCCCTTCTTAATGCACAAACAGATTTTGGAAGTTTTTGTTAGACGTATCAATGCATATGTAATTAGCGTAATTCGAAATAAGCTCACACCGAGAGGGCGGCCGGAGTGTAGCAGAGCCGAGCACGTCAGCCATCACCCCTTACCTTTGCATTCGACTCGGCTGTGCTCGCGTCACGGGAGCTGTGCTGCACATGAATGCCAGGCGCGAGGGCTAACCGCACCCGTATGTTATATTTATAGGTTAGATGAGCTTATAAGTGTCGTGCGCGGCACTCACGAGGTGGCATAGCCGGGGGCTGCGTTATTCACGTGGAAGAGGAAGTTATTGAAATAATAAAAAACCTAAATAATCAGGTGTCGGCGAGCTTTCCTCTTCTACGTGGAACTCGCATCCCACGGTTATTTGAGTTTTGGAGTTGATTAAATATTCAACTTTCTTTCTACCGCCCGCTTGCGTGCTTTCTTCCTCTACGTGGAACTCGCATCCCCTGGCTATTTGGGATTTACTGTTGATTAAATAATCAACTTGCTCTCTCCCGCCACCTGAGTGCATTTCTCTTCTATGTGGAACTCGCTTCCCCCGGCTTTTTGGGTTTTGCAGTTGATTAAATAATCAACTTGCTTTCTCCCGCCCGCCTGCGTGGATTCCTCTTCTACATGGAACTCGCATCTCCCGGATATTATGGTTTTGGAGTTTACTTAATAATCAACTCGCTTCATTCCGCCCGTCTGTGTGCCATCCTCTTCTACGTGGAACTCGCTTCCCCCGGCTATTTGGGTTTTGCAGTTGATTAAATAATCAACTTGCTTTCTTCCGTCCGCTTGAGTGCATTCCTCTTCTACGTGGAACTCGTTTCCCTCTATTATTTGGGTTTTGGAATTGATTAAATAATCAACTTGCTTTATCCCTCCCGCCTGAGTACATTCCGCTTCTACGTGGAACTCGTTTCTCCCGGCTATTTGGGTTTTGGTGTTGATTAAATAATCAACTTGCTTTCTCCCACCCGCCTGCCTGGATTCCTCTTCTACGTGGAACTCGCATCCCCCGGCTATTTTGGTTTTGGAGTTTACTTAATAATCAACTCGCTTCATTCCGCCCGTCTGCGTGCCATCCTCTTCTACGTGGAATGCGTTTGCCCCGGCTATTTGGGTTATGGAGTTGATTAAATAATCAACTTGGTTTCTCCCGCCCGCCTGCATGGATTCCTCTTCTACGTGGAACTCACATCCCCAGCTATTTTGGTTTTGGAGTTTACTTAGTAATCAATCCGCTTCATTCCGCCCGTCTGCGTGCCACCCTTTTCTACGTGATACGCGTTTCCCCCGGATATTTGGGTTTTGAAGTTGATTAAATAATCAACCCGCTTCATTTAGCCCGCCTGAGTGCATTCCTCTTCTACATGGAACTCGCTTCCCTCGGCTATTTGGGTTTTGGTGCTTTAGAGTTTTCCCCCAGGTAGTTGGGTTTTGGAGCGCTCGTACCAGCCCTGCGCCCTAGGGCGTCGCCCCACCTCGCAGCCCCCTAAGGCCGGCATTACTGAGAGGTTCAAGGCTTGAACTCTAAAAGTTCAGTACGCGTTAAACTATAGCAGCCTCATTTTACATTCTCAAATTTTGTTCTGTGTATACCGGCCCTGGCAGAGGTGGCTCGTCGGTGATTACACAGATTCGGTGATATGGCCAGCACGCCCCTGGCCGTCTACCTTCCTCCACCTTTCTGCGTAGAACTCACTTCCTCCTCCTATTTGGGTTTCAAAATTATTTGATTGATATTTTTATAGGCAGCCTATTTGCGGGTTTCCAGTTTCTTGCCTTGAACTTACTTCCCCCGCCTATTTTATTTGAGTTAAAAAATTATTTGATTGATAATATTATAGGTAGCCTGTCTACGTGCCTCTACTTTACTAATGAATTACGGAGAATCACCGGCCTGTCATCACTAGTAGTTCTATTACTTTATTGAACGAGGCCTCCATGCTAAAGTAATATCGTCTTCTACGGTAGGATCATTTTTTTTTTTTGCCATAAAAATATTAACCGTATGGATTAATCATGAATAATTTGCGGCATATTCTTAATCGATTTATTTGTCTTTATCTTTTTTTAGTACAGTGTTCTGGTTATCTTCATATCTTGCTAGCAGTGCATTCGTTTTTTTTTAAACGAAATTACTATTGTCTGAGGCAAAATTAGTATACATTCACGATTGAATCAGAAATAATGAGCGGCCGTAAATGTTCCAAAAGTAATATTTTTGACTTTTGGAAATTGCCCTGCCAACTCGGAAGACGTGGAAACCGCTAACTTTGCACATTGTTGTGCGGATTTTTTCATTTTTATGTATGAGCATGTATGTATACGCACGCAAAGCTCATCTTCGAGAGCTCGACTCCTCGTGAGCTCTCGTTTGTTTAATTTATTAAACAAATTTTTAATCTATTAAGGGGCTGGACTCCTCGCGAGCCCTAACTATTCAAATTTTGAACCCTCATTTTCTTACATTTCATTGAATGCACGCTCGCGAAGCTCCTCTTCAAAAACTCGACTTCGCGTGCGCTCCAGCTGTAAGTGTGATATTTAACGGAGATTTCCTGACATTTCAGGAAAGGTACGCGCGCGAAGCTCATCTTCAACAGCTTTACTGGGCTCAAGCTCTGAATATGATAAGTTTCAACGGGGATTTTCGCTCTTTTGGCATCTAACTACCGTTTTTTAGAATGTCAATCTTCCTTCATTTAAATATAGCTCAACTTATAAACTATCTTTCCTTACCATATGAAGCACATACGCAGCAGCTTGTTAATAGAACAGTTAAACTTCGCACGCGTGCTTGGAAAATCAATACAGTAAACATTTTTCATTTAAAAATAAGATAGTAATCGCGCATTAAAACGAATAAGCTAATTTTGTCGCCATTAAAATAAAAGAAATTGTAACAATTGGATTCCGTAGGCTTCCCATCGTGTTGGAAATATTTTAAATATCTCATATTTATATATTTCATTAAATCGTTGTGTATATAGGTATACATATTCGTTTAGTAACATAAATTATAAAAAAAAAAAAAATTATTAGGGTGACTTCACCAGTGAAGGAACGAATATGGAAATTGTAATTTTTGTTATTTAATTAAGTGATTTAAAAATGGATTAAAAGTAAAACCCTTTTGAAATTTATATTCTAAAATATTCAAACTTTACGTCGGTGAGCAAATTTTGAATAATCAAAGTAAAAATTTTGTTTAATGAAAATCTGTAAATATTCCCTAAACACCAGTAAAGGAAAACGTAATCTTAGTATCTAAATACGTGTCACCAGTGAAGGAATACATCGCCAGTGAAGGAACACTTAATAGCAGCACTTTTATGATTTTATTTTCAACAAGATAATTTCTTTTATGCAGAATCTTCATATAAAATGAAATAAAAATTTTCAAGGATTCGAAAATTATCGTCATGTTAAATAAACAATACATAGAAAGCTTGATATTTTCATATATATAAAGAAAATGTTCGTTAACTGATGACTGTTCCAGTACTGGTGTAGTCACCCTATATCAAGATTCGATATTTGTTAATAAAATCATCATTTTACGGGACATCCTATATGGAAATTTCTCAAAGTGATCTATATACATTGTTGAATTATAAAAAACATTGATAAATTGAATCAAGCTATTCGAAAAATGAACCAAATAAACAAACAGCTTATGAAAAATCAAGTATCAAAATCAACAAATTTTCTTTAAAAAATCGGAATTATATGTTGGGATTATAATTGTATTTTCGTCATATGCGCAAATAAGTATGTACATATTAATTTACATATATACAAGAATACCCTGGTAAAAATGATCTTCAAGGTTCGGAAATGTCCGGATCCAAGGAATCTTTCCGATCCTTTCCGGTTTTTGAAACCAATTTCTTCCGAACTCTTCCGAACTGTCATGGAAGTAAACTGTTAAGAATGTTGATGATCTCTTTAGAACCTTTCTGATCTATTAAGATTTGTTACGAAATAATTTGGTATATTTATTCAGGATTGGTTGCTTCGTTCCGAACCTGGTTGAAGTATAATGAATTATTACGATCAATTCAGGACTTTAATGAACCACCATGTTTCTGGCTATTAGTAATCGTGGAATTGTTCGGAACAAATGCCCAAGATTATTAATATTTATTCCAATATTTATTAAGAATCGTAAAGTATGTTGGTGTTATGCCAAATAATTTTGAAGTTCAATAATAAAGTTTTAAATAAAAAAAATACTTCATGTGTTATTATCTGCATTTTATATATAAACGATAATCTTATTAGAATTAATTATATATTATGACAAAGGAAAAATTTTATTGATACTCGATCGATTTTGGTATAGTTTGTATAGGTTCATAACAATCCAGAAACTTTCCTAATAGTTCATAAAGGTTTATTGATATTCGATCGATTTCGGTATAGTTCGTAAAAGTTCATGGCAATCCAGAAACTTTTGTAATGGTTCATAAAGGTTTAAGGTAGTTGTGTCAAAAAACGAGTTTCTTAGGAACCTTTTGAAACTTCGAGTACACGTTCGTCTTGCCGATGTCCATGCGTGTGCGAAATTTCCAAGAGATGACACGTGCCGATTTTGAGATATTCAATATCAAAGTTGGGCATTTTAACATGGGAAGGAACAACCACCGAAAAAACAGCTTAAATTCATTGTTGGAAAAAGTTTCTTAAGATCATAAAAAAACTAACCTATTATTTATCATTATGGTTAAAAGCTTGTCACCAAAATTCAGAGATATGACACGTATAGTTTCCGAGAAAAGTTATTGTAAAGGTCGTATAAGTATGGAATATTTGAGCTAAGACAGATTCGGAAGAGTAAAACATACAAAAAAATGCGTTTTTCAAGTAACTGTATGTTTGCGTATTATTTATAGGCATATACTATACTCACATTCTTCTATACACACATGTGCTACTCTGATTTTTTTAGACTATGATGCATTAACTATTGTAATGAACACCCTGCGTCATTGTAGACCGTACCCTAAGGACACAACTACCTTAAAAAAATCTAACAAACTGATATTATGCTATACTAGCTTCCTCAATGATTCCTTATGCATTTTTATGTATTTTATTTTTCTATCAGCATCTCTTCTATCTTTATATTGGGTATACAAATAAGTTTCCGCCGTTTTCAAGAGATGGCTCCACCGACAAGATTACTTTGAAATCGTCAGATGTAAAATGTCACATAGAAAGTTTGGACACCTGGCAACAACATAACCTTAAAATACTATTGGCTTTGTATTGGCAGTATACATTTTTTTTGTTCGAAAATGTCGAGTTTTGTACCGAATAAGCGTCATTTGCGGGAAGTTTTGATTTATTTATTTCATTAAAAGAAATCTGCTGCTGAGGCGCATCGGTCGCTTGTAGAAGTTTACGGTGATGCTGCTTTAAGGTGGTCTCACATCTAAAAATTTTGAAAAGATCAACTTTTTTTTATTGAATTTTTTAATTATATATGTTATTCTGAACCTAAAAAACTAGTTTGGATCAAAAATTAAAAAAATTAAAAATGATATGCTTAAAAGAGATTAATGATATGCTTACTATCTTCAAAATGACGAAAAAATTGATTTTCGTTTTTTTGCCTTTCCTATAGGCTTCTGATATATATAGAAACACGTTTACTTGTATGTGTTTTATAATATCAAAAAACATTATTTAAGACTTACTAGTATAAGAATTATAAAAAAATAATTAAATTTAAATACGGGATTTATTATAAAAATAATATAAATCATATTCTGGAATTTGAAATCCAGTGGAATCGTCTTTTGAGTTGTGCCAATTTTGCACTTCTGTTCTAGTAAAGTGACCATTCCGTCAACGAAATGTGACAGCAAATTACTATATTAATACTCCCTTTTATATACGTATATACTTATAAAACTATAATACCATAGTGTCAACACAGTTGCACAGCAGACAGCTCAAAATCTCAAATAAGCCAAGATACATAACCATGTTATTTCAACAGTTTGTTTTGCAGAGTTTTTGCTTTCAGATAAAGATTTTTTTTCTTAGTCCTTGATTATTTGTATTCATAAGTGAATTTAGGACTAAAAGTTTAATGTATTGTGTATGTGAAGATATATGTCTGAAAAGTGTAAGTGTTCTTATAATACAAGCGTGCAGTGACAGTTTTGTTTAAATTTGGAAAGTAATTTTTGTTCAAGATGGGAATGCTGCATGAAAATTAATACTGAAAAATATGTGCATTGCCAAGATTGAATTAAGTATTTTAAAGAAGAGGCAGTAAAAATTTTTATAGCATAAAAATAAATACATCTTTTTTCTAAGAAAGATGAAAGTGACATATTAAGTCTAACTCACTATAGGATATATGATTCAATTCAGAAGATTTGTGAATTGCAATAAGTGTCAAGATGTATCTATACACATAAAAGCGACAAGCCTGCTCACAAGAATACAGGCTTAAATTCAAGATATATTTAATATTTAATGTGTTATCAAGTGATCATTGAAAAAATGGGCTTATCGGCTTTTATGTACTTATGTACTTCTGTCTATGACAGTGATCGGCTTCTTAAGTTTCGATTTGGATTATTGAGATTTCATATTTCATAAGACCTGGCGCATATTCTACATTTATCGTAGTATTATAAATAATCTAACTTAGTACAGTGTGTGTTAAAAAGTGATTCAACAGTGGATGAGTCAAAAGTACAAAAGGACAGATTGAGCAGTAACTTTTAATGGAACGAATGCTGCTAGGTTAGTAATAATTTTTAATGGAACGGATGCATGCAAGGTGCCAGAGCTTCTGTTTTAACCATTTTATATAGGAGAACAGATAACAGATATGCAGGAAAGCGAGTTTCAAGAAGAAAAAGAATGGGGATCAAATGGCTGATTATTTTTGGAGATTTATGGTATTTTTCTTTGCAGGCTTATTTCTTAAAATGTCATTTTTTAAAGTTTGTCGCAACTTTTCTCTGAGACCGATTGATGAATTTTCATGAGACAAAGGGCAAATTGTTCCTAATTTATGTAGTTATGGGCGTAAGAGTTGCAATTTCAAGGATTTCATGTATAAGTATTTTTTTCATGGCAAAAACCCTAAAAATTCAAAAAAATGCAAAAAATTATTGCAAAACATCAGTTTTTGCCATGAAAAAAATACTTATACATAAAAACCTTAAATTGCAACTCTTACGCCCATAACTACATAAATTCGGAACAATTTGCACTTTGTCCCATGAAAATCCATCATGCGTTCTCAGAGAAAAGTTACGATAAACTTTTTTTCTTGAAAATTCTATAACTGAGGATAAAATGAGTTTAAGAACCTCTGCCTTGGCTCATTTTATTCAAAATAAGTTAAATTTACAATTTATTTTGATTATTTTATTATAATAATACTTGTTATCATTTTTTAGGTAATTTTGGCCAGAAAGGCCTATAGGTGTAAGACCGCCTTAAGTAAGAGAAGTTGTCGTGAGTGGTTTCAAAAGTTTAAAAACGGCGAGTTTGACGTGGAAGATAAAGAACGCGAAGGAAGGCCAGTCAAGTTTGAAGACGCTGAGTTAGAGGCATTATTGGACTAAGACTCATGCGAAACTGAAGAGCAGCTCGCAGAAAGCTTGGGAGTGACTTAACAAGCGATTTCACACCGTCTCAAGACCATTGGTATGGTACAAAAGCAAGAAAATTGGGTTCCACATGAACTGAAACCCAGAGACGTCAAGCGCCGTCTTTTCACGTGCGATCAACTTTTGCAAAGACAAAGTCGAAAGGGCTTTTTGCATCGAATAGTGACGGGGGATGAAAAGTGGATCTACTACGACAACCCAAAGCGTAGGAAATCATGGGGTAAGCTCGGCCATGTACCAACTTCAACGGCCAAACCGAATATTTATGGCAAAAAGTTAATGTTGTGCATTTGGTGGGATCAGCTCGGAGTAATCTATTACGAGCTACTCCAGCCTAACGAAACTATCACTGGAGAACGTTATCAACAGCAACTGTTGCAATTGAGCAGAGAATGGAAGCTTAAACGCCCCCAGTATGCCAAAAGACATGACAAAGTGATTTTTCAGCACGACAACGCTCGGCCACATGTTGCAAAAGTCGTCAAGGATACTTTGGAAGCTTTACAATGGGATATCTTACCCCACCCGCCGTATTTACCAGACATTGCTCCTTGGGACTACCACTTGTTCCGGTCGATGGCTCACGCCCTGGTCAAGCAGCACTTCACTGCTTACGAAGAAGTCAAAAAGTGGGTCGATTCATGGATAGCCTCAAAAGATGAAGAGTTTTTTCGACGTGGCATCTGAATGCTGCCAGAAAGATGGCAAAAAGTAGTAGCCAATGACGGACATTATTTTGAATAAAATGTAACGTATATTTTTTTACAATAAATTGATAATTTTTATAAAAAAACGGCGGAAACTTATTTGTATTTACAATAATAAATAGATGTAATTTCATAAAGGATCGTTAGGATCACATTATATGTTAATTTTTCAAGGTTCGCATGAAACCGGAAAGGTTCAGAAAATCTATAAATTGTTTATTCTTGCTCTAATCAACGTATTTCATTCAAATCTTCGTTATTCTAAAGAGTATATTGAAATTATTTTCATCTTAAATATTTCGGAAAGGAACTGGATGGATCGAATAAGTTTACAATTTTTAAATAGAGAAATAAATAGTTTAAAAAATTATTGTAGACAAAAGACTTTCGTAATTCGGTGATTCATAGCACTGGAAGTAAAAATCTATTTTTAACAAGGTTCGGAAAGGTTCACCATTTTCCGGATATTTCACTCCACATTGGTTCGAAAGCGTCCTTAATGGATCTGAAAGGATCGGAAAAAAACCGTCCCGATTCATTCCGAACCTTAACGGGCATTATAACCAGTGTAGTCTTAAAAAAATATAGAACATATTTACTATGAACAATTACTCATTAACAAATTACACTAACGTGAAATAGGTTTCTTCACCTCCTGATTTTATTTGCATTACAACGCCGTCGTCGCATGATAATTGGTACGTGATAAAGCTCTTCGTTATCCTTTCAGTCGGTTACGTAGAGCGCTTCCCAGTGGCGTAGCCGCAGGCGAGTAGCCTTCACAAGGATTTATTTCGTATATTTATTTATTCTTTTTTTTTTTGTAAATAATTGTTATTTAATACTATTATAATCTCTAGTTATGCAAGAATCTTAAATGCAATTGATTTTATGCATTTCATGAGTTTTTTCACGTCGTTTTGTCAAATGTAATAGTTACTACACGAAAACTTTCAATAAAGGAAAATTAATAAAAATGATAAATAAATTATTTTTTTTTACAATAACTTTTCTTCTTGTAACTTATTTTTGTTTATGCAACATTAAAAATAATTATTTGGTGCAATATTTTTAATGTAGAAAATCACAATTTTGAATTTCGCGCTTGTAGGGTGTCACTTTTGGCTGCGCTGGCCGCGATTCGTAGAAGTGAGAAGAAAAGCACACAAAGTCAGTGCCAGCGCCACCACTGGGTCAACACTTCCCTGTTTCCTAGATTTCCAATGGATTACATTACCATACAATCTTACAATATATCCACTAGTCGATTTCCTATCTAGACAATCTCCTGCCCAGTCTGCATCAACATAACATTCAAGAATATCTCCTTTATCAATTTTCTTATATCTCAATTTTAAATCTTTAGTTAAGTATAAATATTTTAAAATTCTTAAAGCATACTTATAATGCGTCTCATTGTAACAGTTCTGAAATCTGCTTAAATAATTAACGCTGTAGCTTACATCTAATCTAGTTCCTGAACTTATATACAAAAGTGCTCCAATCAAGTTTCTATATTTTATTTTCTCATTCAATTCTTAAGCAGGTTCTAACTTTAAATTCTGTTCCATTGGAGTCTCACACAACTTTGCTTGATCAATTCGATATTTCTTAGCTAATGATTCTATATACTTCTCCTGATCTAATGACATCTCATTTTTCTTTTCATCATAATCAATATTAATACCTAAATACGTACTTACTTTACCTAAATCTTTCATTTGAAATCTTTCTTTTAACATACTTTTTATGTAATTCAAATTTTGTCTATTCTTACAACAGATCAATAAATCATCCACAAATATAATTAAATAAATAATCTCATCTTTTACTCTTAACGTATACAAACAATAATCATGTTCACTTCTTACAAATCCTAAAGAACTTAAATAACTATCAAGACACTCATACCATGCTCTTGGACTCTCACACAAACCATACAATGCTTTATTTAGCTTGCACACTCTTGCAGTACCATCCTCGTAGTCTTCAGGTTGTTTTACAAATACTGTTGATATAACTTTTCCATTTAAGAATGCAGTCTCTACATCCATTTGCTCAATTAATAAACCATTCTGACAACTATATGACAATAACACTTTCAAAGTTTGAGTTTTCGCAACAGGTGAATAAATATCATCCAACACATCTTTCTGTTGATAACCTCTTACTACAATTCTAGCTTTATATACATTTTCACTTTTCTTAGTATAAATCCATTTTAAATCTAATACTTTTTCATTCTTTGGGTTTTCAACTAGTACCCACGTTTTATTTTTCTTTAGACTGTTCATTTCTTTATTCATTGCTTCTTTCCAAAAACTAGATTCATCACTATCAATAGCCTCTCTATAACTTACTGGACTATCAGCACTACAATAATTTACATATATACAACAAGTATATACAAAGTTATCATCGAACCTACTTGGTCTTTTAATTTCTCTTTTAGACCTTCTTAAATCAGGTATTTCTTCTACTTCATTTTCAACATTATCATTATTATTATTTGTATTTTCTATCTCATTTATATTTTCATTCTGTTTATTTTCACAACTTTCATTTAAATTCTCATTTTTTAAATCACTATCATATAAACCAATGCATTTTACATCTTCTTCAATGACATCAACGTGTCTTGCAACTACGACTCTATTACCTATCAAAACTCTGTATCCTGCTACATCATAACCTATCAAAATTCCTAAATCCGCTTTTCTATCCCATTTTGAATTTCTTCTCTGTTCAGGCACTCTAATAAATACTTTACTACCGTATAATTTCAAATATTTAGAATCTGGCTTCTCACAAAAAAATATCTCGTAAGGAGATTTATTTCTTACTATCGTGTTTGTGATTGTTCTATTTTTCAAATATGCTGCGGCGCAGACTACTTCTGGCGAGTACCTTTTCTCTACCTTAGATCCAGTTAACAAACACCTAGCACTATCCATAATTGTCCTATTGTACCCCTCTGCTGTAGAATTAAGCTCGTGCACGTAAGATGGACACGGCTCTAACTCAATTCCCTTTTTTCTAAATAATCTATACATACCTCTATTCAAATATTCAGTGCCATTATCACATCTTAGTTTCTTAATTTTGTTTGCCGTCTTATTCTCAACTAAATTTATTGTAACGGGATGGCTTCTGGGGTAAAATCCCAAAAAGCCACAGGCCAGCGATGCCCTAGAACATGGTGCCGCGGGTGTCAGACTAAAATGACTTGCCCGGGGATCTGCTCCTGGAATCCCGAAAACAACGCGAAGATCGCACGCGAACTTCGCTTTCCAACTAATTGGATCGCTGAGTTAAAAGCGCGCGCTCAAAGAGTAAAGCGCGCAGCCGCTACGCTCAGATATGAAAACGACCAGCGGAGTCGTTTTCCCGCGGAGGCGGCGGTATCCGGGAGAAGGTTAGGTTAAGGTCGATAAATGAAGAATAGCCTCAATTATTTCACAGCACCATAACAAGGTCTATTCAAAATAATCCTTTACATCAAAAACGTGTCGCGTTGCGCGCCGATAAGAAGACGGGATCCGCCGCTCGGCGCGGGCGGATCAAGGTATCTATTTTCGCTGGGCCGGTGAACGCACCACCGGCCACTCGCCGCTGCGAGTCGAAGATACACAAATAAATCGCTGCGCGGGAAGTACAAAGAGGCTTACCGGGAGAGAAGTGCACTCCTCTCGTCGCTCGCTCACGAATCCGCTCCTGCGTCAGGCCTTATCCTCCGGTCGACTTCGGACTGTTCAGGCCGAGTCCTAACGTCCAGCGTTCACCTACAGACGCTTCGGACCCCAGGAGTGGCTCGGATTGCTCACGTGCGCTGCTCTTCGTGGTCGGTACGTGTACGGGCGCTGCTCTGCACCGGTGAGGACGCACGATACCGTTTTCTTCGCAGACGATCAAATTAACTCGCGTACGCGCGGTTTGACAGCCCGAGAGAATCTGATTCAAAAATGAATCGAGCGCGACTTTGTAACCGCCCAAGTCGCGCAGTCCCCCGCGCAGATCGCGAATACATCGTTCGAGCGATGTCAACAAACGCTCGAGATGCGTGAATTCGCGGGAACGAGAGTCAAACGAGTTCGATAGAATACGAAGAACCGAGATTCTTATTTTCTCCGTATTTTATCCTGGAACTCCGTTATACCCCCCTCCCAGACGTTGCGTAGCGGGAGAGAAGCAACTCGATACCGAGGCTCTCGTTCAACGCGACTTTACGTCAACGGCGGCGTTGACGAGCTGAGCGACAGGCCCGGATACGCGCTGGTTACCGCTTGCATCAAAGCGGCAACCACTTGATCCACGTCGTGGGATCGTACGCATGCGCACGGTGGGTCGCTCTTCACCGTGAGTCCGCTGAACTTCAACGGTGGTCGGGACTCGTCATATGACGCTTGACGGACCGGAGGCTGTCGGCTCTCATAGCGCTGAGGCTCCGGTCGACGACCGCCTTCGCTCCTCTTCGGAAGGGCGTTTTGGAGGTCGTCTCGTCTTCTTGTCCTCTTCGGGCGCTGTTGCCACTGCGGACAGGCCCAGTGAAGATGCGTCGATGACTGGCACGTCCAACACAATTTTCTGGTTGGACTCGGTGGTGAGGAGTTATATGATCCGAGCGTGTTCCTCGACCTTGATGAGCGGTATTCTCGAGTGGCCAAGTTTGGCTTAGTTGACCGCCGTTTGCGGCGTCGAGAAAATACTGTCGTCCACGGATTCGAACCCACCTCTTGGTTCGAACCGGATCCGCTTGAGGGTTTCTTGTGTTGGTTTCCTTTGGGTGACCTTGGAGGTCGTTGCGTGGCCGATGCATACGCCTCCTTTTTTCCTGTCGAGCTGGACTTTTGCAGGCTTTGGAACGACTTGAGGTTGTCTCTAGTCCCTTGGCCCGATCGAGGTCGCGACTTGGCAGAGCGCTTGGTTGCGCCTGCAACTCGAATCTTGTTAGACGCAGCTGAATCGTGAAGCGACGACATTTGCACTCGTAGCTGGTGCAGCTTGTCGTTCAGCCGTCTCACTTCTTCGCTTAAGCGTCTAAATTTCTCCTCCTCGAATTTGCGCGTCCGATTACACTTACACTCGCAACGACGCTCAATTTCTGTTTGCGTTGATGCGTCAAAAAGTTGCGAGATAATCGGCGTGCTGTCCACCAGTTGTGCCGTCACCAGATTGTCAATCTTTCCCTCGCTGTTCCTTGGAAGGCTTGGCTGTTCTTCGTCTTCAGGAGTCTGAGAGACGGTAATACAGCCATCCGCTTCCGATATATTCTCCAAGCGGCTTATATCGGACGTTCCGGACAGGGGGGAGCTTGGAGGATCTTCCCTCCCCCAGGCTGTATTTGCTCTGTCGTCGTGAGATTGTGAGTATTCAGTACAGCCGTTCGGTGCCCTCAGGCAGTCTGTATACGCCAAGCGACGGGGAGTATCAGACTTCACGAACAGGGAGAAGCTTGGAGGATCTCCCCTCCCCCAGGCTGTGCTTACTCCGACGTCGATTTCGTGGATGGACGCTGAAATTGCTGGCGATGGTAAAGTTGCGGCACAGCTGTCCGAAATCCATGAGCGGTCTGCATTCCCCGAGTGACTCGCGTTCTCGGATCCTTCGGACTGGGAGGAGATCGGGGAATCTCCCCTCCCCCAGGCTGTGCTGCACTTTAGTTGCATCTGGACCTCACCCGGTCCTCCCGCTGGAGTTAAAGGGCTCCATAGTAACGTGAGAGCCTCGTTTCTTACGTCGGGAGGACTGCCTGCTCTTTGATCCATGATCTGCAATACATGTGTCTTCATGGATCTCAGCAAGATGTTGTCGACTGCTTTGTTCGACGTCAATTGCTGAAACAGGCTGTGGGCCGAGGGATTTTCGTTGTAGTTCACTTCTGGAACTCTGCTTACGTTGAGGATCGTTCCGTTGACGTACTTATTCCTCAATTCGAGTCTCCTTGTGAACTGCTCAATTGCACATTAGCCATTGAGTGACTCGCCTAGAATCCCCCTCGATATATCCAGTGCTTCTTAAATCTAGAGCTATATTTGCTTCTATTACAGCTTGGAAGCTCAACTCTAGATTTTTGCGCCACTGCTCCATCGATTCGGCTAGTTCTTCTGAGGTCGATGATTCCATCTTCTGAAGCTAGACCGATTATATAAAAATTTGGCGACGAATTGTGTATGTGCGCAACTAACTGCTGAGATTCTCTCTCGAATTGGCCGTCTGTTACGCAAATTACAATGTTAGAATCCTAACTACCACACACAATTGTCCCAAGCCGCTCGAGAACGACGTATCTCGATGCAGCTAGCTAGGGAGAGAGCGTGGCAATTCCAAAAAAAAAATTTTTAGCGAAGATACCGATTTGATTAAAATCCGCAATAAAAAAAAAGGAATGAAAGTGTTCTCACTTTCGACCGGCTGCACGCACAGGCACGGTCACTCTATTCCAAAAAAAATCGCGTGAAAATCACTTAAAATCTCGCTTCAAAAAAAAAGGAATTTAATTTCGCCACATATGACGACGAAAACAACTACAATCGTCGTTTAAATGCTCTCGCCCTGGCTTTACAGCAGTTTAAAAGACTCGGGACGAGTATACACAATACTGCCCCAGCATAAACATAAACACCTACAAAAACAAGCAATCTGCTGTTTTGTGTTTATGTTTCTATGCGCGCCGCGAGTCTTCTTGTCTGTTTGTTTACGCCCGGCACCTCGACTTGGCGAGTTTAAATCACTGCGCCTATCAGCTATAACGGCTTATGGCCACTGGCCGTCTGCTGATTAGTCCGGTACAGTGATTCGCGCGCGGGCGAATTTAAACGAAACGCGATTTGAATAGGCCGGTCTCGAATGTACCGGCCGCTAACCTTCTCCTTAAACCCAACACGTTGGGCGCCATTGTAACGGGATGAGTGAAAAAAAGGACTTTACAGAAAAATACGCGTCGCGTTGCGCGCCGACAAGAAAACGGGATCTGCCGCTCGGCGCGGGCGGATCAAGGTATCTATTTTCGCTGGGCCGGTGAACGCACCACCGGCCACTCGCCGCTGCGAGTCGAAAATACACAAATATATCGCTGTGCGGGAAGTACAAAGAGGCTTACTGGGAGAGGAGTGCACTCCTCTCGTCGCTCGCTCACGAATCCGCTCCTGCGTTAGGCCTTATCCTCCGGTCGACTTCGGAGTGTTCAGGCCGAGTCCTAACATCCAGCCTTCACCTACAGACGCTTCGGACCCCAGGAGTGGCTCGGATTGTTCACGTGCGCTACTCTCCGTCGATGGTACGTGGACGGGCGCTGCTCTGCACCGGTAAGGACGCACGATACCGTTTTCTTCGCGGACGATCAAATTAACTCGCGTACGCGCGGTTTGACAGCCCGAGAGAATCTGATTCAAAAATGAATCGAGCGCGACTTTGTAACCGCCCAAGTCGCGCAGTCCCCCGCGCAGATCGCGAATACATCGTTCGAGCGATGTCAACAAACGCTCGAGATGCGTGAATTCGCGGGAACGAGAGTCAAACGAGTTCGATAGAATACGGAGAACCGAGATTCTTATTTTCTCCGTATTTTATCCTGGAACTCCGTTATATTATATACTCCTCAAATTTATCATATACCTCACCTTTTGACTTTATCGGATAAATTTTACCTACTTTACTATAATCATTAACAAAAGTAAGAAAATATTTTTCCCCTTTATAACCTTCTGAATGTGGCCCATTTAAATCTGTATGTACTATTTCTAAAATATTATTTGCTCTTTTTCTGTTATTTTCAAAAGGAATGTTGTGCATTTTATTTTTAATACACGTAGCACACTTAAAATAATCTGGCTCTATCTCATTTGGCAAATCTACCAATGTATGATTTCTACACATAGTGTTTAAATAGTTAAAATTAACGTGCCCCAATGTTCTATGCCACTTTTCTTTTAAAGTCATTTTTTAATTTTTAACTGTTAAATTAGATTCTTTATTTCTTTAAATAAAACTGATGATTTTATAGATTCTATCCTTTTTCCAAGCTATAGCTACTAATTTATTATTTCTATTATAAATTTTAGAACTATCTCCGATAGATACTACTTTATAATTATCAGTTACTTTAGGAAAACTTATTAAATTTCTATCCATATCTTTCACATAAAATACATTTTTCAATTCAATTTCTATCTCTTCATTAAACGTTTTGAATTTACTATTTACATGACCTACTTTTCTTGCTTTCAAAATTCTACCATCACCTACTTTAACATTAATCGGCTCTTTTAATATAATCGCATCACTAAAATAATTTTCATTATTAATTACGTGGTCTGTGCAACCGCTATCTAAAATCCACTCTATTTTGTTTTCACTTACATTACCGTTTCCTATATTCGCAGACCTTTCCAGGCGGAAATAAAACTTAGCAAATAATTATTAATAACAAAATATAATTTTTTATAATTTAAAAAAAAAGTTTATAACTGTTAATAACTGTTTATAAAGGCAGGATTTGAGACTATAGTAACAGTTTATAAAAGTTATCAACATTTTTTTTCTGTTATGAATAGCTAAAAATTTTATAACAGTTATAAACTTTTATTTACTTTTTTGGGCCGCGGTGCATAACCATAAAATCAATCTGTTATAAGTTATTATCAGTTATATACTTTTTTACTTAATAATAATAGTTATTAATAGTTTTAAATTGGTTTGAATGAATTTAAACTTTAAAATCATTATTTTCAATTATTAAAAATTTATAGGGGACGGCGGGGCATGACGTGTCAGGTAGGTAAGTTTGGCACCCTCATATTTTTAATATTAATGAATGCAAAAAATGTAATTTTTACGTAAACCTAATTAGATATGCTTTTAGAATTTTCCTCTATACTTTTGAGATTATAGATAATGTTTAACATTTAATTTAATAAGATTGAAAATCGGTGCTTAGAAACAAGGTTGACTTCATTTTTAAGTCGCTTGGAGCAACAAGAAAATGATTTTTTTTCTAAATGAGACCAAACCTATTTGATAGTTTCAACTTTTATCTTTCAAGCCCTGTTTTTGTTATTTTCAGAAAATCTTTATAAATAATAATAATTAAAAAATGAAAATGGTATTAAAATGGGGCATGACGTGGCACCCTGGCGGGGCACGCGTGGCACACTCGAGCGTATCAGTGCGCCGCGGCGGCCGCCGAGCAAAGTGATATAACCTATTACAAACCAAAAACGGAGCAAGATGGGTTAACAACTACGCAGTGCAATAATTTAGTTTTAACTAGTTTTTAGTTTCAATTATTAGATTAATAGGTAAATAACGATTATTTCGACTGCGTATTAAGTTATAGAGTAGAAAAAACAATGGTAAGGAAGTATAAAAAAAAACAGATAAATATAATTGGAGCAATGAACAAATGCACTTGGCTATTGAAAATGTGCTTATTAATGGCAAATCAATTAAAAGTAGTGCAAATGAGTTTGGAGTTCCAAGAACCACTCTTCAAAAGAAAATAAATGAGAAGACTGATGCTTCATTGCAAAAAGAAAATAATAAGACCAAAGGTAGATATTTTTTTATATATTTTAATTATATATTAGTGAATCTCCTCTTAAAATATTATTAATAGGATTATATTGATGTTAAATACTTCATTACTTTTACTTAACACTAACTTTACTTAATAGTAGTTTTACTAAATACTTAGTTTTATACCTACTTTATTACTAGAATTTTTATTTTAGTTCCAGGATTTAGTCGCACTTTCACTGATGAACAAGAAGCGGGATTGGCACGCTACATTTTGGAGATGGAAAGCAAACTGTTAGGACTCAGTGGTATTGAGGTTAGAAAGTTAGCATTTGAATATGCTGAAAGGCTTAAAATTCCTCATAAGTTCAGTTTGAAAAAACAAATGGCTGGAAAGGATTGGCTTCATAATTTTATGGAAAGGCATCAATTTGCACATCGCAAAGCAGAACATACATCTTCTGCCAGAGCCAACGGGTTCAACAAGAATGCTGTTATAGAGTTCTTTGTATTGCTAAAGGATGTTTTCAACAAATACCAATTTGATAAGAAACCTGAAAGAATCTATAACGTGGATGAAACAGGAGTGTCAATTGTGCCTAAATCATCACCTAGAATCATTGCAAAAGCAGGACGAAGACAAGTTGGTGGTCTAACTGCTGGTGAGCGAGGGGAAAATGTCACAGCAGAAATATGCATGTCAGCAGCTGGTGTTTTCATGCCTCCACTTCTCATATTTCCCAGAGTAAAGACGAACCTGGCTCTAATGAAAGATGCACCAGCCGGTGCATGGGCTGAATTTCACAAGAGTGGATATATGCAAACTGATATTTTCACAAGATGGTTTGACAAGTTTGTTGAGTTCTCTCATGCAACACCAGACAATCCAGTTTTACTTCTCCTCGATGGACATTCAACCCATATAAAAAATGTGGATGTGATCGATAAAGCAAGAAACAATGGGGTTGTAATACTTTGTTTTCCACCCCATTGTACACATAAGATGCAGCCACTTGATGTTGGCTTCAATGGTCCGCTCAATAGATACTTTGGTAACGAAGTCTCTTCTTATCAACGACCTGGTAACAAAGTAACCCTTGATAAATTGGCTTCAATATTTGGTAAGGCATTCGCTAAAGCAGCTAAGGTAGAGACTGCCACCAATGCTTTTAAAAAATGTGGTATCTACCCATTCAATTCAGACGCATTTCCTGATTCAGAGTTTACTGCTAGAGATGATGCAAGCTCTATAAGTTCACGTAATTCAGGTAAATGAAACTAATACTATTAAATATTAAAAATCTTATTATAATATCAAATTATTATTCACTATTTCTTTTAATAATATGAATATTTTATTGTTTGAATTGTAGCATCGGAGGCAAGAATTGAAGAATTTCAAAATGTTATTCAAGATGTAATGAACCCTAGTCAAAAAGCTGGTTCAACGCAAAGTGAGACGTCTACTTCTATGAATAGTTTAGTTTCAAATCATCGAGTTAATTCTAGTCAAACTACTGATAGTAATATATCAAGTGGAGATGAGATACGAATACCACTACCTTACATAATTCAAGCCAAACCTCTCATTGATTTATTGGTAAATAATATTTTATATTGTAATTTAATTTATAATGTTGCTTAATTTTTAATTGAAATTTTTCTTCTTATCTAGAGTTCCTGCTTACAGTCTGAACTGAATCAACTCTTAATGGATCAATCGATGACAGCCACTAGTTCTGTAAATACACACAGCTCATCTATTTCATCTATTCAAGAAAATGTTGAAACGAATCTAATTATTCTCACAGACAACAAACCTGATGAAAAAATTTCAAAAAAAGTTAATAGAAAGGGAAAAGCAGCAATTATTACTAGTGATGCGTACCAGGAAAATTTAATAGCAGAAAAAATTAAAAATATAAAAAAGAAAATGTTGAAAAAAAGTAAAAGGAACAGCAGTGAAATCTGATGACGCCAAGAAGTCCCGTAAACGTAAGAAGTCTACTCCTGCTAATCTACCAAGCAAACTACGGAAGCCACTTGAAGACTTAAACACAAATCAGCTTGATTTATCCATTGTTAATAATAATTCAGCTTCCGTAAATAATGAAAATTACTTTAGAGAAGTAATACCTGAAGAATCAATTGTAGATACTCAAACTACCTTTTTCAATGGTCAGGTAGTTCAAATATGCTACATAGATGAAAATGATGCGAAATCTTTAAATTTAAACTTATTGTAATAATAATGATAATTTGTTAATCAAACAAAAGTATTATGTTGTGATCATATTTTATAAAAAGGAATTTATAATATAAAATCATTTATTAAAATGTAATAATTTATTTTAAAATAAAAATTGTTATTGTGAACCTCAAAATCAACCCAATTTCATTATTTAATTAATAAACATTCGAACGTTTATTTGGAAAAGCAATTCTTTCAGGCGCTCCGTGTATGTAAATACTATGCTCAGATTTTTTTGTGCGATTCTATCAGCATTTCCATGAGATAAACACTTTTTAAAACTAGCAAAATTCGAAGTATACAGATCTCTGCTTATCGGCATTGCGGCTTTTATTTAATTAAATAAATTCTGAGTAAATTTTTGGAAAAACAGCTCTTTCAGGCGCTCCGTATATATAAATACTATACTCAATTTTTTTTGTTAGTAATTCTATTATTATTTGCAAAAGAAATATACATTCTAAAATTTGTCGTACAGATTACCTTAATAAAAATAAAATTTTAAATTTTCAATAGACTGATTAATTATTTGATTTTTGAAAATTTTATTATGGCATAATTATTAAAGTATTAATTACTGGAAAAAAGAATTGAAAAATACCTATAGTAAAATATTAAATTTGATCGTGCCATGCGTGCCCCGTCGGGTGCCACAATCCACCCGCCGGTGGGGCACGTAGAGCATTTTTGTCAGAATTTCTTTTCTTTATTTTATCAATAATTAAAAGAAAATGAAAAAAAAGTGAATAGTTTATTTTATTTTATCTTTTTCTGATCTAATTATTCCGTTTTTGTACATTTTGAAATAATACACGGTTTAGTTGTTATTTTTAATCAAAGTTAGGGTGTCACACGTGCCCCGCCGTCCCCTAATAGTTATTAATAGTTATTTACGTTTTTTTACTGATCAAATATTGAAATTTGTACGACGATCCAAAAAACTTATGAAAGTAAATAACTATATATAACTATTTATAACAGTTTTAAACTTTTATAAAAGTCTCGACTTTATAATCTGCCATTATCAGTTATAAACTTTTTTAAACTATTATTATAGAAGATCATTTTCGCCTGGGTTATTTCTACTGAAGTGTTAAACGCTTCCTTATTCTCAGCGCTCTGATGACCTTGGCTGTTGTCATCACTGCCTCGCGCGCCTCGGCCGCGTTGTCTGTAGCCGCTCCTTCCACGCCGTTTTGAACTTGATCCTCGCTGTTGACTGGCTCCCCTAGCGCCTTCTCGCTGCTGCGTGTTAAAGCCTCTGCCGCCTCCTCGGTGCGGCATCCCTTGATTCCACGAATTGTTTTTCGTTAGGCAGTCGTACTGAATATGTCCTACACTACCACATACATAACATGTCCTTTTCTTCTCTTCTTTTCTTTTTTCGAACATAAAAGCGTTCGACTTTGAATTTCCACTTCCACTTTCACTCTTTTCTTTTAGTTCAGCCATTTTAATCTTATTTTTCACATATTCCACGTTTTGTTCTTCTTCTTTCAGTACATCGATTAAGTCTCCTATATGACTCATCGAATCCGGCAATGTCCTCAACATGTAGTTCATTTTTTCTTTCTCCATCACATTTGCACCAGCTGCTTTCAACTCGTTCACTGATATTTCAAATTCATTAAAAAATTCCATCGAGTTACTAAAATCTTTCAATTTCATCTTTTCCAATTTATTTCTGCAAATTATTTGTAGAGCTGTCGATTCTTTTAAATACGTATTATCAAATTTTCTCATAATATCAAACGCCGTTTCTTTGTCACTTATCAATTCCATTTGTTTGTTTGAAATTGTACTATATATATAATTGATGGCTTGCAAGTCTTTCTCATCCCAATCAACTTTATCTGTTTCCACTTTTGCATGTGTAACTACAATATCACACTTTTTCATCTTTAAATACATCATTATGCGTTTCTTCCAACTGCTGTACTCTTGTCCATCAAAAATCGGTATTTTTACTTCTTGTATTTTTTCTTCCTTTTTATCTTCTTTATTTTCAATATCAAAAAATTCTTCTTCACTTTCACTCTTAGTTTCGTGAGGCTTTTCTTTTACGCTCATGCGTCTTCCTTTGTTCTCGCGCTTACCACGCGCTATTAACTTGAAAGCACTTCTTAATTATCCCTACACAACTCGAGAGTCGATGTAGAGGATAATGAAATAAACACAAACCAGGCACTCTGCTACCATGTTAAATAAATCGAAGGGTTTGTTCAAATAAACCACTATTAAACAGTAAACAATAATCACGTTTATTACAATACTTAGAATCTCCAGTACAGCTCTCTCTCTTAATATTACAACCGTTCACGACGGAGGACGACAGCCGAGTGAAACTCCCGCTCGCGCTCACCATACGCTTACTACTATACCCATGTGATGGCGCTGCGCATACACTTTTTAGTTCTCAGATATAAATGTACCTCATATCTTAACAATTTCTTTTTCAGATTGTACATCAAGAATATAATTTGCATTTTGTTTGGTTTGTTTTTCACGTTGTTGACTTCAACCTGGAGTGATAATTAGTGATAATATGGAATAGAAGAACTACAATCAAGATCAAGATTTTTTATTATTATGCAAGATCATTTAGATGTTTTATTATATACAATTGTTTTATTATTTTCCAAGATGCGGGGTGATTAAAACTATCAGCTGATATGCAAATCATAAACAATATCAAATGGTTCATGATAAGAAATCAGCACAACTCAAACACAAAACTACTGACATCGGCAGAATTTTCTATGGTTTATTATATGTACAAATGCCTTGTGTGTCATATATATTTTTTAACCCAGCTATTAGTGAGAAAAAAGTATAGATGTTAATTAGTCATCGAGTTTTAACATGAACCAAATACCAAAGAATCTATGACAATAAGACTTTCTGTGATAAAATGAATCTGAAATCTTAACTGCATGTATTTTTTGAGTGACAGTGTCATTTTATTTTGTAAGAATTTTCTCATTACATTTTTAAAGTTATAAAATGAATCTGAAATGTTAACAACTATATTTTCTCACTAACAGTGCTAAATCATTTTGTAAGAATTTTCATAACAGTAATTTAAAAAAGGACGTGAATAAGAAGTGTACAATTTCAAGATTAGATTATTTTTATACAAGTTTATACAAGCATTTTATTTTTGACAGTAATTTGATATGAAAACTCATTATTATATAAAAAAATACGTAAATTGAAAGGTGTGGGATGGTAAAACTATCAGCTGTCATACATACAAACGATACAAATGCATGTTACATTTTTCAATGCAACTGTTAGCAAAAATAAAGTGCATGCATTAAGTAGAATTTTCTAGATTATTCAATTATCCATGGAATCAAGAACTCTAAAATACCACTAACTTTGAAATGTCAAGAACTATGATGGAACATCAAGAATATAGCTACTGATAATGATAACAGTTAAAAGGTTCATTGTGTGGGTAGCAGTACTTCGTTGCTTTGTAAAGTGTTGACAAGGACCAAGGACAGTAATAACATTTTCAAGTTATGTTTGTGGGTACAGTGTTCAACAGTTTTTTAAAGAAGGTTGAACTTATTCAACTATACTAGAATTCACAATTATATCTGAACTGATGCAAAGAACTGCAATATATAAAAAAGTTATGTTTATAGAAATTAGTTTTTGGTGATTTAGTAAAGAATGCGCTTGATCAGAACAAAAATTATTTATTTTTTATTAAATAGTGCAGGCTTCTAAGATACATTATTTTCAAGATTATTACCAGTTTTAATAAACATATACCTATTTATTGTATGAAAATAAATGATTTGTGACTATGATTTGTGATATACAGCTGTTGCAGAAGTGAAATACATTTATAATGATAATGTCAAAGTTTGAAGTTGTCAGTTATTAAAATACAAAATGTTTGTTTTATTAAATGTTTGATTAAATGTTTGATAAAAATCCAAACTGAATATTCTATATATATTCATAACAGGATTCACAAGAGTGAGTTCATCTCTGGAATTGTTGAACTGCAATTATGCACATATGATTTTTTTCAAACACACACACACACACACACACACACACACACACACACACACACACACACACACACACACACACACACACACACACACACACACACACACACACACACACACACACACACACACACACACACACACACACACACACACACACACACACACACACATATATATATATATATATATATACGAGGGGTGTTCAAAAAGTAAGTTTCCCTAGTCTGCCGTTTTGCCCCAGCGCCATCTAGCGAGCTGGGACCGAACATAGTTTTAGTTTAGGATATACCGATAAGAGCGGAACCGGTCTTAGCTGCCGAAAAAATTTTTTTCATCAGTACCGGCTCGGAAACCATGGAGCTACCTGTGAAAAACGTGTCCACCTGTGGGTTGCGTGCAGTTATTCGCTTTTTAACTGCAAAAGGGCTTAATGGCAACGAAATTCACACTGAATTAGTGCATATTTATGGTGACAAATGCATGAGTGTGCAAATGGTGCGTCGGTGGCGTACATATTTTCTCGAGGGACGCGGAGAAGTTCATGATGAGCAGCGTGCAGGCAGGCCAAAAACCGCCATTACAGATGGCACAGTCGCAGCAGTCGAAAAAATGATTTTGGCGGATAGGCGCTTTACAATTGACAGAATTTTGGACTCAATGCCTCCTGAAATCGATATTTGTCGAACTTCAATCCACACAATCATAACAGATCATCTTGGTTACCGTAAAGTTTGTGCGAGGTGGGTCCCACGCCTGCTTTCAGATGAGCACAAACAAAAAAGACTTCAGTCTACAGGAAAATTTCTTGACATGCTTGAAGATGAAGGCGAAAATGTTTACTCAAGCATTGTGACAGGGGATGAAACGTGGGTTCACCACACAAACCCTGAAATGAAGCGGCAAAGTATGGTTTGGAAGAAATCAGAAGAGAGTGCTCCAAAAAAGCAAAAATCCAGTATTCTGCTGGTAAGGTTATGGCCACAGTTTTTTGGGACAACGAAGGTGTTCTGTTGATTGATTTTCTTGAATCCGGTACCACGATAAATGCAGACCGTTACTGTGAAGTGCTAAATAAACTTAAAAGTGCCGTTAAACGAAAGCGTCCTGGAAAATTATCGAGAAAAGTGTTACTTTTTCACGACAATGCACGGCCTCATTCAGCAAAAAAAACACAAACCTTACTGGAAAAATTCAAATGGGAAATTTTTGATCACCCACCCTACTCTCTAGATCTCGCACCAAGTGACTTTTTTCTTTTTCCTAAATTAAAGGAAAGTTTGGGTGGCCATCACTTCAATTCAAATGATGAAGTGAAAGACATCGTTAAATTATTCTTTAAAAAACAGGGCACGGATTTTTATAAACAAGGTTTGTCAAAGCTTGAGAACAGATATAAAAAATGTATTCAAGTCCAAGGGGACTATGTAGAAAAATAGTTTATAAGTCAAACAATAAATACATATCTTACTTTAACCTAAAAATTGTGTTTTGCTCTTTTCCCGGAGCAGGGAAACTTACTTTTGAACACCCCTCGTATATATATATATATATATATATATATATATATATAACTCCCTCTCTGCGTTGAAGGTATTAATATAAATCCTCAGATATATATATATATATATATATATATATATATATATATATATATATATATATATATATATATATATATATACATCAAATGCAGCTTTTGAGGATCTATGTCAGCACGGATTCGATACTTTGAGGATTACTCGGACTTTTGAGGACATCCTCAAAATTTCTTCGGTATGAAATGGTACTTTTGAGGATTTATATTAATACCTTCAACGCAGAGAGGGAGTTATTTTTTTAGTCAAGCATATACGAACTCTGGAGAAAAAAACTATAGGTCCTCAAAAGTACCGGTTACCGCAATGTTTATACCGGTCGCAGGGGGTCAACCGATTTCCTTGCTCATTTTTCCTCTAAAACTACACATAAAAAAAAGTGAGAAAGCCGCAGTATTAGCCCCCGATATTCAAAATTGAGACAGCAACACTCTGCTGAATTTCGAAAAATCGTCAAAATATGGGTATCTTCGAAAAATTCTGTAAGGCTCATTTTTTGATCGATTTGAATGATTCAAAAAAGGATTTTTTAGTTATATTGTCTAGTTTTAGAAAAAAAATTTGTGGATTAAAAATAACGCAATAAAATTTTTACCCAAAGGAAAACGTGAATCTAAATATTTTCGTTTTTTGGGTCATCTTTCAACCTCTGTAGTTCCTCGAGTTTTATAGATATTCAGATCGGGTGGTGCCTATTTTCTTCGTCTTAAAAAGGTGTTTCATTTTAACCCTACGATCGATTGATTTGATTAACAACAAGTAAACATACAGCTCCTTGAAAATGGTCGATTTTCAAAAATCGCAATGTTGGCACCCCTGTAACTTTTTTCTATGAAAATCAATTGGACTCGGATTTAGCGGAAAAAAAGTATCAACCTTCTAGAAAACAACCCAATTGGTTTCGTTAGGTTTTTTTGGACTTTTGCAAAAGTTAGGAATTTTTTAAAATAGGCGTTTTTCGTATACGTAACCATTAAGGGCGTGTACACCTAGTGGCTCCTGAGGCCAAAATCAGCTAAATTGATGGATTCCCATGGGTCTAAATTACTTAAAATTCATATATTTATTGCCCGAAGAGTTGAAAATTTTAAAAATATTTTATTAAATAATTTTAAAATGCTACAAACGACTAAAAAAAATTACAAAAACACTTAAAAACTCTTAAAATTAAGCAAAGAAAAGTGGTTTTTCAATTTTTACAAATTCTTAATCAAATAATTTTAATATTTCCAACTCTTCGGGCCATTACAGCATGAATTTTAAGGAACTCTAAGACTTGTCCCATGAATATTCATGGAATACTCTTTTTTTTAAAGGCTTCAGAAGCCATGGGTTTGAAGTTTGCAACGTTGCGATCCAACGAAAATTCGATTTTCGAAAAACCACTTTTTTCCGCATGGATGACATAATGTACTACAAATAATGGAAGAATACATCAAAACTGATTAAAATAAATCGATTCCAAACTACCGCCCCCACCCCTAACAGGGAATTCGTAAGATGTCCTAAGAGAAAAAAATTCTCCCACCGCGGCCTTTGGTATTTCCAAACTTTTTATTGCTGGAATTATTTTATGAGTACACGAACTACCCAAAAAAAAATTAGGAACCAAATCGACTCCCCGGAAAACCCTCAAACAGCTGATCATATAGGGGTCGTGACGGAAAAGAAATTCTCTCTCCGCGGCGTTTGGTATTTCCAAACTTTTTATTGCTGGGATTATTTTCTGCGGATACAAAATACCCGAAAAAAAATTAGGAACCAAATCGACTCCCCGGATCACCCCCAAAAAGCTGATTATATAGGGGTAGTAACGGAAAAAAAATTCTCTCTCCGCGGCGTTTGGTATTTCTAAACTTTTTATTGCTTGAATTATTTTCTGAGGATACAAAATACACGCAAAAAAAGTGGGAACCAAATCGACTCCCCGGAACACCCCCAAAAAGCTGATTATATAGTAAGTAAAGGAAAAAAATTCTCTCTCCGCGGCGTTTAGTATTTCCAAACTTTTTATTGCTGGAATTATTTTATGAGCACAAAAACTACTCGTAAAAAAATTACGAATCAAATCCACTCCCCGGAACACCCTCAAAAAGCTGATTATATAGGGGTAGTAACGGAAAAAAATTTGTCTCCCCGCGGCGTTTGGTATTTCCAAACTTTTTATCACTGGAATTATTTTCTGAGGATACAAAATACCCGAAAAAAATTACGAATCAAATTCACTCCCCGGAACATCCCCAAAAAGCTGATTATATAGCGGTAGTAACGGAAAAAAAATTCTCTCTCCGCGGCATTTAGTATTTCCAATCATTTTATTGCTGAAATTATTTTCTGAGGATACAAAATACACGCAAAAAAAGTAGGAACCAAATCGACTCCCCGGAACACCCCCAAAAAGCTGATTATATAGGGGTAGTAACGGAAAACAATTCTCTCTCCGCGGCGTTTAGTATTTCCAAACTTTTTATTGCTGGAATTATTTTATGAGCACACAAACTACTCGTAAAAAAATTACGAATCAAATCCACTCCCCGGAACACCCCCAAAAAGCTGATTATATAAGGGTAGTAACGGAAAAAAATTTGTCTCCCCGCGGCGTTTGGTATTTCCAAACTTTTTATCGCTGGAATTATTTTCTGAGGATACAAAATACCCGAAAAAAATTACGAACCAAATCGACTCCCCGGAACACCCCTAAAAAGCTGATTATATAGGGGTAATTACGGAAACAAAATTCTCTCTCCGCGGTGTTTAGTATTTCCAAACTTTCTATTGCAGGAATTATTTTATGAGCACACAAACTACTCTTTAAAAAATTACGAATCAAATCCACTCCCCGGAACACCCCCAAAAAGGTGATTATATAGGGGTTGTAACGGAGAAAAAATTCTCTCCGCGGCGTTTGGTATTTCCAAACTTTTTATTGCTGCAATTATTTTCTGAGGATACAAAATACCCGAAAAAAAATTAGGAACCAAATCGACTCTATGGAACACCCCAAAAAAGCTGATTATATAGGGATAGTAACGGAAAAAAATTCTCTGTCCGCGGCGTTTGGTATTTCCAAACTTTTTATTGCTTGAATTATTTTCTGAGGATACAAAATATCCGAAAAAAAATTAGGAACCAAATAGTAACGGAAAAAAAATTATCTCTCCGCGGCGTTTGGTATTTCCAAACTTTTTATTGCTGGAATTATTTTATGAGCACACAAGCTACTGGTAAAAAAATTACGAATCAAATCCATTCCCCGGAAAACCCCCAAACCGCTGATCATATAGGAGTCGTGACGGTAAAAAAATTCTCTCTCCGCGGCGTTTAGAAATTTCCAACCTTTTTATTGCTGGAATTATTTATTGAGGCTACAAAATACCTGAAAAAAAATTAGGAACCAAATCGACTCCCCGGAACACCCCCAAAAAGCTGATTATATAGGGGTAGTAACGGAAAAAAAATTCTCTTTCCGCGGCGTTTGGTATTTCCAAACTTTTTATTCCTGGAATTATTTTCTAAGGATACAAAATACCCAAAAAAAAATTAGGAACCAAATCGACTCCCCGGAACACCCCCAAAAAGCTGATTATATAGGGGTAGTAACGGAAAAAAAATTCTTTCCCCGCGGCGTTTGGTATTTCCAAACTTTTTAATGCTGGAATTATTTTCTGAGGATACAAAATACCCGAAAAAAAATTACGAACCAAATCGACTCCCGGAACACCCCCAACAAGCTGATTATGTAGGAGTAGTAACGGAAAAAAAAATTCTCTCTCCGCGGCGTTTGGTATTTCCAAACATTTTATTGCTGGAATTATTTTATGAGCACACAAACTACTGGTAAAAAAATTACGAATCAAATCCATTCCCCGGAACACCCCCAAAAAGCTGATTATATAGGGGTAGTAACGGAAAAAAAATTCTCTCTCCGCGGCGTTTGGTATTTCCAAACTTTTTAATGCTGGAATTATTTTCTGAGGATACAAAATACCCGAAAAAAAAGTCATGGTGTGGTTTGTGCACATAAGAATTATGCACATATTTATTGTGCACACTTTAGCATTGGTGTATATCTATATCTATGTGTATACTCCAATGTTAAAGTGTGCACAATAAATATGTGCATAATTCTTATGTGCACAAACCACACCATGCCAAAAAAAATTACGAACCAAATCGACTGTCCGGAAGACCCCCAAAAAGCTGATTATATATCGGTAGTAACGGAAAAAAAATTCTCTCTCCGCGGTGTTTAGTATTTCCAAACTTTCTATTGCTGGAATTATTTTATGAGCACACAAACTACTCGTAAAAAATTGCGAACTAAATCCACTCCCCGGGAAACCCCCAAACATCTTATTATATAGGGGTGGTGACCGAAAAAAAATTCTCTCTCAGCGGCATTTGGCATTTCCAAACTTTTTATCGCTGGTATTATTTTATGAGCACACAAACTACTCGTAAAAGAATTACGAACCAAATCCACTCCCCGGAAAACCCCCAAACAGCTGATTTATAGGGGTCGTGACGGAAAAAAAATTCTCTCCGCGGCGTTTGGTATTTCCAAACTTTTTATAGCTGGAATTATTTTCTGAGGATACAAAATACCCGAGAAAAAATTAGGAACCAAATCGACTCCCCGGAACACCCTCAAAAAGCTGATTATATAGGGGTAGTAACGGAAAAAAAATTGTCTCCCCGCGGCGTTTGGTATTTCCAAACTTTTTATTGCTAGAATTATTTTCTGAGGATACAAAATACCCGAAAAAAAATTACGAACCAAATCGACTCCACGGAACACCCCCAAAAAGCTGATTATATAGGGGTAGTAACGGAAAAAAATTCTCTTTCCGCGGCGTTTGGTATTTCCAAACTTTTTATTCCTGGAATTATTTTCTAAGGATACAAAATACCCGAAAAAAAATTAGGAACTAAATCGACTCCCCGGAACACCCCCAAAAAGCTGATTATATAGGGGTAGTATCGGAAAAAAAATTCTCTCTCCGCGGCGTTTGGTATTTCCAAACTTTTTAATGCTGAAATTATTTTCTGAGGATACAAAATACCCGAAAAAAAATTACGAACCAAATCGACTGCCCGGAAGACCCCCAAAAAGCTGATTATATATCGGTAGTAACGGAAAAAAAATTGTCTCTCCGCGGCGTTTGGTATTTCCAAACTTTTTATTGCTGGAATTATTTTAAGAGCACACAAACTACTCGTAAAAAAATTACGAACCAAATCCACTCCCCGGAAAACCCACAAACGTCTTATTATATAGGGGTGGTGCCCGAAAAAAAATTCCCTCTCAGCGGCATTTGGCATTTCCAAACTTTTTATCGCTGGAATTATTTTATGAGCACACAAACTACTCGTAAAAAAATTACGAACCAAATCCACTCCCCGGAAAACCCCCAAAAATCTGATTATATAGGGTCGTGACCGAAAAAAAATTCTCTCTCAGCGGCATTTGGCATTTCCAAACTATTATCGCTGGAATTATTTTATGAGCACACAAACCACTCGTAAAAAAATTACTAACGAAATCGACTCCCCGGAAAACCCCCAACATCTGATTATATAATCAGCTATATAGGGGTTGGGACCGAAAAAAAATTCTCTCTCAATGGCATTTGGCGTTTCCAAACTTTTTATTGCTGGAATTATTTTATGAGCACATAAACTACTCGTAAAAAAATTACGAATCAAATCGACTCCCCGGAAAACCCCCAAACATCCGATTATGTAATCAGCTATATAGGGGTCGTGACGGAAAAAAAATTCTCTCTCAGCAGCATTTGGTATTTCCAAGTTTTTTATAGCTGGCATTATATTTTGAGCATACAAGTTACCCATAAAAAAATTACGAACCAAATCGATTTCCCGGAAATCCCCCAAACAGCCGATTATATAGGGGTCGTGACGGTTAAAAAATTCTCTCTCCGCGGCGTTTGGTATTTCGAAACTTTTTATTGCTGGAATTAGTTTATATATTTAACAGTAAAAATAACTAGGTGCTTGAAATTTCGAACTTTCATAGTGAACGAAAGATTTTTGCCATTTTCAGATTTAGCCGAAGTTGACTACTTAATATATTTAAAAAATGATAATAACTGTATCTCTTCACTTGTCACTCTAGCAGTCACCAATAAAACCACTTGGACGAATTCCAACCAAATTTAGAAACTATAAATTAATATTTCTTTCATTATGAACGTTCAGAATTTCAAATACGTAAATAACTTACATATCTCTTTACTTTGTCATCGTTAAGATTCATTTGTTTTTTAATAAAACTTAAGATACATATAATGTAAATATTAATAAATTATGACGAAATTTATTAAAAAGTTAATAAATTTCGTCATAATACTCATAATTCATTCTATTCTCCAAAGGAACATTATTTATTATCTTCTATTAATTACGAATATTGAGAGGAAAATCCTGGGCGAAGAAAAATAATTACTTTTCTGATAGTAGGAATCGAGTCTTCATAGAAAGAAAAATTGTTTTTGAATCTAGAGACAGATTTAGGCTGAAAAGATAATTTCTATTTTAAAAGTATAACCTGGCTTTAAATAGAAAATTATTTTATTTAAATAATAATAATACATGTTTGTAAGAAACTATTGCATCTTGTAGAAAAAATGTTCATTATGTCAATTAAAAACATTAGTAAAACTTGTTTTTCTTCTCTCTCTAAAGCCGTTGACAGACATATTATACTTTAGCTACACATTGGCATTACTAATTTTTTAAATAGGAAACCTGTGGAGGTTCGCTGCACACTTACGTTTATAATAGTATATTACATACCTAGGCAGGTAAAATAAGAAATGTCTTAGATCACATGTGATTGTTGGCCGAGGTTGACATACATGTGATCTGAGGCTTTCTTTTTTACCTGCCAAGGTGTGTATACTATTTTTCTGCCCGACGGCGCCGGAAAGCGGCAACTTTATTTCGCGCAGCGGCTGGAAAGTTGGCGCTTTCTGGCCGGAGGACAGAAAAATAATTTTCTTTACGAGTAACAAATACTTATATTTAGGGAATATCTTTGGGCACGATATAGATATAGATAAGGCTGTTAGTCTTCCCCTTGAAAATTTAATCAATACGCATTGACAAATTTCAGTAACTTTTTCCCCCTGAAATTTCTTAAAAAATTTAGAAAATTCAAAATCTTATATTTGGGCTAATTTTCACAGCACATCAACCTACCAGGGCCCAAATTAACGGTTTTGGCAAACAAAAAAGCTAAACAATTTGTGCAACGATCGTAAATGTGCTCCTGTTTCTATTAAATAAATATATTGATTGGAAAAGGACATCAACAACATAAAAAATGACTGAATGTCGACCTTTTTTTTAATTTTGTGTACGTAGCTAGATTCTTTACCCTTATTTACAATTGTTTCTTTTTTTTTTTTTTTTTTTGAAAGGCAAACATTTTGAGCTTTAACTCATTTTTCAGCGCTCAAACATTGGAGTTCCCAAAAAGTTAAGAGTTCCTGAGATTTACTCATATATTAATGTGAATAATTATTTATCATACAAAGTAATATTAAACTTGCATATCTCTTTTTAGATGGTAAACGACAAGTAACCGTAATAATTTTTACTTGATGTTTAATTTTGTGACTATTATTAAAAATCTCTTAAATACTGAAGATTAATATTTTAAAAATCTATAACTCTTTGAATATTGGTTTTTCGTATATGTTGGATGCAACATTTTAATTTTAGAATTGCTTGAATTTTCAAGAAAAAATTATTCTGATCTCAAAAGTTTGTTTTTATTTGTTTAAATAGTGTTTTTGTTTTAACAAATGCATTTAAATTAAGGTTCCTGCCATTTTGATAAATTGTAAACTAGAAATTTAGATTCTACGAATCAAAATCTATAAAAAAACGATGGTTACTTTATTCAATTGCAACAGCCGGTATAGAAAAGGAGACAGAAGCGAAAACTTTTGCGGCGCCTGGGCTAGCTAGAAGCCGCCAATGCCGCAGCCGCGCGCGGTAGGTGCCGCCTCCCTTCTCCTTCAGCCGATTGCTGTTTGCAACTTCTGCGTGCTTTTCTCTCAAGCGTAATTTTATCTAATGCAAAAAAGTGACACATCATTCTTATGTAAAATTTCACGCCTTACAATTTTTGTTTGGGACTTTTTTCGTTATCTCTTATAGTTCGCGAGTTATAAGCGAAAATCCGTTTTCGGGAGTGGTTTTTTGACAAATTAGGGGTGATGCCGGCGTTTTTGGAGGCTGCATTTTTGACCATCGTTTTTAGACGATGTGTTTTACCAAATATCCAAAATGCAGCCATTCCCTCGAAAAAATCGATTTCAGACCTTCGTTTACTGGCCAGCGCGTCGGCGCTGTCTCGCCGTGGGCAGATTCGGCGCTCTCGATACGCGTGCACTCGCGACAGCCGTTGAGCCCTATATCTATGCCTATATACTGTAGGCGCGTGGCTCTCCCGCGTGCGCCGCGCCGTCGCCGCACCTCGAGCACAGGCCCTACTGTTGACCGTCGTTTGCGCTCTCTACGCCTCTGTAGCAGCTATCTCTCTCTCCGCGGCTCCCGCGCTGCTGGACTCGGCCGCTATAGATTCTAACTATACCTATAGCTTGCGGCTCGCTCGACCGGCCGAGTGTTTATGTTTCGCCGCGCTTCGACTTTTGTCGACTTTGTTATTGTCGCGAGCTAGTATACGTTCCGATTATAAGCGCTTTTGAAAACTATATATATAACTCTCTCATAATACATATTCCTACTCTTTAAGGCCTAATATATTATTGATTAAATGTTAATCAACAATCAAATACCTCAACAGTAAGAGTAAAATTTCCAATTATCTTACGGTGCGATAAAATTTAAAAAACATTTTTATTCAGAGAATAATTAGAATATCGCTTAACTCTATAACCGAAAGTACGATTTACAACACGAAAAAACAATTCGGCGATGCGCAAAAAAGCCGTTAATTGGTTTATTTAGACGCAAAGAAACTAAAACGACAATCTGAAGTCAAAATCCATACGGGCTAGGATGATGAGCCTAAACGATTTTACAGTTTGCATTTATTTGATGTAATCAGAACACCATATTCCTCTGAAATATAATTAATTATAGTCTATAATATAAAAAAATGTTATTATATTATACACATTTATTACTCTAGTGGAGTTCAAATTTTAATAATTTGAAAATTCATATTTTAGAATAGTTAAATTACATCAAATAATTTTTTTAAATGAATATATTTTAATATAAAATTGCATTCTATGTGCATATTTGATTTTGCATAAATACATTATTCAAAAGTATTTATAAAATTATATTTGAAAACATTTACGGGGAAAAATCGTAATTATTAAATTGCAAATTAAAAATACAAAGGTTTATGCCAAAAGTCAAATTCACAAATTTCTTACATGGTTATTGGCGCGTGAATATATCGACGGCTGCGTGGAACAAGGTTGTATCTCAGCGCGCGGACGAAGAACGTTGTATCTCACCGCGCGGACGAAGAACGTCATATCTCACCGCGCGGATGAAGAACGTCGCACAGTGGGCTAAAATCCGATTTTTTTTTTCAAAATAAAATAACTCCACACAGAAGCCACCAATTTGGATGATTTTTGTTTCTACTTATAGCAAATTAAATGTAGATTAGAGGAAAAATAAAGAAAATTGTAAAATAAATTTTTATAACCTCCAAATTCAACAAGAAACATAGGTATATTTCAAATTTTTGTAGGAAACCGTATTTAAGTTTCAGAAAAATGTTTCTTTTTGGGAAATATGTTGCCTCCTGAGTTCATCCATGTATAATATATAACCCCTACACCTGTGAACCATAACCTAAACACCTTGCAGATGAATACTTCGCCGCAAAGTCAGGTTAATACGATAATCTGTAATGAACTATGACTTTGTAAGGTATTTATGACAAAATAAGTGATCTGTAACATTAAAAACTTATAATGACCATAACCTAAACCATTTTACAAATTAGCTTATTATTTTTATATAGAAAAAAAGTAATTCCACACAGAAACCACCGATTCGGATGATTTTTGTTTGTACTTGTAGCTAATTGAATGTAGATTAGGGGAAAAATAAAGAGTATTGTCAAATCAATTATTATAACCTCCAAACTCTACAAGAAACATAGGTATTTTTCAAAATTTTTTAGGAAACCGTATTTAAGTTTTAGAAAAATGATTCTTTTTTGAAAAAATGTTGCCCCCTGAGTTCCTCCATGTATAATATATAACCCCTACACCTTTGTACCATAACCTAACAACTACGTTGAATACTTCGCCGCAAAGACATGTTAATATGATAATCTATAATGCACTATGACTTTGTAAGTTAGTTATGAAAAATTAAGTGATCTGTAATATTAAAAACTTTTAATGATCATATCGCAATACTTTTTACCGATTAGCTTATTAATTCGATTTAGAAAAAAGTTATTCCAGACAGGAACCACCGATTCGGATGATTTATGTTTTTACTTACAGCTAATTGAATGTAGATTAGGGGAAAAATAAAGAGTATTGTCAAATCAATTATTATAACCTCCAAACTCTACAAGAAACATACGTATTTATCAAAATTTTGTAGGAAACCGTATTTAAGTTTTAGAAAAATGATTCATTTTGGGAATAATGTCGCCTCCTGCGTTCATCTGTGTATAATATATAACCTCTACACCTAAGAAACATAACCTAACAGCACTACGTGGAATACTTCGCCGCAAAGACATGTTAATATGATAATCTGTCATGCACTATGACTTTGTGAGGTAGTTATGAAAAATTAAGTGATCTGTAACATTAATAACTTTTAATTACCATAACCTAATACTTTTTACCGATTAGCTTATTAATTCGATTTAGAAAAAAGTTATTCCAGACAGGAACCACCGATTCGGATGATTTTTGTTTTTACTTACAGCTAATTGAATGTAGATTAGGGGAAAAATAAAGAGTATTGTCAAATCAATTATTATAACCTCCAAACTCTACAAGAAACATACGTATTTATCAAAATTTTGTAGGAAACTGTATTTAAGTCTTAGAAAAATGATTCATTTTGGGAATAATGTTGCCTCCTGCGTTCATCTATGTATAATATATAACCTCTACACCTAAGAAACATAACCTAACAACTCTACGTGGAATACTTCGCCGCAAAGTCAGGTTAATACGATAATCTGTAATGCACTATGACTTTGTAAGGTATTTATGACAAAGTAAGTGATCTGTAACATTAAAAACTTTTAATGACCATAACCTAAAACTTTTTACCGATTAGCTTATTATTTGGATTTAGAAAAAAGTTACTCCAGACAGAAACCACCGATTCGGATGATTTTTGTTTGTACTTACTGTAACGGAACCGTCTACGATGGGAAAATTTTTTTTTTGTATATATTTTTATGCGATGAACCATAGTCATAACCCTGAACACCTACTACCCTACCGACACTATTGCACCAAGGGTTGTAGATGTAACCTGCGCTTCTCGGAGTCTCAAGCTGTCATAAAACACCGACGCGGCGCATGCTTTAAAATTTCTGAATTTTTAATCTTGTAATTTCCTTTTCCTTAAAAGGCTATATTTAGACTTAATATAAAAACGGACTGTAAACTTTCCTTTCTTCTTGATAAAGACAAACACTACTTTTAAATAAATAAAAATTATATCCGATTACACCTACGATCACAGATACTGTAAAATTATAATACGCAATTGTTTATCGAAGATTATTATATTCTCTTGTACAAAAGTAAGTAACCTCACTCTAATAAAAAAATGTTCAATAGTAAAACCTTTAGTTGAATTACAATATTTCTGCAATACAATTTTATTTAGAAATACTTCAGTTGTATTAATGAGTTAGTTATAAATTAGGGTTAATTTTCTACAAGGATATATTTTAAATAATAATTTAAGTACGAATTGTTAAACAAACCCTTGTGCAATAATCACAATTGTAATTCTTCCTTTATACATTTGACCTAACTAACAAACCGTTCCAAACGCGAGGTATAAGAGTTTATAAGGTTTTCCATTCACAATCACAAACAAATATAAAATTACAATAACTACTTTAAGACACATTCATGAAAGAATATTTTTCCTACTCAAATAATGAAATTTATTCAACCTTCTGTTTTTCTTCTGCTATAAATAAATAAACTGTTTTATTACATATCACAAATTTAACAAACATTTTTGGATTTTGAACAATTACATGTGAGTTGGAAATATTCCTTCAAAATGTGGAATTAGCCTTAAGAAGACGATAGCCTAGCGGATGCGTAATCTTGGGGCTGTAAAACACATGGCCCATACTAAATATAGATACGACGCTTTCCCACGCAGGGACGCGCTTTTCCGAGTTTTTCAAAACATGACTTATACATTGAAATATTATTTTACATTATCTCTCAAACCGTTATCAATAAAATTATTTTAACAACAACCGATATTAAATATAACAGTAAGGAAATTAGGAAAAATAATACTAATTCCATATTCTTTGTTAAATTGCAATCAACAGCTTTTGCTTGTTTCCGTATTAATAATATTAAGATCTATTAACAAGAACCCAAAAATATAGCTCTATGAGTAACCATATGCATTTTATAAACGCAACCTATAACCATGTAAAGAACCTTTATTAACCAACAATAAATAATTACTATAATAGCTATTATATTATATAAATCAACAAGTTTTGATAACAAAGCATTTAGGTTTTAGTTTATTTTAGATAATTGACTGTTATTATAAATTTATCATATATGATTTCATTGTAAATTAGATTATTAAGTTAGTAAAATTTTGTATTCCGATTAACTATCATTAAAATAGTCGTAGCATTTTCATTCAAGTTGTAATATCTTGCTACATAATTATTTAGTAAGATAAATAATTCAATTCATGGTAGAATATCTAGATTGTTAATTATAGGAAAAACCGAGTCAAAGAAGATGTTTGTCAGCTACATCAGCCCCAAAACACATGGCTCGTCTAAAAATAGATTTTTCTCAGTCTTCCTGCGCGGAGACGCATTTTCCAGCATCTTTTGGGACTCAATGTACTGTAGCATAAGAGTATTTTTTTTAGAATAACGCTAGATGTCTCATTAATTACAATTAGAAAAATAATTTTTGTTTAAGATAAAAGTTGCATTACGTTAAGTAAAAATTAAGAGATGAGAAAATCCATTATTATAATATGTTTTTATAGTAATAATAATCCATTTGTCTATTTCTACTAGATTAACTAACTAGACTTTAAGTTTAGATGATAAACTGTTTAGAATTTGAATAATACATTTGTAATTCGTACGTTTTCTTAATAATAATTAACTATTATGACTATTTATAAGTAATTTTCATTGTTAATGCAAGTTTTATGAAATATACACATTAGATGAAACATTTTACTGGACAATACCAGTATTTTAACACATTGTTACTTACGAAAACTAATTAAATTTCAAATATTTTAAATAAATAATAGGAAATCTAAGGAAAATGTATTAATTTAATAAAATAACTTAATAATATGATTGATATATTAGCTAGAATGAATAGTCTAATGTTTTTATAAAGTTTGCATAAGAAATTTCATTGTTTAATGTATAATTAAGTTTATAAAATTTATACTGCGTTTAACTCCTGTTGTAATAGACCGATAACTTCCGTTCAAATTTGTATTTTCATTTTAGAACAAAATGTAATAGAATAACATATTTTATAATTTATAAGCTGCCAACATTGTATAATTTTCAGCAAGTAACAGAAAATTGATCATTTTTGACTCGAAAGAAAGAGAAGGATATATCTTTTGTCTCTCTCATCTCTCTTTCTCTGTCGCACATATATCGTTCTCTCTCGCTCCTTAAGGAAGATACGAGCCGCCGGAAAATACCCTAGAGAAGGGATAAGGGACCGCTCTCTGCCGCTCCCTGTGTTAAAGCATAGGATTTTCCCCACTTTCATAAAAATCGACGTTTGGAAGGGATGCCACCCCCGCACCATTGAATACCGTCTTCTCACACCACTAGCCTCAATTAACATTACAGGATATATGACTATCAACCGCCGTCACACTTGGCAACCAACGATTCGTTAACGCAAGATGACGCAACTACCCGATTCGACACCGCAGTTTTTCCAGCCGAAGAAGAGGAGGAGCAACGCATTTAAATACGCTGAACGCGCACTGCTCGCCGGTCAGTCAGATTTACAAGCCTCACAAGCTTTGCTGACTGGTCCAGGGTGCAGTTCACCACAAGCCTCACAAGCTTTACGATACTGTACCAACTCAATTCTATTTAAAAGAGGAAAAAATAAAAAATTCAAAATATTCAAATTACTCAAAATTTTAGTTCAATTTCTTTTTACCAAATTCCAAATTACTATATTCAAAAAATTATAAAGAAAAAGGAGATTTACAAAATAAGAAAGGTAAATAAAGTCAAAAATAAAAAACAAATAAATTATTGTATTATTTTGGATTGTGAATATCCGATTGGCCTTGGTCTTACGGACTTTAATGGACAGGAGTTATTCACGATACACAAATCATTTAGTGCGAGTTTTACGAACTTGGTGCAATTTGATTTGACAAAATAGTATAAATTTTATTTTTCTTAGAAAAATTTAGATTTCAAAGTTGAGAATATTATTAAAATGCAGGTTCAAATAAATAAATTATTGTATTATTTTGGATTGTGAATATCCGATTGGCCTTGGTCTTACGGACTTTAATGGACAGGAGTTATTCACGATACGCAAATCATTTAGTGCGAGTTTTACGAACTTGGTGCAATTTGATTTGACAAAATAGTATAAATTTTATTTTTCTTAGAAAAATTTAGATTTCTAAGTTGAGAATATTATTAAAATTCAGGTTCAAATAAATAAATTATTGTATTATTTTGGATTGTGAATATCCGATTGGCCTTGGTCTTACGGACTTTAATGGACAGGAGTTATTCACGATACACAAATCATTTAGTGCGAGTTTTACGAACTTGGTGCAATTTGATTTGACAAAATAGTATAAATTTTATTTCAAGAAAGAGAGTTTCCAATATCAATTGTCATTAAAATAATAAAAAAGAAATATTAAAGAAATAAATTCTAATTTTGATAGGTTAGGGAAGGGCGAAACTGAGAATAACCTGAGATGGGAAAAATTTAGTATTATCCAACATACAGAATTCCTGGGCTCGTGACCTTTCTCCTATCCATACAAGAGGCATGCGCAACAAAAATTGTTTTTACGAGACAAATGTGCTGCTTCTGTTGGTCCTTGTAAAACCCAAATCCTGAGTCCAAAAGAAGAAATTAATCAAACTCAGATTTTAACGACAACAGTGAATTTTGTTACTACACTCCTTTCCTTAGCTCGTCCATGGTCTATTAGCTGGCGCAGCTACGACCAAAAAGAGCACTGACTCTTAAATGAGTTAATAATCCCAGTCGTGTCATGTTTTAGGACGTGACATAAGACGATAAAAATTTTGGAGGCCCCGGAGGGATTGAATTGGAAAGGATGTGTAAATTAGAGTCATGTTAGTTGTTTTTTTTCTGCTATATTACTTACATTATGTAATAAAAGAATTAATAAAGTGTAAAATTTAATGAAAGTTGGTGCAAAGTGTAAAAGACAACCAAGCTCATTTACTTTTCTAAACTTAAATAATACGTGAATAAATAAATGAATTAATAAATAATATTAAAATCAATGAATAAATCAGGAAATGAACAAATCGAACTAAGAAAATTATAAATTTAAAAGTTTTTGTGAATTTAGAAAATCTGTTACTGTTCAGGTAGGAAAGAAATAAGTGAAAGTTTGTGCGCATTCTATTACTTCGGCCGCTAGGAAAAGTACGTGGCAGCGCTGCAGACCGCTTCACCCCATCATTCAGTGGTAAAATCCGAGTCTAACAAGGAGTGCAAATTAGCACTTTTCCTTTCGTCAATGTACTTTCAATGATATCCGGAAATGTGTTCAACATTCGTGTTCGTAGTGTTTTCCTTGTGAATCTTTAAAACCTCAGTTATGTTGCCATTAGTGGGTTTGATTCAACGTGCTTTAAGTTAGTAAATTATTAGTTGCACTTGATCGTCTACGTGTCCATTAATATGGAACGTTCTGCATTTATGTATCTATCAAAACAGTGAATAAATTTCAACTTCAAACATCTTCTATCTCTGATTTTTGTAATTCCAGTAACAATCTGAAAAATTATAATGTCTCTTTTCCCAAGTTCTTTTAACAACCTCCTACTGAATTCTTTTTCATCTTTAAATTATACAAAATGGGTGAAATATACTTATACTAAATATTATTTGAAGAAAATGTTAGTAAAGAGATAAAAAAATAAGTTGGACTAACTAATAAAAGAGAATTGAAAAAAAATATATACATATCTAAAATTAAAGAAATTGAACGAAATGAAATAAAAAAAAAATGAAATTAAAGAATTCTCAAATAACAAAATTTTCAAAATCTAAAATTAAAACATTTTATACAAAAAAAAACATGTTTGAAAATTTTTCACTAAGTTGAAAAATAATTTTATCGTATTAGTTAACGCCCCAAAGCCTCTGAGTCACAAGAAGATGACTATGCGCAACGGCCTCTCAACTAAATTTTTATTAAATTTTTACTAAATCAAAATTTATGAATCCTCTATAAACTAGAGAAGAGAAGTTTTATTAAACTTCTACAAAATTTACTAAATCTGAATCCTCTATAAAAATTAGAGAAGAGAAGTATTATTAAACTTCTATAAAATTTACTAAATCTACAAACTTATGAATCCTCTATAAAATTAGGGAAGAGAAGTATTGTTAAACTTCTACAAAATTTACTAAATCTGAATCCTCTATAAAAATTAGAGAAGAGAAGTATTATTAAACTTCTATAAAATTTACTAAATCTACAAACTTATGAATCCTCTATAAAATTAGGGAAGAGAAGTTTTATTAAACTTCTACAAAATTTACTAAATCTGAATCCTCTATAAAGATTAGAGAAGAGAAGTATTATTAAACTTCTATAAAATTTACTAAATCTACAAACTTATGAATCCTCTATAAAATTAGGGAAGAGAAGTATTACTAAACTTCTACAAAATTTACTAAATCTGAATCCTCTATAAAAATTAGGGAAGAGAAGTATTATTAAACATCTATACAAAAGTATACTAAATCTAAAAATTTAACTTACTAAATCCACAAACTTAAAAACCTTCTATTATTGAGAAGAGAAGTTAAGAAAAATAATTTCTTAAATTTATTACCAAATCCACTGTATTCACTATATCTTAAAGCATTAAAAATTGAAAAGAAACCTCTATTTTAGAGAAGATAAGTCTTATAAAACGTTTATATTTACAAAAAAAAGGGAAACTGAAACTACTATGTTATCAGAAAAATTCTAAACCCACTGTTTTCTCTGAATCCACCGTATCGTAATTCTATATTTTGGAAAACAAACAAACAAAAACAAAAATTACAAAAAGATTTCAAGTTTTTAATCTACAAAACTGAATTTTATTTTTCTAAGTCTTTATTTGAATTCAAAAAGTGAAAATAATATTCGCTAAGTTTTTTTTTCTAAATCTTTAAATCAATAATAACTATTCAAAAGAAATTTTACTAAATTAAAGTAAATCTGCATTTACCTTTTCTAACCCTTACTACTTTACAAAGCGAATGATCTTTTAACAATAAGTATATAACTCACAAGACAGTTTTGCATTTGACTTAAGTGAAACTTAATTTGAAAAAAAAACAAGTCTTCTAAATTACAACTTATCTTTAATGAAACGTTTTCCAAACTATTGTAGATTAAAAATTAAAGGCATTAGAATTCAAAACATATTTAAAAACCTTACGAGAATAAAATTAAAATTGTGAAATTAAAATTATAACTAAATATCGTGAAAAAAAAAAATTATGCCAATTTGAAAATTGAAGTTTTATTCTTTATTATATTTACCCTTTTGAACGATTGGTATTTAAAGGGTGCGGAAGTGATTCTGCATCTCTGCATTTTGCTATTTCTATGAACTAAATAAAGGAAAATCTTCTAAACCCTTTGAATTTTGTCAAAGTAAAAGTTGTACAAAGAAAATTACTATTCTTTCGGAATTCTCTAAATCCTACTATGCTCTTGTAAATTGTTAGATCGTTCAAATTTGTTCTATTAAATTTTGAAAAACTATTACTCTTTCCAAATCCTCTGAATTTTATTATGATAGTTTTTTTTTATTCTACTAAATTGTAAAAGGCTTTTAAACAAAATTATTACACATTCAAGGTAAATTATTTACTTACTATACCAATCTCACTGTATCTTACTATTTCTAAAAATGTTTTCCGTTTGCCAATTGTGCCATAAACGTGGTCACATTGCACCACAATGCTCTACAATAAAGATTTGCCAACTATGTCATAAGCTAGGGCATATAGCTTTAGAATGCCCCAAACTAGTAAGATGCCAACTCGGCTCTGGAGTAGGCCATACCGCGACTAATTGTTCTAATCGTCCGATTCAATCCGAAACCCGGTCATTTAATACCGTAAACGACAACATTAAACATTTAGACAAGTTAGATACTGATGAATTTCAAAAAATTTTAGAAAATGATCTATTGGCTAAATTAAATGAATCTTTGCAAAATATTTGTCAATTTTCTACTGAATGTATAACTCAGTACTCAAACAGATTTATTATTAAAGCTAATAAAGTAATGAAAAAATATGACATAGAATTTATACTAAACAATAACATAAATTTTAATAAAACAATACAGAATGTACTTATTGAACATTTTCTAATAGGACTACAACCTCATTTATGGTCTCACGTTAATCCATGTGGAACTTTCACCGAAACCGTTAAGCATGCTATTTCGGTAGAACAGGAAATATCTAATTATGAATCTCAATCGTCTTCCATTCAAATAAATAAAAAATCCGAAATTTGGTCACCCAATACCTTAAATGATAGCAATAAGCTATTAAATAAATCAGATGCTAACAAGTTTCAAGAAGTTCTAGAAAATGACTTACTAATTAAATTAAACGATTCCTTACAGAACGTTTACCAACTGCCCAACGAAGATATTATTCAGTATGCGAATAGATTAATAAAGAAGTGGTAAAAGAATGTGATCCAGAAACTACACTAACTAATAACATAAAATTTGGTAGAACAGCTCAGAATGTACTTATTAAACATTTTATAAAAGGATTAAAATCTGTTTCATATTGTAAACCATGTAAAACTTTGCGTGAAACTGTTCAGAATGCTGTTTCCATTGAAAAAATTAAATCATGTAATAATTCTCAATCATTTTCAAATGAAATTAAGTGCTGTACAACTAAATTACAATTTAAAAATTTATATACGAATAATAATGATGTTTCTTCTAATCTTCAGACAAATAAGAACAATTTTTCTAACAGAAATTCTTTAAATAATGTAATTCATAATTCAAGTAAACGTAGCAATGATTGTAGTAATATTACTAGTTCCAACAAGTCAATTAAAATTTCAAAATCAAATCCTTGTGATACCAGAAAATCACATCAAACCAATACAAGTAGTAATTCACTTACTGAATCTGATTTTGCAGCACTCGAATATGCTAAGACATTAAATAATCAAGATAAAATAATTGTAATTCCAAACTCCACTAGTGACTTGGTTGTTTCAAGTGACTCACATAGTACTAATAAAATCTATAATTTTACATCATTTATAATTTTACCAACATCAATCGCGCCTAAAGGCTGCAAGGAAGCAAACCATTTAAAAGCATTTTCTAATTCTCCAGTTTCAAACTCAGATATTATATTTGACGAAGCTTCTGCGCTTTCAAAATATCAAAATATAGGTTCTGATTTTAGCATTGATAACGCTATTGGAAATAACACCAGTTCTCCTAGACATAACTTCCTTTTAAATATAAGTGATGATAAAACCAAATATCAAACAAATTGCATTTCACCTGATTGCAATACGTTTGAAACGAAGGATACAAAAGCATATCACATTTCAAAGCCAGATAAAAATTTACAAAATAATTGTCTTACCAATAAAGGTAAAGTTTCAAAATGTAATTTTATTTTTCAAGCTTTGAAGTATTTTCATAATTTATTAAAGAGCACACCTGTGATTCAATTAATGTTCAAGCCACTTAAATTACCATTTGGATATTCACGGGATATCAAACTATTACCTTTCAAGTTCAATATCAACTCGAATGAATCGAAGAAAAATTTGATTACTTGTAATTCATTGCTAAATAATCTGTATAAACAAAGGTGTTGCCAGTCCAGCTACTGTATATATAACCATTTCGACATTAAAAATATTATACAGAATTTATTAAAGCATGAATTTAATTCAGAAGTAAATCTTGAATTAAAATTATTACCAATTTGAAAAAAATTATTGTTTTTTTTGGTTTTTTTTCCCCCCCAAATGACATTTAAAATTAGACTAAAGATTGAATTTTTCTCTTTTTTTTTCTTTCCCTAACCAATATTCTACCAGATTTCCAGCTTATTCTTATTTATAATTTTTAAAATTTAAATCATTCTATATCAAATATTAATAGTTCTCTCTGATTACAGATGAAGTAAAATAAAAAAAAATAATAATTATAACAATTACCCCAACCATGAATATCAAATGAGTGTATGCAAGATATATCCTAAAAGGCGTGCTGTAAATTTATATTTGTCAAAAGGTATAATTTGGAAATTTAAATTGATATTGAAAAACTCGAAATTCAAATAATATAACAAATAACATTATTATTGTAATATTAATTATTTGATGGATTCAGGATGCATGGTGATGATTATTATAGGAGAAGAATTATATATATACAAATTATTAATATTCTAAAGACATACATCTTCGAGAAATTCAGAAATAACATATTTATTATTAATTAATTATAAATTTGTTTAACAAAATCTTTGCTTCATAGATAATGAAGTCACAAACAATAGAAATAGAATTTTTTTTTTTTTATAAAAACAAAATTTGACCTTCAGCACATTTTCTAATTTATTTATTACACAGGCAGATAACAAAGCTTCTGGAATCACAATTTGTGACCATGCAAAAATGTCTTGTTGCACATATACAAAACTCTCTCTATTACGTTTAGATCATGAGAAGTTTTCTTTTTGAAAACCTTAAAGGCTATTGTATCAATTAAATAACGATCAATACGTCACAATCTCAGACAAACGAAATCTAGCACGTGCGGCAAATCCGTTTTTAAAGCTCAGATTTAACCAAATGCTAGTCAGCCAACATAAAGGCATAAAACCTATATTGCGACTCAGCCTATGAGAGACAAAGTTATATCCGATGATGACAATAAAAACAAAGAATCTTTATCCTTACTACCTTTATAAATTATTTAGAAATAATGTGCATTTGAATTTCAAGTTAGTTTAAAAATCAATTCAATTTTGTTTGTGATACAAATAATTGATATTTGTTTTTCCTGTTATCTAAAGAAGTATTTTTGTTATAACAAATACAAAATTATGTTGATGAATTGCTCGAAAATCAACGTTTCGATATAAAGTCTTATAAATTAGTTTAATTCTTCTAATCAAGATATAAGAAAGAAATATTTTCATTTTTCGTACTTTTACAATAATCATAAAATCCATTTATCATTCCAAATTATATCTTATCATTATTACTCAGAGTAACGCTTGCTACACTTGTTGTAGTAGCAACCGTTTTAGTAGGGGGGTGTAACGGAACCGTCTACGATGGGAAAATTTTTTTTTTGTATATATTTTTATGCGATGAACCATAGTCATAACCCTGAACACCTACTACCCTACCGACACTATTGCACCAAGGGTTGTAGATGTAACCTGCGCTTCTCGGAGTCTCAAGCTGTCATAAAACACCGACGCGGCGCATGCTTTAAAATTTCTGAATTTTTAATCTTGTAATTTCCTTTTCCTTAAAAGGCTATATTAGACTTAATATAAAAACGGACTGTAAACTTTCCTTTCTTCTTGATAAAGACAAACACTACTTTTAAATAAATAAAAATTATATCCGATTACACCTACGATCACAGATACTGTAAAATTATAATACGCAATTGTTTATCGAAGATTATTATATTCTCTTGTACAAAAGTAAGTAACCTCACTCTAATAAAAAAATGTTCAATAGTAAAACCTTTAGTTGAATTACAATATTTCTGCAATACAATTTTATTTAGAAATACTTCAGCTGTATTAATGAGTTAGTTATAAATTAGGGTTAATTTTCTACAAGGATATATTTTAAATAATAATTTAAGTACGAATTATTAAACAAACCCTTGTGCAATAATCACAATTGTAATTCTTCCTTTATACGTTTGACCTAACTAACAAACCGTTCCAAACGCGAGGTATAAGAGTTTATAAGGTTTTCCATTCACAATCACAAACAAATATAAAATTACAATAACTACTTTAAGACACATTCATGAAAGAATATTTTTCCTACTCAAATAATGAAATTTATTCAACCTTCTGTTTTTCTTCTGCTATAAATAAATAAACTGTTTTATTACATATCACAAATTTAACAAACATTTTTGGATTTTGAACAATTACATGTGAGTTGGAAATATTCCTTCAAAATGTGGAATTAGCCTTAAGAAGACGATAGCCCTAGCGGATGCGTAATCTTGGGGCTGTAAAACACATGGCCCATACTAAATATAGATACGACGCTTTCCCACGCAGGGACGCGCTTTTCCGAGTTTTTCAAAACATGACTTATACATTGAAATATTATTTTACATTATCTCTCAAACCGTTATCAATAAAATTATTTTAACAACAACCGATATTAAATATAACAGTAAGGAAATTAGGAAAAATAATACTAATTCCATATTCTTTGTTAAATTGCAATCAACAGCTTTTGCTTGTTTCCGTATTAATAATATTAAGATCTATTAACAAGAACCCAAAAATATAGCTCTATGAGTAACCATATGCATTTTATAAACGCAACCTATAACCATGTAAAGAATCTTTATTAACCAACAATAAATAATTACTATAATAGCTATTATATTATATAAATCAACAAGTTTTGATAACAAAGCATTTAGGTTTTAGTTTATTTTAGATAATTGACTGTTATTATAAATTTATCATATATGATTTCATTGTAAATTAGATTATTAAGTTAGTAAAATTTAGTATTCCGATTAACTATCATTAAAATAGTCGTAGCATTTTCATTCAAGTTGTAATATCTTGCTACATAATTATTTAGTAAGATAAATAATTCAATTCATGGTAGAATATCTAGATTGTTAATTATAGGAAAAACCGAGACAAAGAAGATGTTTGTCAGCTACATCAGCCCCAAAACACATGGCTCGTCTAAAAATAGATTTTTCTCAGTCTTCCTGCGCGGAGACGCATTTTCCAGCATCTTTTGGGACTCAATGTACTATAGCATAAGAGTATTTTTTTAGAATAACGCTAGATATCTCATTAATTACAATTAGAAAAATAATTTTTGTTTAAGATAAAAGTTGCATTACGTTAAGTAAAAATTAAGAGATGAGAAAATCCATTATTATAATATGTTTTTATAGTAATAATAATCCATTTGTCTATTTCTACTAGATTAACTAACTAGACTTTAAGTTTAGATGATAAACTGTTTAGAATTTGAATAATACATTTGTAATTCGTACGTTTTCTTAATAATAATTAACTATTATGACTATTTATAAGTAATTTTCATTGTTAATGCAAGTTTTATGAAATATACACATTAGATGAAACATTTTACTGGACAATACCAGTATTTTAACACATTGTTACTTACGAAAACTAATTAAATTTCAAATATTTTAAATAAATAATAGGAAATCTAAGGAAAATGTATTAATTTAATAAAATAACTTAATAATATGATTGATATATTAGCTAGAATGAATAGTCTAATGTTTTTATAAAGTTTGCATAAGAAATTTCATTGTTTAATGTATAATTAAGTTTATAAAATTTATAATGCGTTTAACTCCTGTTGTAATAGACCGATAACTTCCGTTCAAATTTGTATTTTCATTTTAGAACAAAATGTAATAGAATAACATATTTTATAATTTATAAGCTGCCAACATTGTATAATTTTCAGCAAGTAACAGAAAATTGATCATTTTTGACTCGAAAGAAAGAGAAGGATATATCTTTTGTCTCTCTCATCTCTCTTTCTCTGTCGCATATATATCGTTCTCTCTCGCTCCTTAAGGAAGATACGAGCCGCCGGAAAATACCCTAGAGAAGGGATAAGGGACCGCTCTCTGCCGCTCCCTGTGTTAAAGCATAGGATTTTCCCCACTTTCATAAAAATCGACGTTTGGAAGGGATGCCACCCCCGCACCATTGAATACCGTCTTCTCACACCACTAGCCTCAATTAACATTACAGGATATATGACTATCAACCGCCGTCACACTTGGCAACCAACGATTCGTTAACGCAAGATGACGCAACTACCCGATTCGACACCGCAGTTTTTCCAGCCGAAGAAGAGGAGGAGCAACGCATTTAAATACGCTGAACGCGCACTGCTCGCCGGTCAGTCAGATTTACAAGCCTCACAAGCTTTGCTGACTGGTCCAGGGTGCAGTTCACCACAAGCCTCACAAGCTTTACGATACTGTACCAACTCAATTCTATTTAAAAGAGGAAAAAATAAAAAATTCAAAATATTCAAATTACTCAAAATTTTAGTTCAATTTCTTTTTACCAAATTCCAAATTACTATATTCAAAAAATTATAAAGAAAAAGGAGATTTACAAAATAAGAAAGGTAAATAAAGTCAAAAATAAAAAACAAATAAATTATTGTATTATTTTGGATTGTGAATATCCGATTGGCCTTGGTCTTACGGACTTTAATGGACAGGAGTTATTCACGATACACAAATCATTTAGTGCGAGTTTTACGAACTTGGTGCAATTTGATTTGACAAAATAGTATAAATTTTATTTTTCTTAGAAAAATTTAGATTTCAAAGTTGAGAATATTATTAAAATGCAGGTTCAAATAAATAAATTATTGTATTATTTTGGATTGTGAATATCCGATTGGCCTTGGTCTTACGGACTTTAATGGACAGGAGTTATTCACGATACACAAATCATTTAGTGCGAGTTTTACGAACTTGGTGCAATTTGATTTGACAAAATAGTATAAATTTTATTTTTCTTAGAAAAATTTAGATTTCTAAGTTGAGAATATTATTAAAATTCAGGTTCAAATAAATAAATTATTGTATTATTTTGGATTGTGAATATCTGATTGGCCTTGGTCTTACGGACTTTAATGGACAGGAGTTATTCACGATACACAAACCATTTAGTGCGAGTTTTACGAACTTGGTGCAATTTGATTTGACAAAATAGTATAAATTTTATTTTTCTTAGAAAAATTTAGATTTTAAAGTTGAGAATATTATTAGAATTCAGGTTCAAATAAATAAATTATTGTATTATTTTGGATTGTGAATATCCGATTGGCCTTGGTCTTACGGACTTTAATGGACAGGAGTTATTCACGATACACAAATCATTTAGTGCGAGTTTTACGAACTTGGTGCAATTTGATTTGACAAAATGGTATAAATTTTATTTTTCTTAGAAAAATTTAGATTTCAAAGTTGAGAATATTATTAGAATTCAGGTTCAAATAAATAAATTATTGTATTATTTTGGATTGTGAATATCCGATTGGCCTCGGTCTTACGGACTTTAATGGACAGGAGTTATTCACGATACACAAATCATTTAGTGCGAGTTTTACGAACTTGGTGCAATTTGATTTGACAAAATAGTATAAATTTTATTTTTCTTAGAAAAATTTAGATTTCAAAGTTGAGAATATTATTAAAATTCAGGTTCAAATAAATAAATTATTGTATTATTTTGGATTGTGAATATCCGATTGGCCTTGGTCTTACGGACTTTAATGGACAGGAGTTATTCACGATACACAAATCATTTAGTGCGAGTTTTACGAACTTGGTGCAATTTGATTTGACAAAATAGTATAAATTTTATTTTTCTTAGAAAAATTTAGATTTCTAAGTTGAGAATATTATTAAAATTCAGGTTCAAATAAATAAATTATTGTATTATTTTGGATTGTGAATATCCGATTGGCCTTGGTCTTACGGACTTTAATGGACAGGAGTTATTCACGATACACAAATCATTTAGTGCGAGTTTTACGAACTTGGTGCAATTTGATTTGACAAAATAGTATAAATTTTATTTTTCTTAGAAAAATTTAGATTTCAAAGTTGAGAATATTATTAGAATTCAGGTTCAAATAAATAAATTATTGTATTATTTTGGATTGTGAATATCCGATTGGCCTTGGTCTTACGGACTTTAATGGACAGGAGTTATTCACGATACACAAATCATTTAGTGCGAGTTTTACGAACTTGGTGCAATTTGATTTGACAAAATAGTATAAATTTTATTTCAAGAAAGAGAGTTTCCAATATCAATTGTCATTAAAATAATAGAAAAGAAATATTAAAGAAATAAATTCTAATTTTGATAGGTTAGGGAAGGGCGAAACTGAGAATAACCTGAGATGGGAAAAATTTAGTATTATCCAACATACAGAATTCCTGGGCTCGTGACCTTTCTCCTATCCATACAAGAGGCATGCGCAACAAAAATTGTTTTTACGAGACAAATGTGCTGCTTCTGTTGGTCCTTGTAAAACCCAAATCCTGAGTCCAAAAGAAGAAATTAATCAAACTCAGATTTTAACGACAACAGTGAATTTTGTTACTACACTCCTTTCCTTAGCTCGTCCATGGTCTATTAGCTGGCGCAGCTACGACCAAAAAGAGCACTGACTCTTAAATGAGTTAATAATCCCAGTCGTGTCATGTTTTAGGACGTGACATTACATTTAATTGAATGTAGATTAGGGGAAAAATGAAGAGTATTTTCAAATCAATTTTTATAACCTCCAAACTGTACGAGAAACATTTTTTCTAAATTTTTCTAAATTTGGTTGAAAACTGTATTTATGTTTTAGAAAAATGATTCTTAGTGGTAAAAATGTTTACTTCTGAGTTCGTCCATATATAATATATTACCATTAGACCTGTGAACATCAAGGAGCGCGGGCGCGCTCCGAAGGCAAGTATAGAAGAAGCCTGAAGGAACGACCCGCACTACATATACATTGAAAGTTATAGTGCATTACAGATTATCGTATTAACCTCACTTTGCGGCGAAGTATTCATCTTCAAGTTGTTAGGTTATGGTTCATAGGTGTAGAGATTATATATTATACATAGATTAACGCAGGAGGCAACATTATTCCTAAAAAAATCATTTTTCTAAAACTTAAATACGATTTCCTACAAAATTTTGATAAATACGTATGTTTCTTGTAGAGTTTGGAGGTTATAATAATTGATTTGACAATACTCTTTATTTTTCCCCTAATCTACATTCAATTAGCTGTAAGTAAAAACAAAAATCATCCGAATCGGTGGTTCCTGTCTGGAATAACTTTTTTCTAAATCGAATTAATAAGCTAATCGGTAAAAAGTATTGGGATATGATCATTAAAAGTTTTTAATATTACAGATCACTTAATTTTTCATAACTAACTTACAAAGTCATAGTGCATTATAGATTATCATATTAACATGTCTTTGCGGCGAAGTATTCAACGTAGTTGTTAGGTTATGGTTCAAAGGTGTAGGGGTTATATATTATACATGGAGGAATTCAGGGGGCAACATTTTTTCAAAAAAGAATCATTTTTCTGAAACTTAAATACGGTTTCCTACAAAATTTTGAAAAATACCTATGTTTCTTGTAGAGTTTGGAGGTTATAATAATTGATTTGACAATACTCTTCACTTTTCCCCTAATCTACATTTAATTAGCTATAAGTACAAACAAAAATCATCCGAATCGGTGGTTTCTGTGTGGAATTACTTTTTTTCTAAATCAAAATAATAAGCTAATCTCTAAAAAGGTTTAGGTTATGGTCATTAAAAGTTTGTAATGTTACAGATCACTTATTTTGTCATAAATACTTTACAAAGTTATAGTGCATTACAGATTATCGTATTAACCTGACTTTTCTGCGAAGTGTTCATCTTCAAGTTGTTAGGTTATGGTTCACAGGTATAGAGATTATATATTATGTATGGATGTACAGAGGAGGCAACATTTATCTCAAAAAGAATAATTTTTCTAAAACTTAAATACGGTTTTCTACAAAATTTAGAAAAATACCTATGTTTCTTGTTGAATTTGGAGGTTATAAAAATTTATTTAACAATTTTCTTTATTTTTCCTCTAATCTACATTTAATTTGCTATAAGTAGAAGTAAAAATCGTCCAAATCGGTGACTTCTGTGTGGAGTTATTTTATTTTGAAAAAAAAAATCGGGTTTTAGCCCACTGTGCGTCGTATCTCACCGCGCGGACGTCGTCTCTCCGCGCGGATGAAATAAGGTAAAAGTACCAATGAGCGGCCAGTGCCCAGTATGTGGCCATCTAGATAAATATTCTATTACTTTATAGAATGTGTAGTAGTTGGATAATATTTTATTCTATAAGATGATTCTAAAATAATTAATGCTTATTGTTTAAATAGTATTATTACTCTTAGTGAAAATTTAATACTTAAAAAGACGATTTGAAAATGCTACTCGCGGGGATCACGGCTTTCTATGAGAGGTCCTTAATGCTTTCGTAAGGATTCATGACTCGCCTTTTAGGTATTTTTAAATAAATTTGAATTAAATCTTTACTCTTGAAAGTTTTAAGACACTTCTAAGATACATCGAATTCAATTACAGTCGTTAGGAGCCCAATAATTATTGTTTTTAATAAAAATAATTCAAGGTTATCTACTAGTACAGTTTAAACGTCATGTCCCAATACTTGGCCCTATGTATTTCACCGATGTTTTGATGGTTAGGGTTCCTACGTATTGGTAGAGTTAGTAGGTTGGAAAACCATAATATGATTATTATACATTGATTTACTGTAATTTCATATTATTAACGATTGTTTAGTGTTAAAAAGTATTTCCAGTCCAAAATTTAGCGATTTTATTATTTTTACATAAAAATCAAAATAAATATAGAGTACAAATTATATGGTCCAAGTATTGGGACTAACAATTTCGACCACTAGTACATGACTTTTTAACACGGTCCAACTACTAGTACAAGCAGTGTATTCATAATTTAATTAATTTTTCTATCATAAAAGCTTATTTTTACAAATTAAATACTTTTTTCGCAAGTAAAAAGTAATAATAATTCTATTGGCTACTGATTCTATGCATTTTTAATAATATTTCGCATTTAAAATATGACATTAAAATTCTAGCTTCACTAAGCGGCCATCTATTGGTACTTTTACCTTATCTCGGCGCGCGGACGAAAAACATCGTATCTCGCCGTATACTGGCCGTGTACTCCGCAAGAGCGCCGAGATACGACGTTCTTCATCCGCGCGGTGAGATACAATATTCTTCATCCGCGCGGTGAGATACGATGTTCTTCGTCCGAGCGGTAAGATACGACGTTCATCATCTGCGCGGTGAGATACGTCGTTCTTCATCTTCGCAGTGAGATACGACGTTCTTAATTCGTCCGCGCACTGAGATACGACGTTCTTCATCCGCGCGGTGAGATACAACCTTGTTCCGGTCAGTCATCGATATATTGAATAAATAGATTCATTGAACTAGGATTCGATATGAAAAAAATCTTTAAAACAAAAGTGATCATCGGATGGGGAGAAGATTTTATCTCGGAGAAGCGCGTGAAAAGGCCCTATTCCAGACGAGCGCGTAAGAAGGTGGGACACTACTGAGATAGGACCTCTTCACGCGCTCCGTTGAGATAGAACCTTCTTCTTCCCACCCGACGAAATATCCTCAAATTATAAAAAATTATATAAAAAATTATAAAAAAATATAAACTTCTTCTTTTTTCTACATATATTTCCTACCTATTTACCGTTCTTTATGTGTGCCACGAAAAAATTATGATTTCTTCGACGAGGGGTGCATCGACATCACGTTCTTTAGAACGTATTTTTAGGAAAATATAAAAACAAAAAATTTTTTTTATAACGGACAAATAGTATTTAATTTTAATTTTTATAAACATGCAGCATCGCGGAGATAATATTTTTGTTAATAGTAGGCACATCGTATCCAAAATGAAATTTACCGAAAATTTAACAAGAGTTGATAGCTTAAATAAATTGGTACAGCGTTTTTTTACCATATTCTAGCAGTTTTTTTTAGCAACGTTTTAAGTATAAAATTGTCTTCAGTACGTGGAGGAAATATCTAAATTTATGCCTCTTCTGATGTCCGATGAGCTTATCCTTGCATAACAGTAAGTTCTATGTAGTGGAACATGTTACTGGAAGTGGATTATATAAATATTTGCTTGACTTAGCTAAATATCTGAGAACCATAGATATGTCACAGTACTATAAAAGTTATTTCCCTCTTATGTCTCGATAAAAATAAAAAATTTCTTTGAAGGCACATCTACAGGACAAAGTTTTTCTGAAAGTTAAAAAAAATATGTACAAGCTCAATTTAGTAGTATCATTTTTCGTCGACACTCATAAGTCAATTTTGGATTGATAAGAAGTTTCACTTTTTTTTAAATGACGAAACTCGGAAAAGATATTTAATTTTGAAGGCATATCTACAAGACAAAGTTTTCTTGTTCTTTAAGCCTTTCTGAATGTGAAAAATAGTACATTACGATACGTGGGCCGGAAATTGGATTTCCGGGCCGTGCGTGGTATGACGCCCGAGGCGAAGCCGAGGGCGTCATGACGCACGGCCAGGGCATCCAATTTCCGGTCCAAGTATTGTATACTATTTTTCTTACTCCCCGGCCGAAAGTACGTTCTGTAATTGTTAAATAATTGATAAAATTGCGTTGTCGTCTGCTAGCTGTGTTTGAGACGTTTGAGTGTTAGTTTTTCTTTCGACCCGCTCGATAGTACTGCCTCTGTCGGCCGCTTTGAGTAGCTCAGTCGATATTACCGACCGTTTTTTCTTTCGACCCGGCGTGGAGAGCTGGTTTTTTGGCCGTCTGCTACTTTCGCTGTTACACAGATGGTTTGATGCCCGCCCGACATTTGCAAGACCGAGGCGAAGCCGAGGTTTTGCTGGTCGGGGCGGGCATCAGAAACACATTCATTAAAAAAAGACAACACCACTTTTTATTTCAACTAACTCTTTTTTGTCGTCACCTGTGCACTTTCCTCTGTTTATTTCGTACGTGTCTAACCTTCACACCGCACAAACATCTTTCGTCAGACATGCGCGCGGGTGCTCAAGCGCCGCGGGTCAGGAAATTTCGGCAGCCAATCAGAGCGCGCGGTTGGTCTAAAATAGGATGCGAAAGTACGTACTTTCGGGTGGGCGAGTAAGAAAAATTATTTACTTTTAAATCTAAAAATTAAGGATAATTTCGTCTTTTTTCTAAACGACGACACTTATAAATACTAGCATCTACCTATTTGATTTTTGCAAGAATAATTATCTACACTGAAATTATTACTTTAAAAGTTACAGTTTTCTAAGGAATAATCGTTATTACAATTATAACTTCCCATAATAATTTGTTACACGCGATAATTCAATAAATATCTGAAAATATAAAATATCCATATTTTTTTAATCATCACATCAGCTTTACGTAATTCATATTGTAATTGAAGTAAATAAGTGAATAAGGAACATCAGTCATCCCATTTAATTTTTTATTTACTAATTATAAGAAATACGTTAAGCTGATGTGATGATTGAAAAAAAAATTGATATTTAATATTTTCAGATATTTATTGAATTATCGATAGTAGCAAATTATTATAGGAAATTATAATTGTAATAACGTTTATCACTTAGAAAACTGTAACTTTTAAAGCAATAATTTCAGTGTAGATAATTATTCTTGCAAAGATCAAATAGGTAGATGCCAGTATTTATAAGGTGTCGTCGTTTAGAAAAAAGACGAAATTATTCTTAATTTTAGATTTAAAAGTAAATAATTTTGTTGACTTTCAGAAAGGCTTAAGGAACAAGAAAACTTTGTCCTGCAGATGTGCCTTTAACATTTTAATTTTTTTCGAGAGGGAGCCTATGGTTCTCACATATTTAGCTAACTATAAGTCAAGTAAATATTTATATAATCCACTTCCAGTAACATGTTCCACTACATAGAACTCACTGTTATGCAAGGATAAGCTCATGGGGCATCAGAAGAGACCTAAATTTAGATATTTCCTCCGTTTACTCTGAAGACAATTTTATACTTATAAACATTAATAAAAAAAACTGCCAGAATATGGTAAAAATCGCTGTACCAACTTCTTTAGGCTATCAACTCTTGTCAAATTTTCGGTAAATGTGATTGGATACGATGTGCCTACTATTAACAAAAATATTATCTCAGCGACGTTGCATTTTTATAAAAATTAAAATGAAATACTATTAGTCCGTTATAAAAAAAACTTTTTTGTTTGTAAGAAACTATTGCATCTTGAAGAAAAATATTGATTTTATCAAATAAAAATAGTAAGTAAATTAGTAAAACGTGTTTTTCTTGTCTCTATATATAAAGCAGTTGACAGAAAAAAAATTATACTTTAGGTACACATTGGTATTAGTAATTTTTTAAATAGGAAACTTGTGGAGGTTCGTTGCACACTCACGTTTATAAAATAATTTTCTTTACGAGTAACAAATACTAATATTTAGGGAATATCTTTGGAAATGATATAGGTGTAGATAAGGATGCTAGCCTTTCCCCTGAAAATTTAATCAATACGTATTGACAAATGTCAGTAATTTTTTACTAGGGGTGCACAACTACTCGAAGATCCGAACTATTTGCTTTATAAACTCAACTCGACGAACTCAAGTCGAATCAAATGTTTTACTTGATATATTGAGTAGTTAGAAATAGTTCGAGTAGTTCGAACTTTGATCGAGTGGTTTGAAGTGATAGGACACTTCGAACTTCCAGTGCATAGTAGTGAATAAATTATAAAAGAATTATAAATAAAAAATTATACATAATTATAAGTAACCTTAGGATAATTATAATTATTACCGCTAAGTAGTATATAAATCCAAAAACAAATTACATTCAGCTAATTAAGTATATATATCATTTTATAAGTTACTAAGAGAGCCAGTTGGTTCTATCTAGATCGAACTACTTAATTCGAGTAGCTTGACTTCATTCGAGTAATTCGAGTTCGTCCGAGTAGTTCGACCTGACTCAAGTAGTTCAAAGTATAGTGTACTCGATTCAAGTTCGAAGAAAAAGCCCGATACAGTTCTAACACGCCAAGCCGAGTACTCATGCACCCCTACTTTTTACCCGTACTAGATTCTAAAGCAGAGCGCGCTATGCGCGCCTGAACACCAGACTATCTTACCTACTGATATCGCAAATGAAATTTTTTGGCAACGCTCTGAAGTTGGCTCTGTAAGCTTCAATTCGATAATAATCACTATCACCCTTTTACAATAGGAACTAGATTCTAAAGCAGAGCGCGCTACGCTCGCCTGCACGCTAACATATCTTGTCTGTATTGTTTGCAGATTTGTCACTGAATTTTAGAAACAAATGCATATAACTTTGCAGGTTTTGGAAATTTTTCAATTTTGATATCGGCGGCTCCCCCTGAAATTTAACAAGGAAGAAAATGAGACCTTGCAAATTAAAGTTGAATGAAAAACAAGAAAGATTTGTATTTCTTATTGATTTTTTTTTTAATGCACAAAACATACTTTTGCAAAATTTGAAATTCTCTAACAAAAATATTTTCCGGTATGTTAAGAATTCTGCTTTCTATCATATCAGTTTTCAGATTGGAATGTGTAAATGAATTTTTGTAAAAAATGTTCATAGCTTTAGGTCTACTAGACCGCTGGAGCCACCTTAAAAAATTTTCATAGCACACCGACCTACCAGGGCTCAAATTGAAGTTTTTGGCAAACAAAAACGCTAAACAAATTGTGCAAAGATCGTAAATGTGCTCCTGTCCGTATTAATAAATATACCGATTGGAAGAAGACATTAAAAACATAAAAAATGATTGATTGTTAACCGTTTTCTTATTTTGAGTCGATTTGGTTCGTAATTTTTTTACAGGGAGTTTTTATGCTCAAAAAGTAAACCCGGCTTTAAAAAGTTTGAAAATGCCAGACGCCGCGGAGTGGGAATTTTTTCTCTGTCACAACACCTATATAATAAGCTGTTTGGGGGTTTTCCGGGGAGTCGATTTGGTCCTAAATTTTATTATGGGTGGTTTGAATAATCATAAAACAATACCAGTACGAAAAAGTTTGGAAATGCCAAACGCCGCTGAGAGAGAATTTACTTTCCGTCACGATCCCTATATAATCAGCTGTTTGGAGGTTTTTCGAGGAGCGATTTGGTTCGTAATTTTTTTACAGGGAGCTTTATGCTCAAAAAGTAATTCCAGCTTTAAAAAGGTTGGAAATGCCAGACGCCGCGGAGTGGAAATTTTTTTTCCGTCACGACCCCTATATAATCATCTGTTTGTGGGTTTTACGTGGAGTGGATTTGGTGCGTAATTTTTTTACGAGTACTTTGTGTGCTCATAAAACAATTCCAGCAATAAAAAGTATGGAAATGCCAAATGCCGCTGAGAGAGAATTTCTTTTCGGTCACGACCCCTATATAGCTGATTATATAATCAGGTGTTTGGGGATATTCCGGGGAGTGGATTTAGTTCGTAATTTTTTTTTGAGTAGTTTGTGTGCTCATAAAATAATTCCAGCAATAAAAAGTTTGGAAATACCAAAGGCCGCGGAGAGAGAATTTTTTTTCCGTTACTACCCCTATATAATCAGCTTTTTGGGGGTGTTCCGGGGAGTCCATTTGGTTCCTAATTTTTTTTCGGGTATTTTGTATCCTCAGAAAATAATTCAAGCAATAAAAAGTTTGGGAATACCAAACGCCGCGGAGAGAGAATTTATTTCCGTTACTACCCCTATATAATCAGCTTTTTGGGGGTGTTCCGGGGAGTCGAATTGGTTCCTAATTTTTTTTTCGGGTATTTTGTATCCTCAGAAAATAATTCCAGCAATAAAAAGTTTGAAAATACCAAACGCCGCGGAGAGAGAATTTTTTCTCCGTTACTACCCCTATATAATCAGCTTTTTGGGGGTGTTCCGGGGAGTCGATTTGGTTCCTGATTTTTTTCGGGTATTTTGCATCCACAGAAAATAATTCCAGCAATAAAAAGTTTGGAAATACCAGACGCCGCGGAGAGAGAATTTTTTCCGTCACGACACCTATATAATCAGATGTTTGGGGGTTTTCCGGAGGTGGATTTAATTCGTAATTTTTTCACGAGTAGTTTATGTGCTCATAAAAAAATTACAGCAATAAAAAGTTTGGAAATACGAAAAGCCGCGGAGAGAGAATTTTATTCCATTACTACCCCTATATAATTAGCTTTTGGGGGTGTTCCGGGAGTGGATTTAGTTCGTAATTTTTTTTGAGTAGTTTGTGTGCTCATAAAATAATTCCAGCAATAAAAAGTTTGGAAATACCAAAGGCCGCGGAGAGAGAATTTTTTTTCCGTTACTACCCCTATATAATCAGCTTTTTGGGGGTGTTCCGGGGAGTCCATTTGGTTCCTAATTTTTTTTCGGGTATTTTGTATCCTCAGAAAATAATTCCAGCAATAAAAAGTTTGGGAATACCAAACGCCGCGGAGAGAGAATTTTTTTCCGTTACTACCCCTATATAATCAGCTTTTTGGGGGTGTTCCGGGGAGTCGAATTGGTTCCTAATTTTTTTTTCGGGTATTTTGTATCCTCAGAAAATAATTCCAGCAATAAAAAGTTTGAAAATACCAAACACCGCGAAGAGAGAATTTTTTTTCCGTTACTACTCCTATATAATAGCCTTTTTGGGGGTGTTCCAGGGAGACGATTTGGTTCCTAATTTTTTTTTCGGCTATTTTGTATCCTCAGAAAATAATTCCAGCAATAAAAAGTTTCGAAATACCAAACGCCGCGGAGAGAGAATTTTTTCTCCGTTACTATCCCTATATAATCAGCTTTTTGGGGGTGTTCCGGGGAGTCGATTTGGTTCCTGATTTTTTTCGGGTATTTTGTATCCACAGAAAATAATTCCAGCAATAAAAAGTTTGGAAATACCAGACGCCGCGGAGAGAGAATTTTTTTTTCCGTCACGACACCTATATAATCAGATGTTTGGGGGTTTTCCGGGGGTGGATTTAGTTCGTAATTTTTACACGAGTAGTTTATGTGCTCATAAAAAAATTACAGCAATAAAAAGTTTGGAAATACGAAACGCCCCGCAGGGAGAATTTTATTCCATTACTACCCCTATATAATTAGCTTTTTGGGGGTGTTCCGGGGAGTCGATTTGGTTCCTAATTTTTTGCGGGTATTTTGTATCCTCAGAAAATAATTTCAGCAATAAAAAGTTTGAAAATACCAAACGCCGCGGAGAGAGAATTTTTTTCCCGTTACTACCCCTATATAATCAGCTTTTTGGGGGTGTTCCGGGTAGTCGATTTGGTTCCTAATTTTTTTTCGGGTACTTTGTATCTTCAGAAAATAATTCCAGCAATGAAAAGTTTGGAAATACCAAACGCCGCGGGGAGAATTTTTTTCCGTTACTACCATTATTTAATCAGCTTTTTGTGGGTGTTCCGCGGAGGCGATTTGGTTCCTAATTTTTTTCGGGTATTTTGTATCCTCAGAAAATAATTCCAGCAATAAAAAGTTTGGAAATACCAAACGCCGCGGAGAGAGATTTTTTTTTTCCGTCACGACCCCTATATAATCAGATGTTTGGGGGCTTTCCGGGGAGTCGATTTAGTTCGTAATTTTTTTACGAGTAGTTTATGTGCTCATAAAAAAATTGCAGTAATAAAAAGTTTGGAAATACGAAACTCCGCGGAGAGAGAATTTTATTCCGTTACTACCCCTATATAATTAGCTTTTTGGGGATGTTCCGGGGAGTCGATTTGGTTCCTAATTTTTTTTCGGGTACTTTGTATCTTCAGAAAATAATTCCAGCAATAAAAAGTTTGGAAATACCAAACGCCGCGGGGAGAGAATTTTTTTCCGTTACTACCATTATTTAATCAGCTTTTTGTGGGTGTTCCGCGGAGGCGATTTGGTTCCTAATTTTTTTTCGGGTATTTTGTATCCTCAGAAAATAATTCCAGCAATAAAAAGTTTGGAAATACCAAACGCCGCGGAGAGAGAATTTTTTTTTCCGTCACGACCCCTATATAATCAGATGTTTGGGGGTTTTCCGGGGAGTCGATTTAGTTCGTAATTTTTATACGAGTAGTTTATGTGATCATAAAAAAATTGCAGCAATAAAAAGTTTGGAAATACGAAACTCCGCGGAGAGAGAATTTTATTCCGTTACTACCCCTATATAATTAGCTTTTTGGGGGTGTTCCGGGGAGTCGATTTGGTTCCTAATTTTTTTTCGGGTATTTTGTATCCTCAGAAAATAATTCCAGCAATAAAAAGTTTGGGAATACCAAACGCCGCGGAGAGAGAATTTTTTTTCCGTTACTACCCCTATATAATCAGCTTTTTGGGGGTGTTCCGGGGAGTCGATTTGGTTCCTGATTTTTTTCGGGTATTTTGTATCCACAGAAAATAATTCCAGCAATAAAAAGTTTGGAAATACCAGACGCCGCGGAGAGAGAATTTTTTCCGTCACGACACCTATATAATCAGATGTTTGGGGGTTTTCCGGAGGTGGATTTAGTTCGTAATTTTTTCACGAGTAGTTTGTGTGCTCATAAAAAAATTACAGCAATAAAAAGTTTGGAAATACGAAAAGCCGCGGAGAGAGAATTTTATTCCATTACTACCCCTATATAATTAGCTTTTTGGGGGTGTTCCGGGGAGTGGATTTAGTTCGTAATTTTTTTTTGAGTAGTTTGTGTGCTCATAAAATAATTCCAGCAATAAAAAGTTTGGAAATACCAAAGGCCGCGGAGAGAGAATTTTTTTTCCGTTACTACCCCTATATAATCAGCTTTTTGGGGGTGTTCCGGGGAGTCCATTTGGTTCCTAATTTTTTTTCAGGTATTTTGTATCCTCAGAAAATAATTCCAGTAATAAAAAGTTTGGGAATACCAAACGCCGCGGAGAGAGAATTTTTTTCCGTTACTACCCCTATATAATCAGCTTTTTGGGGGTGTTCCGGGGAGTCGAATTGGTTCCTAATTTTTTTTTCGGGTATTTTGTATCCTCAGAAAATAATTCCAGCAATAAAAAGTTTGAAAATACCAAACACCGCGAAGAGAGAATTTTTTTTCCGTTACTACTCCTATATAATAGCCTTTTTGGGGGTGTTCCGGGGAGTCGATTTGGTTCCTGATTTTTACGGGTATTTTGTATCCACAGAAAATAATTCCAGCAATAAAAAGTTTGGAAATACCAGACGCCGCGGAGAGAGAATTTTTTCCGTCACGACACCTATATAATCAGATGTTTGGGGGTTTTCCGGAGGTGGATTTAGTTCGTAATTTTTTCACGAGTAGTTTATGTGCTCATAAAAAAATTACAGCAATAAAAAGTTTGGAAATACGAAAAGCCGCGGAGAGAGAATTTTATTCCATTACTACCCCTATATAATTAGCTTTTTGGGGGTGTTCCGGGGAGTGGATTTAGTTCGTAATTTTTTTTTGAGTAGTTTGTGTGCTCATAAAATAATTCCAGCAATAAAAAGTTTGGAAATACCAAAGGCCGCGGAGAGAGAATTTTTTTTCCGTTACTACCCCTATATAATCAGCTTTTTGGGGGTGTTCCGGGGAGTCCATTTGGTTCCTAATTTTTTTTCGGGTATTTTGTATCCTCAGAAAATAATTCCAGCAATAAAAAGTTTGGGAATACCAAACGCCGCGGAGAGAGAATTTTTTTCCGTTACTACCCCTATATAATCAGCTTTTTGGGGGTGTTCCGGGGAGTCGAATTGGTTCCTAATTTTTTTTTCGGGTATTTTGTATCCTCAGAAAATAATTCCAGCAATAAAAAGTTTCGAAATACCAAACGCCGCGGAGAGAGAATTTTTTCTCCGTTACTATCCCTATATAATCAGCTTTTTGGGGGTGTTCCGGGGAGTCGATTTGGTTCCTGATTTTTTTCGGGTATTTTGTATCCACAGAAAATAATTCCAGCAATAAAAAGTTTGGAAATACCAGACGCCGCGGAGAGAGAATTTTTTTTTCCGTCACGACACCTATATAATCAGATGTTTGGGGGTTTTCCGGGGGTGGATTTAGTTCGTAATTTTTACACGAGTAGTTTATGTGCTCATAAAAAAATTACAGCAATAAAAAGTTTGGAAATACGAAACGCCGCGGAGGGAGAATTTTATTCCATTACTACCCCTATATAATTAGCTTTTTGGGGGTGTTCCGGGGAGTCGATTTGGTTCCTAATTTTTTTGCGGGTATTTTGTATCCTCAGAAAATAATTCCAGCAATAAAAAGTTTGAAAATACCAAACGCCGCGGAGAGAGAATTTTTTTCCCGTTACTACCCCTATATAATCAGCTTTTTGGGGGTGTTCCGGGTAGTCGATTTGGTTCCTAATTTTTTTTCGGGTACTTTGTATCTTCAGAAAATAATTCCAGCAATGAAAAGTTTGGAAATACCAAACGCCGCGGGGAGAGAATTTTTTTCCGTTACTACCATTATTTAATCAGCTTTTTGTGGGTGTTCCGCGGAGGCGATTTGGTTCCTAATTTTTTTCGGGTATTTTGTATCCTCAGAAAATAATTCCAGCAATAAAAAGTTTGGAAATACCAAACGCCGCGGAGAGAGAATTTTTTTTTCCGTCACGACCCCTATATAATCAGATGTTTGGGGGCTTTCCGGGGAGTCGATTTAGTTCGTAATTTTTTTACGAGTAGTTTATGTGCTCATAAAAAAATTGCAGTAATAAAAAGTTTGGAAATACGAAACTCCGCGGAGAGAGAATTTTATTCCGTTACTACCCCTATATAATTAGCTTTTTGGGGATGTTCCGGGGAGTCGATTTGGTTCCTAATTTTTTTTCGGGTACTTTGTATCTTCAGAAAATAATTCCAGCAATAAAAAGTTTGGAAATACCAAACGCCGCGGGGAGAGAATTTTTTTCCGTTACTACCATTATTTAATCAGCTTTTTGTGGGTGTTCCGCGGAGGCGATTTGGTTCCTAATTTTTTTTCGGGTATTTTGTATCCTCAGAAAATAATTCCAGCAATAAAAAGTTTGGAAATACCAAACGCCGCGGAGAGAGAATTTTTTTTTCCGTCACGACCCCTATATAATCAGATGTTTGGGGGTTTTCCGGGGAGTCGATTTAGTTCGTAATTTTTATACGAGTAGTTTATGTGCTCATAAAAAAATTGCAGCAATAAAAAGTTTGGAAATACGAAACTCCGCGGAGAGAGAATTTTATTCCGTTACTACCCCTATATAATTAGCTTTTTGGGGGTGTTCCGGGGAGTCGATTTGGTTCCTAATTTTTTTTCGGGTATTTTGTATCCTCAGAAAATAATTCCAGCAATAAAAAGTTTGGGAATACCAAACGCCGCGGAGAGAGAATTTTTTTTCCGTTACTACCCCTATATAATCAGATTTTTGGGGGTGTTCCGCGGAGGCGATTTGGTTCCTAATTTTTTCTCGGGTATTTTGTATCCTCAGAAAATAATTCCAGCAATAAAAAGTTTGGAAATACCAAACGCCGCGGAGAGAGAATTTTTTTTTCCGTCACGACCCCTATATAATCAGATGTTTGGGGGTTTTCCGGGGAGTCGATTTAGTTCGTAATTTTTATACGAGTAGTTTATGTGCTCATAAAAAAATTGCAGCAATAAAAAGTTTGGAAATACGAAACTCCGCGGAGAGAGAATTTTATTCCGTTACTACCCCTATATAATTAGCTTTTTGGGGGTGTTCCGGGGAGTCGATTTGGTTCCTAATTTTTTTTCGGGTATTTTGTATCCTCAGAAAATAATTCCAGCAATAAAAAGTTTGGGAATACCAAACGCCGCGGAGAGAGAATTTTTTTTCCGTTACTACCCCTATATAATCAGATTTTTGGGGGTGTTCCGGGGAGTCGAATTGGTTCCTAATTTTTTTTCGGGTATTTTGTATCCTCAGAAAATAATTCCAGCAATAAAAAGTTTGAAAATACCATAGGCCGCGAAGAGAGAATTTTTTTTCCGTTACTACCCCTATATAATAGCATTTTTGGGGGTGTTCCGGGGAGACGATTTGGTTCCTAATTTTTTTTTCGGGTATTTTGTATCCTCAGAAAATAATTCCAGCAATAAAAAGTTTCGAAATACCAAACGCCGCGGAGAGAGAATTTTTTCTCCGTAACTACCTCTATATAATCAGCTTTTTGGGGGTGTTCCGGGGAGTCAATTTGGTTCCTAATTATTTTCGGGTATTTTGTATCCTCAGAAAATAATTCCAGCAATAAAAAGTTTGGAAATACCAAACGCCGCGAAGAGAATTTTTTTCCGTTACTACCATTATATAATCAGCTTTTTGGGGGTGTTCCGGGGAGTCGATTTGGTTCCTAATTTTTTTTCGGGTATTTTGTATCCTCAGAAAATAATTCCAGCAATAAAAGGTTTGGAAATACCAAACGCCGCGGAGAGAGAATTTTTCTTCCGGCACGACCCCTATATAAGAAGATGTTTGGGAGTTTTCCGGGGAGTGGATTTAGTTCGTAATAGTTTTACGAGGAGTTTGTGTGCTCATAAAATAATTCCAGCAAGAAAAAGTTTGGAAATACCAAACGCCGCGGAGAGAGAATTTTTTTTCCGTTACTACCCCTATATAATCAGCTTTTTGGGGGTGTTCCGGGAAGTCGATTTGGTACCTACTTTTTTTTTTTTTTTTTGTATCCTCAGAAAATAATTCCAGCAAGAAAAAGTTTGGAAATACCAAACGCCACGAAGAGAGAATTTTTTTTCCGTTACTACCATTATATAATCAGCTTTCTGGGGGTGTTCCGGGGAGTCGATTTGGTTCCTAATTTTTTTGCGGGTATTTTGTATCCTCAGAAAATAATTCCAGCAATTAAAAGTTTGGAAATACCAAACGCCGCGGAGAGAGAATTTTTTTCCGTTACTACCGCTATATAATCAGCTTTTTGTGGGTGTTCCGCGGAGGCGATTTGGTTCCTAATTTTTTTTCGGGTATTTTGTATCCTCAGAAAATAATTCCAGCAATAAAAAGTCTGGAAATACCAAACGCCGCGGAGAGAGAATTTGTTTTCCGTTACTACCCCTATCTAATCAGCTTTTTGGGGGTGTTCCGGGGAGTCGATTCGGTTCCTGATTTTTTTTCGGATATTTTGTATCCTCAGAAAATAATTCCAGCAATAAAAAGTTTGGAAATACCAGACGCCGCGGAGAGAGAATTTTTTTTTCCGTCACGACACCTATATAATCAGCTTTTTGGGGACGTTCCGGGGAGTCGATTTGGTTCCTGATATTTTTCGGGTATTTTGTATCCACAGAAAATAATTCCAGCAATAAAAAGTTTGGAAATACCAGACGCCGCGGAGAGAGAATTTTTTTTTCCGTCACGACACCTATATAATCAGATGTTTGGGGGTTTTCCGGGGGTGGATTTAGTTCGTAATTTTTTCACGAGTAGCTTGTGTGCTCATAAAATAATTCCAGCAATATAAAGTTAGGAAATACCAAACGCCGCGGAGAGAGAATTTTTTTTCCGTCACGACCCCTATATAATCAGCTGTTTGGGGGTTTTCCGGGGAGTGGATTTGGTTCGTAATTTTTTTACGAGTACTTTGTGTGCTCATAAAATAATTGCAGCCAGAAAAAGTTTGGAAATACCAAACGCCGCGGAGAGAGAATTTTGTTTCCGTTACTACCCCTATATAATCAGCTTTTTGGGGGTTTTCCGGGGAGTCCAATTGGTTCTTAATTTATTTTCGGGTATTTTGTATCCTCAGAAAATAATTTCAGCAATAAAAAGTTTGAAAATACCAAACGCAGCGAAGAGAGAATTTTTTTTCCGTTACTACCCCTATATAATAGCCTTTTTGGGGGTGTTCCGGGGAGACGATTTGGTTCCTAATTTTTTTTTCGGGTATTTTGTATCCTCATAAAAAAATTACAGCAATAAAAAGTTTGGAAATGCGAAACGTCGCGGAGAGAGAATTTTATTCCGTTACTACCCCTATATAATTAGCTTTTTCGGCGTGTTTCCAGGAGTCGATTTGGTTCCTAATTTTTTTGCCGGTATTTTGTATCCTCAGAAAATAATTCCAGCAATAAAAAGATTGAAAATACCAAACGCCGCGGAGAGAGAATTTTTTTTCCGTTACTACCCGTATATAATCAGCTTTTTGGGCGTGTTCCGGGTAGTCGATTTGGTTCCTAATTTTTTTTCGGGTATTTTGTATCCTCAGAAAATAATTCCAGCAATAAAAAGTTTGGAAATACCAAACGCCCCGGGGAGAGAAATTTTTTCCGTTACTACCATTATTTAATCAGCTTTTTGTGGGTGTTCCGCGGAGGCGATTTGGTTCCTAATTTTTTTTCGGGTATTTTGTATCCTCAGAAAATAATTCCAGCAATAAAAAGTTTGGAAATATCAAACGCCGCGGAGAGAGAATTTTTTTTCCGTCACGACCCCTATATAAGAAGATGTTTGGGAGTTTTCCGGGGAGTGGATTTAGTTCGTAATATTTTTACGAGGAGTTTGTGTGCTCATAAAATAATTCCAGCAAGAAAAAGTTTGGAAATACGAAACGCCGCGGAGAGAGAATTTTATTCCGTTACTACCCCTATATAATTAGCTTTTTGGGGGTGTCCCGGGGAGTCGATTTGGTTCCTAATTTTTTTTCGGGTATTTTGTATCCTCAGAAAATAATTCCAGCAATAAAAAGTTTGAAAATACCAAACGCCGCGGAGAGAGAATTTTTTATCCGTTACTACCATTATATAATCAGCTTTTTGGTGGCATTCCGGGGAGTCGATTTGGTTCCTCATTTTTTTTCGTGTATTTTGTATCCTCAGAAAATAATTCCAGCAATAAAAAGTTTGGGAATACCAAACGCCGCGGAGAGAGAATTTTTTTTCCGTTACTACCCCTATCTAATCAGCTTTTTGGGGGTGTTCCGGGGAGTCGATTCGGTTCCTGATTTTTTTTCGGATATTTTGTATCCTCAGAAAATAATTCCAGCAATAAAAAGTTTGGAAATACCAGACGCCGCGGAGAGAGAATTTTTTTTTCCGTCACGACACCTATATAATCAGCTTTTTGGGGACGTTCCGGGGAGTCGATTTGGTTCCTGATATTTTTCGGGTATTTTGTATCCACAGAAAATAATTCCAGCAATAAAAAGTTTGGAAATACCAGACGCCGCGGAGAGAGAATTTTTTTTTCCGTCACGACACCTATATAATCAGATGTTTGGGGGTTTTCCGGGGGTGGATTTAGTTCGTAATTTTTTCACGAGTAGCTTGTGTGCTCATAAAATAATTCCAGCAATATAAAGTTAGGAAATACCAAACGCCGCGGAGAGAGAATTTTTTTTCCGTCACGACCCCTATATAATAAGCTGTTTGGGGGTTTTCCGGGGAGTGGATTTGGTTCGTAATTTTTTTACGAGTACTTTGTGTGCTCATAAAATAATTGCAGCCAGAAAAAGTTTGGAAATACCAAACGCCGCGGAGAGAGAATTTTGTTTCCGTTACTACCCCTATATAATCAGCTTTTTGGGGGTGTTCCGGGGAGTCCAATTGGTTCTTAATTTATTTTCGGGTATTTTGTATCCTCAGAAAATAATTTCAGCAATAAAAAGTTTGAAAATACCAAACGCAGCGAAGAGAGAATTTTTTTTCCGTTACTACCCCTATATAATAGCCTTTTTGGGGGTGTTCCGGGGAGACGATTTGGTTCCTAATTTTTTTTTCGGGTATTTTGTATCCTCATAAAAAAATTACAGCAATAAAAAGTTTGGAAATGCGAAACGTCGCGGAGAGAGAATTTTATTCCGTTACTACCCCTATATAATTAGCTTTTTGGGGGTGTTCCGAGGAGTCGATTTGGTTCCTAATTTTTTTGCCGGTATTTTGTATCCTCAGAAAATAATTCCAGCAATAAAAAGATTGAAAATACCAAACGCCGCGGAGAGAGAATTTTTTTTCCGTTACTACCCGTATATAATCAGCTTTTTGGGCGTGTTCCGGGTAGTCGATTTGGTTCCTAATTTTTTTTCGGGTATTTTGTATCCTCAGAAAATAATTCCAGCAATAAAAAGTTTGGAAATACCAAACGCCCCGGGGAGAGAAATTTTTTCCGTTACTACCATTATTTAATCAGCTTTTTGTGGGTGTTCCGCGGAGGCGATTTGGTTCCTAATTTTTTTTCGGGTATTTTGTATCCTCAGAAAATAATTCCAGCAATAAAAAGTTTGGAAATATCAAACGCCGCGGAGAGAGAATTTTTTTTCCGTCACGACCCCTATATAAGAAGATGTTTGGGAGTTTTCCGGGGAGTGGATTTAGTTCGTAATATTTTTACGAGGAGTTTGTGTGCTCATAAAATAATTCCAGCAAGAAAAAGTTTGGAAATACGAAACGCCGCGGAGAGAGAATTTTATTCCGTTACTACCCCTATATAATTAGCTTTTTGGCGGTGTCCCGGGGAGTCGATTTGGTTCCTAATTTTTTTTCGGGTATTTTGTATCCTCAGAAAATAATTCCAGCAATAAAAAGTTTGAAAATACCAAACGCCGCGGAGAGAGAATTTTTTATCCGTTACTACCATTATATAATCAGCTTTTTGGTGGCATTCCGGGGAGTGGATTTGGTTCCTCATTTTTTTTCGTGTATTTTGTATCCTCAGAAAATAATTCCAGCAATAAAAAGTTTGGGAATACCAAACGCCGCGGAGAGAGAATTTTTTTTCCGTTACTACCCCTATATAATCAGCTTTTTGGGGGTGTTCCGGGGAGTCGATTTGGTTCCTGATTTTTTCGGGTATTTTTTATCCTCAGAAAATAATTCCAGCAATAAAAAGTTTGAAAATACCAAACGCCGCGGAGAGAGAATTTTTTTCTCCGTCACGACCCCTATATAATCAGATGTTTGGGGGTTTTCCGGGGAGTGGATTTAGTTCGTAATTTTTTTACGAGTAGTCTATGTGCTCATAAAAAAATTACAGCAATAAAAAGTTTGGATATACGAAACGCCGCGGAGAGAGAATTTTATTCCGTTACTACCCCTATATAATTAGCTTTTTGGGGGTGTTCCGGGGAGTCGATTTTGTTCCTAATTTTTTTGCGGGTATTTTGTATCCTCAGAAAATAATTCCAGCAATAAAAAGTTTGAAAATCCCAAACGCCGCGGAGAGAGAATTTTTTTTCCGTTACTACCCCTATATAATCAGCTTTTAGGGGGTGTTCCGGTTAGTCGATTTGGTTCCTAATTTTTTTTCGGGTATTGTGTATCCGCAGAAAATAATTCCAGCAATAAAAAGTTTGGAAATACCAATCGCCGCGGAGAGAGAATTTTTTTTCCGTTACTACCCCTATATAATCAGCTTTTTGGGGGTTTTCCGGGCAGTCGATTTGGTTCCTAATTTTTTTTCGGGTATTTTGCATCCTCAGAAAATAATTCCAGCAATAAAAAGTTTGGAAATACCAAACACCGCGTAGAGAGAATTTTTTTTCCGTTACTACCATTATATAATAAGCTTTTTGGTGGTGTTCCGGGGAGTCGATTTGGTTCCTAATTTTTTTTCGGGTATTTTGTATCCTCAGAAAATAATTCCAGAAATAAAAAGTTTGGGAATACCAAACGCCGCGGGGAGAGAATTTTTTTTCCGTTACTACGCCTATATAATCTGCATTTTGGGGGTGTTCCGGGGAGGCGATTTGGTTCCTAATTTTTTTTCGGGTATTTTGTATCCTCAGAAAATAATTCCAGAAATAAAAAGTTTGGGAATACCAAACGCCGCGGGGAGAGAATTTTTTTTCCGTTACTACCCCTATATAATCAGCTTTTTGGGGGTGTTCCGGGCAGTCGATTTGGTTCCTAATTTTGGTCGGGTATTTTGCATCCTCAGAAAATAATTCCATCAATAAAAAGTTTGGAAATACCAAACGCCGCGAAGAGAGAATTTTTTATCCGTTACTACCATTATATAATCAGCTTTTTGGTGGCGTTCCGGGGAGTCGATTTGGTTCCTAATTTTTTTTCGTGTATTTTGTATCCTCAGAAAATAATTCCAGCAATAAAAAGTTTGGGAATACCAAACGCCGCGGAAAGAGAATTTTTTTCCGTTACTACCCCTATATAATCAGCTTTTTGGGGGTGTTCCGGGGAGTCGAATTGGTTCCTAATTTTTTTTCGGGTATTTTGTATGCTCAGAAAATAATTCCAGTAATAAAAAGTTTGGAAATACCAAACGCCGCGGAGTGAGAATTTTTTTCTCTTAGGTCATCTTACGAATTCCGTGTTAGGGGTGGGGGGTAGTTTGGACTTGATTTATTTTAATCAATTTTGATGTATTTTGATGAAAAAAGTGGTTTTTCGAAAATCGAATTTTCGTTGGATCGCAACGTTGCAAACTCCAAACCCATCTGAAGCCACTATGTTTAAGTCCTCCTTTAATACGTAAAACACAAATCATCAGTTTCTTGTTTGAGCATCCACGGCAAAATTTATATTTCGAAACATATTTTCACCATCCTATTTTTCAATACACTGTTTCTATATCTATAAGGGCTCTTGCACGAATAAAGGAACCCGCTCGTGTGTGTTTATGTTCCTTCATGTGTGTCACTGTTCTTCGATGTGTGCCCATGTGCTTCGAACACCGAGGAACAGAGAAGCGCATCGAGGAACATATAGGGAGGAAATACAATAGGCGCCGTGCTCTGCTCCATGCCCTGCTCCGTGCTCTGCGTCATCTGTGCCGTGGTATAAGCATTCAGCTGATTGGTTGATTCCACCCATCCCGACATTAGATATATACATATGCTCTATTATCCTAATAGAATCAACCAATCAGCTGAATACTTATACCACGGCGCAGACGACGCAGAGCACGGAGCAGAGGGCGGCGCCTATTGTATTTCCTCCCATAAACACACAGCGAGCTAGCTGTGCCTCGGTGTTCCTCCATGTTCCTTCTATTCCTTTATTCGTGTAAGAGGCCTAGGAGCTCGTCTGTAGCGGTCCTGTTTCTTTTTCCATGGAAGATTCTTACATCTGGGATCGAATATACATAGATTAGGTTTTCTATAGATTCATTTTGTTTATTTGAAGCAATACTTTAAGCAATGAATATCGCTCGATCTTCTTTTCATATAGTACAAGTACAACAGAGACTGTGGTGTATTTGTAGACACGCCCTAGTGTTTACGAAGATACTATACATGTCTGTAGTGTAAGTATCGAAATATAAATTTTGCCGTGGATGCTCAAACAAGAATCTGATGATTTGTGTTTTACGTATTAAAGGGGGACTTAAACATAGTGGCTTCTGAAGCCTTTAAAAAGAAAGAGTATTCCATGAATATTCATGGGACAAGTCTTAGAGTTCCTTAAAATTCATGCTGTAATGGCCCGAAGAGTTGGAAATATTAAAATTATTTGATTAAGTATTTGTAAAAATTGAAAAACCACTTTTCATTGCTTAATTTTAAGAGTTTTTGTAATTTTTTTTTGTCGTTTGTAGCATTTTAAAATTATTTAATAAAATATTTTTAATATTTTCAACTCTTCGGGCAATAAATACATGAATTTTAAGTAATTTAGACCCATGGGAATCCATCGATTTAGCTGATTTTGGCCTCAGGAGCCACCAGGTGTACACGCCCTTGATGGATACGTATGCGAAAAACACCCATTTTAAAAAATTCGTAACTTTTGCAAAAGTCCAAAAAAACCTAACAAAACCAATTGGGTCGCTTTCAAGAAGGTTGATACTTTTTTTTCCGCTAAATCCGAGTCCAATTGATTTTCATAGAAAAAAGTTACAGGGGTGCCAACATTGCGATTTTTGAAAATCGACCATTTTTAAAGAACTGTATGTTTGCTTGTAGTTAATCAAATCAATCGATCGCCCGGTTAAAATGAAACGCCTCTTTAAGACGAAGAAAATAGGCACCACCCGATCTCAATATCTATAAAACTCGAGGAATTACAGAGGTTGAAATATGACCCAAAAAACGAAAATATTTAGATTCACGTTTTCCTCTGTGTAAAAATTTCATTGCGTTATTTTTAATCCACAAAATTTTTTTCTAAAACTAGACAATATAACTAAAAAATTCTTTTTTGAATCATTCAAATCGATCAAAAAATGAGCCTTACAGAATTTTTCAAAAATACCCATATTTTGACGATTTTTCGAAATTCAGCAGAGTGTAGCTGTCTCAATTTTGAATATCGGGGGCTAATACTGCGGCTTTCTCACTTTTTTTATGTATACTTTTACAGGAAAAATTAACAAGGAAATCGGTTGACCCCCTGCGACCGGTTATGACCGAAAAGTACAAGAACGACCCATATATGTCGTCCTTTATCAACCATAAAAAAACAGCCGCAATCCTTGTTCATTATAGAGAAATTTTCAACTGGAATTTACTCTTATCACATGTCTGCGTTAAGAGTTTTGGTAAAAAATTTGGTAAAAAAACAAGAGCAAATCGATGCGAAAAAGTATTTTGTATAAAATTTTGTAGCAGTAAGTGTTACAGAGACAAGAGTTGACATGAGAACTCAACTTCTTGACCAACTTTAAGCTTATTCTAGTTTTATAAAAGCAAGATAATCAGGTGACACTAGAAATTTTAATGGTAATTCTGAAAACTGGACTGTAGCAGCACTTTTACTTTTTTCTTTGTTTCTTGCAAGCTTTAATCTATTTATAAAAATCAAAATGTTTATTACAATATTCAGACTGTTACAAAAATATATTATTGATATTATTTCTCGTAACAACTTTAAATTCTCTGTTTAAAAAATGTTAATAAAAATTTAATTTTTTTCTTTAAGCAACCTTTCTTTCATGGGTCTGAAGTTTGCATCGTTGGAATGCAACGAAATAATTTTTCACGATTGATTAAAGTTTTTAAACAATGGAAATTTTATCTAAACCTTTGTTTTAAAGTTATTTTATACTATGAAACACTAAATCTACATGCAAAATTAATATTATTAGTATAAATGTGAAGTAAAATGAATTATTTTTTTATTTCGTTGCACTCCAACGTTGCAAACTTCAAACCCATTTTCTTTCAACATCTGTCCAACTCTATAAAGAACATTAATGGAGAGAGAGAGAGAGAGAGAGAGAGAGAGAGAGAGAGAGAGAGAGAGAGAGAGAGAGAGAGAGAGAGAGAGAGAGAGAGAGAGAGAAAGAGAGAGAGAGAGAGAGAGAGAGAGAGAGAGCTTTATCGATTTCAATAAATTGTGGAAGCGGTAAGTACTTAGCGGCGTCGAAACATCATCAGTTGCTCTTGCGCTGTGTGCGGTTTTTACGTATCCACCCATGACTCTCAACAGTCTATAGGAACAGCAGAAGCAGCAGCTTCTTATCAAGCTCGTAGCCAACTAGTGTTGGAGAGGCGTTGTCATCGACAAAAAAAACGACGAAAGTTCAACACACGGTACTTAGTAATGGTAAGACAAGAATGACTACAGTTGCAGTGGTGATAGTGCGTTGTTTGAAAGGTTAGAGTGTCTCAGAGCAAAAGATCATTTTTTGTTGTACGACGTTAGAACGAGAATGACGGAGTCGAGACAACGGGTCGCGAACCTGCTTCAGCCGATGGTGGTATGCAGTGCTGTGCCCAAATCCAGGTTGGTATCTAAGCAGCAATTAGCAGCTATCATCCTGTCTCACTAGGGACAACATGTGCGATATGTTTCTCGCTGCCCTAGCGAAAATCGGTTTTACAAATAACTGTTAATAAGTGAAAATAACTTATAAACTGTTTAGTTTGAGAGAGTATTAGCACTTATTAGCAGTTATAAACAGTTATTTACAATTTTGTTAAATAATTAGTTTTGAAACAAAGGTACTATAGCAACAGTTATTACTAGTAATAAGCAGTTAGAAACATTTTTAGCAGTAATAGACAGTTAATAGCAGTTATAAACAGTTATTAGCAGTTATAAACACTAGGTATAAGCAGTTATAAGCAGTATTTAGTAGTTATTTGCTGTTACGTATAATAATGATAAGGAAAATAGATATTCAACAAAACTGCGAATAACTATATATAACTGCAAAAAACTGCTAACAATTGTCAACAACTGTATCTGTTGGTAGCATCTCCGTTACTACAGTTCTTATTTAATGAGAATGCAAATAACTGCAAGTAACTGCAAATAACTATAATTAACTGTTTATAACTGCTAATAACTGAATATTGTCTCAAATCAAATAGTGTATAACAGTTATTTGTAGTTATTTTGTTATTTACAGTTATTAACAGTTCATTGCAATTATTATTTTTGCTGGGGTGACGTTATAGTCTGCAGCTGAGTGAGAAAGAGAGAGAGGGGGGATATGTTATAGCTTAAAAAATTTACCACAAACAATAAGGTTTGCAAATCGAGGCGTCCGGCAAGTATGTGTCTTTACAAGACAATTAAGCTGCAAAAATTTGAAAAAACAACTTTAGGAAGTAATGATTCAATAGGTAGAAGGATTAATAACAAAATTCATCTCGCATCTAAAATTAACTTTTTTATGAGTTACAGTCAAGAAGTTGATTATTTTAGCCAATCTAATGTTCACAGGATCAATAATTTATTGATTGTATGATAGGTTAATTAATTTATGTAGAAAGAAGTTATATATACTATGTCAATTTATTCCACTTCTTTCCATTGTTTGATTTTGATTTTGACAAAATTACTTTACAATTGAGTGATATTAAAATGTGATAGGTTCTGTAGATTAAATAGGTGTTTGAAATTTCGAACGTTCATAGTGAACGAAAAATTGTTGCCATTTTCAGATTTAGCCGAATTTGGCTACTTAATACATTTAAAATTGGATAATAACTATTTCTTCACTTCTCACTCTTGCAGTCACCAGTAAACCACACTCTGGGGAATTCTAACCAGAATTAGAAACTTTAAGTTAATATTTCGTTCATTATGAACGTTCGGAATTTCAAACACGTGATTAAATAAAATTATTATTTAAAATAACGTCACAGTTTTGATAGATTTGTTAAAAATACATTATCAAAAGGTAATTAAAAAATAAAGTTGGGGAGTTATACTTGAGAAATTTTTGTAATTTTTATAAGACATAGTAAACATTTTTATTCAGAGTTTGTAAATATTATTTATTGAAAAAGGTAAGCAGAAGATAATTTGAAAGAGTATTTTTAGAGATACTATAGCTGAGTAACAGAAATGACTTCTATGAGAAATGTAATATTTTCTTATAGGAATTGGAAATATACTTATACTTGCCAATATTTTACGTTTAAAAAAAGTGTTACTTTAAATAGATTTTACAAGTTTTTTTAAGAGCTTAAGGGGGTACTACAGTTAAATTTTTTTTTTTTGTTGATTAACCTAAAAAATATAAATTTTGAACAGTAATACTAATATAGTTTATTTTTTTATGAAATAGGCCCTACCAGAGGTCTGTAAACACCCATTTGATTCAAAGATATTGAGATTTTGAAATTTAAACCCTGTGTAACCTACAGGCTGAACCATTTTATATTTTTTAATGGGATACAGGCCAAAATCTTTGATTTTTATATCTCCTTTGACTGAAGCTATTTGCATCCCTTAATTTTTCCAATTAATATTTTTAAAGTCAAAATTTTGATTTAAAATTCACCATTTGGAAGGAATTATTAAAAAATGGTGAATTTTAAATCAAATTTTTGACTTTAAAAATATTAATTGGAAAAATTAAGGGATGCAAATAGCTACACTCAAAGGAGATATCAAAATAAAAGATTTTGGCCCGTCTCCCATTAAAAAATATAAAATGGTTCAGCCTGTAGGTTGCGCAGGGTACAAATTTCAAAATCTCAATATCTTTGGATTAAATGGGTGTTTATGTAAACACAGTTTACATTAACATTTTACACGCAAATAAACAATTGTAATAGGAAGCTTAGATAATTCTACAGGTTGGAAAACTCCAATTTATGCAAAAATAATTTTCTGAATACGTAAAAATAAAGTTCTGGCTATATGTCGTCTGCTCTCAGAAATTTCCAGCTGAGTCCTTGGATCAAATTTTGTTGAGTGAAAACGTTCAGTATAAATTATAGTGACGCAGTAATCATAAAAATGCAGTTTTTCCACCTGTAAAATTAATAAAGCTACCTATTAAAATCATTTGTTACTATGGCCGATGTAAATTAAACCTGTATTTGTAGAGAAAAATTGAACGTACTCGCGAAGCATTATTTTTGTCAATGTTGGTAAAACAGTTCAACATTAGAAGTTTCTTACACTGCCATCAGGCGGTGCTGTAATTGCAAGCAGTACCGTACATATACTGCAGTTAAAAAATTCGGGCGCATGTAAAACATAATGTATTTACAATTTACAATAAACATTAAAATTGATAATAACATTAAAATCATTGTTCATAAATATGTTTATTGTATATTTAAAATATTACTACGATTACATTCATTATTAATATGGTAATAGACTAACAGTTTTTTTTCCACGTGATGCGGGTGCATTGGTTTGTTTTATTTAAATAAATTGTTGTGAAAATAAATACGTTTGCACTTAGTTTTATTGGTAAATAATTATGAAAGAATAAAATAAAGAATAAAATAATAAAGCTTAAGGGGATGTGAAACCCTATTTTTATTATTTTATTAATTAATTTCCAAAAGTTTATTTACAAAATCTCGATCTTCAGGGCTTTCAAAAAACTTTTGAAAATTAGTGAATAAAATGATAAAAATAGGGTTTTACATTCCTTTAACGAAAATGTAAGTAACTGTAAATAATTGTTATAAACTGTTATAAACTGTTATAAATTGTCAAAAACTATTATAAATTGGAATACGCATCTCAAACCAAATTCTTTTTATAACATTTTATAACAGATTATAACAGTTTATAACAGTTTTCCACGAAAATCATTTTCGCTAGGGATAGTATATACTAGACTCAAAAAGAAATAATGTAGAATATTTTTTAATAATACGGCAAGCGATACTATTTTCCTACCCAGGCGGAAATGATCTTCTATAATAAAAGTTAAAAAAAGTTTATAACTGATATTAGCAGATTATAAAGTCAGGATTTGAGACTTTTATAAAAGTCTAAAACTATTATAAATAGTTATAGTTATTTACTTTTTTAAGTTTTTTGGATTGCCGAAAAATGTGAATATTTGATCAGTAAAAAAAAGTAAATAACTATTAATAACTATTATCAATTTTTAATAATTGAAAATAATTATTTTAACCTTATAATTAATAATGATTTCATATAATAAGAATTTTAGAATGATTTTAAAGTTTAAATTCATTCAAAACTATTTATAACTATTAATAACTATTATTATCAAATAAAAAAAGTTTATAACTGATAATAACTTTTTACAGATTGATTTTATGGTTATCCACTGCAGCCCAAAAAAGTAAATACAAGTTTATAACTGTTATAAATTTTTTTTAGCTGTTCATAACAGAAAAAAACTGTTGATAACTTTTATAAACTGTTACTATAGTCTCAAATCCTATCTTTATAAGCAGTTATGAACAGTTATAAACTTTTTTTTTAAATTATAAAAAGTTATATATTGTTATTAATAATTATTTGTAAAGTTTTATTTCCGCCTGGGTAGAAAAGATTATATAAATACTTAAAAATTACTTAAATAATCGTTTTGCTTATTGTTCTATGTCTTCAGGACTCACTCGTATTCGCAGACCTCGCGTCTCCCGGCTTCTTGGGTTTAAAAATTGTTTTAATAATGTTCTTGCTTATTGTTGCATGCTACGTAATTCCCCAATATGCGTGGACCCCATGTCCCCTGCCCCCTTGGGTTTAAAAATTATCAAAATAAGGTAAAAGTACCAATGAGCGGCCGTGCCCAGTACGTGGCCATCTAGATAAATATTCAATTACTTTAAAGAATGTGTAGTAGTTGGATAATATTTTATTCTATAAGATGATTCTAAAATAATTAATGCTTATTGTTTAAATAGTATTATTACTCTTAGTGAAAATTTAATACTTATAAAGACGATTTGAAAATGCTACTCGCGGGGATCACGGCTTTCTATGGGAGGTCCTTAATGATTTCGTAAGGATTCATGACTCTCCTTTTAGGTATTTTTTAAATAAATTTGAAGTAAATCTTTACTCTTGAAAGTTTTAAGACACTTCTAAGATGCATTGATTTCAATTACAGTCGTTAGAAGCCCAATAATTATTGTTTTTAATAAAAATAATTCAAGTTTATCTACTAGTAACAGTTTAAACATCATGTCCCAATACTTGGCCCTATGTATTTCACCGATGTTTTGATGGTTAGGGTTCCTACGTATTGGTAGAGTTAGTAGGTTGGAAAACCATAATATGATTATTATACATTGATTTTCTGTAATTTCATATTATTAAAGTTTGATTTAGTGTTAACAAGTATTTCCAGTCCAAAATTTAGCGATTTTATTATTTCTACATAAAAATCAAAACAAATTATATAGTCCAAGTATTGGGACTAACAATTTCGACCACTAGTACATGACTTTTTAGCACGGTCCAACTACTAGTACAAGCATGTATTCATAATTTAATTAATTTTTCTATCATAAAAGCTTATTTTCACAAATTAAATACTTTTTTCGCAAGTAAAAAGTAACTCCCCAAAAGAATATCATAGTTTAAAACAAACACATGAAAGAAGTGGAATCAATTATTATTTTATATAGACAAGTACATTTTTGTAACATAGAAATATGGAATTATTTTTATAACAAAAAATCGTAAGTACTACTAAAAATAAACTCATGAAATTGGTGGAATCAATTAAGTGCAGGCAAGTCAATTATTATAATAAAGAGAATTTTTAAAATAAAATTTGTTTAATATATATTTACTATAAAAATTTGTATAAAAAATAATTACGTCTAACAAAAAATATTACAAAAATACTAACATAATAACTGTAATTGAAACACAAAAAGTTAAAAAATTTTTGCGTAAACATTTTCGAAGTATAGATCATAGAAGTCACCACCCTCTAAAATAGTTTAACCATGAGCTGTTATACATCATAAATTCATGTAAGTTTTTCTTACACAAGTCAATCTACCTATTATCTGCAAATATGAATTTTAATTAAACATATTCTCAGGGTGTCTACTGATCCTTGAAAATCCTTAAATCCTTGAAAACTCCTTGAATTTTTATTACATCCTTGAAATCCTGGAAAACTCCTTAAATTTGAGTTATTGTCCTTGAAAAAAAACTAGCGCGTTCCTCACACGTGAATGAAGCAGCAGTGCTTTTTTTGCCGGATTTTTGCCGGATGTCGGCAATGGCCGGATGGATGGTACATAATATACTTCAGAGCGCTCAAGTGTACGGGAATTTCCTATACACTTGAGCACTTTAAAGTTAACCAAAAAATCTTCGGCGTAGCACTGCTGGAATGAAGGTATACGCGGAAAAGGGAATGGGTGGCGTGGTTGCCACGCGATGGAAGCACCACGCGACTTGACGCATGGCCGGCGAATCACTTGATTCGGGAGTGGGGCGATACTCGCGAAGGATAGCTATGCGCCAACGGCCAAAGCACAATACGTGTCTGGACCAGGGCGGATTTTCTGCCGCGGTTGGAGCAATGCGACCGCCGCGTGCTATATAGATGGTCAGTTGTCATGCCTCGGAGGGCTACGACGCTTGCGCGGGACTCCGAGTATCGCCCCACTCCCGGATCAAGTGATTCGCCGGCCATGCGTCAAGCCGCGTGGCGCTTCCATGCTTCCATCGCGCGCCAACCACGCCACCCATTCCCTTTTCCATGCATGCTCGATCTCGTCTCAGTTCTCCCGATTGGTCACTACCGAATACCCGTACGAGTTTTTGCCAGTTGTCTTGAGGTGACGAGATCAAGCAAGCGCGTGCGGTAGTTGTTTGTTTACGACCGGGTCCTAAGTCTCTAGCGAGAAAATCGCGCCTTTCATTTTTTCTACAGAAGTGTTAATTACTTAGATATCAAACATGTGTTGTATATCGAACAGTTATATACACTTACATGTTACATATTCTTAGATTTTATTAAATAATATATAGTCTAGTATTGTGAGATTAAATAAAAATAATGAATGAACTTCTCAATTCATGATGGTTATTTTAGATTAATAAAATATAGTTTGAAGTTGTTTATTTTAACTACAAAAATGTTTGTGGACAGTGACTGCTCTTTTAATCGCAATATGGTAAGCTTCAATTTGTCATTTAATTTAGGTAAACTTTTATTAATTTTGTACAGTTTTAAATAAACGATAAACTTAAATAAATGCATTATATTTATATTTTCAGACTTTAAAATGTTTCATTATTAAAATTAATCTAGGAAAATTAACGAATTACGATAATGTCTTTGGATAAACACGTATAAATTAATAAATTATTGAAAATTATTTATTTTTACAATAAAAGGGGTTTATTAATAAATAGCAAAGTATGTTTTTATTGTGTACTTTAATTTGGACATATTTTCAATTAATACTAAATTTTAATATAATATTTTATTTCAGTTTTTGAAATGGCGAATTGACAGTGTCACTTTAGACTTGAGTGGTTAGATCAAAGTTTGTTCCCTGAATTCTTTTGGTTAGACAAATTGAATCATGACAATACTAAAGCATATTGCACATATTGTTGTCTCATTTTCTCTTGGAAACATGGGAGTATCTGCACTTCGATCTCACATAACAGGAAAGAAACATCAAAGTATTGTAAACGCTAAACAAAAAACCCAGCTATTAACTTTCAAAATGTCAAAAGAGCAAAATTCGACTGACAAGATTGAGGGTACTAGAACAAGCACTGAAACAAATAATAATAACTCTAATGAAAACGAATTTAATAAAGTTGAAGAAAATACTAAAATTGAAGCATGTGGGACTACGAAAAATACTGTGTCTAATTTTATAGTTAAAAATGATACTATTCGTGCTGAAATAATATGGGCTTTACTCCAAGTTTCGACGAAATCATCAACTAGATGTTTTTCATCGACAGCAGATGCTTTTCCTTACATGTTTCCCGACAGCGAGATAGCAAAAAAGTTTAAAATGCATAAAGATAAACTAAGCTACGTTATTACATATGGATTAGGTCCATTTTTTCAAGAGGAACTTTCAACTGCTGTAAAAAAATGCGATTATTATTCAATTTCATTTGACGAAAGCTTAAATAAAATAGCTCAAAAGGGTCAAATGAACTTAATAGTTAGGTTTTGGGATGAAGATAGCGATGCACTTAAAACAAGGTATTTAAACTCAGTCTTTTTAGGCCATGCAACTGCAGAAAATTTGTTAATCGCATTTACGACTGGACTTAAAGAAAGGAATTTAAATATAAAAAATATGTTACACGTGTCAATGGACGGTCCGAATGTGAATTTAAAATTTATAAGTGATTTAAAAATCTATTTAAACGACTCTGCAGATGAACCTGAAATTTTGGAAACAGGCACATGCTCATTGCACATTGTTAATGGAGCTTATAAAACTGCTCATAATAAAATCGAATGGAAATTGAATAACTTTTTAAGTGCTTTGTATAATTTATTTAAAAACTTTCCGTCTCGACGTACAGATTATATAAATTTTACAAAATCTAATATTTTTCCTTTAAAATTTTGCTCAGTTAGGTGGTTGGAAAATTCGAGCGTAATAGAAAGAGCGAAAACAATGCTACCTTTTTTAAAATTATATGTTAAAGCTGTTGAAAAAAAACCACCAGCTTCGGATAATTTAAAAGTCATTACAGATTTTTTAGGAGATAAATTATTACCAGCTAAATTAGGTTTCATGATTTCAATTGCAACTGAATTAGAATCTTTTTTAAGACTATACCAAAGTGACAGTCCACTATTGATTTATGTATCAGGACTTATATGAATTAATCAAATCTTTAATGTCTCGAATTGTAAAATCGGATATTTTAAATACAGCAACTAATGCTAACAAACTAATATCTATTGATATAACAAAAACTGAAAATTTAAACCCTGCTAAATCATTTGAGATAGGCTTTGCAGCTGCATCTGCTATTAAGAACACTAAAGGGCTGAAAGATGTAGAAATATTAACTTTCAAAAATGACTGCCGAAGCTTTGTAATTCACCTTTGCCAAAAATTATTAGCTAAATGCCCGCTTTCGTTTAAATTTGTAAGGAGCGTAAGTTGTTTATCGCCATATGTCATGAGGCATGAAACTCTTTGTAAAATGCGCTTAAAAACTCTAATTGAAGTCCTAATTGAAAAAAAACGTATGAATGAACTTGAGTCTGACTATATTTTTCGAGAATTTAGTATGATTGTTCAAAGAAAAAGTTTTCAAGAAAAATTAAAGACTTTCAATAGACGAAAAAATGAACTAGACAAGTTTTTGCTTGATTTATTTATTAAAGAAAAAGCTTCAGAAAAAATTAAAAAATTACTAAAAATGATATTTATTCTTTTCCACGGAAACTCTTCAGTTGAAAGAAGTTTCTCTATCAATAAAGATTTTTTGATAGAAAATCTTACCGAAGATGGTTTAATCGCTCAGCGTGTTGTTCACGACGCTGTTGAAAATTCTGGAGGTGTTCAAAATATAACAATATCTAAAGATATGCAGACAGCATTTAAACATTCATCTTTAAAAAGGACTGAATCACTAAATAAAATAAAAAACGAAGAAAAAAGTAAAAAATTTCAAGAAAAAATTGCGAAGGATGAGCTTAAGGCCTTAATGGAAAAAAAAAGAAAAAATTTTGCAATCAGCTAAAGAAGAAATCGAATATTTAGATAAAGAGGCTGAGAAATTAAAAAAAGTTATAAGTAAATGAAAGAAATTCATTATTAACTTTAATAACATAGTATTTCTAATAATTATACTAATTAAACTGTGTTGAAGTTGCGTTAATTTATGTATAAAGCCAAAAGACTATACAAACTTGAAATTAATCATACCTAATTTGTGATAGTTTAGAAAAATTAAAATGAAATATAATATATATTTAAGATTGTTAAATTGAAAAAGATTCAGTCTGTTTAGTTTGTTTATAATTTATGGTAGTATTAATCAATAATTTATTAATTTATAATTTAAAAATTTGTGCAAAGGTAAAAGATTGTTATGTTGGTTTATGTAGATAATATAATTAAAGGTATATTAATAGTAATGTACGTATTTTTTATGAATAACATTATCCTTGAATTTTATAATTTTGATCATTAAAAATCCTGGAAAACTCCTTGAATTTTATCGACGTAATTCAGTAGACACCCTGATTCTTAAACTGTTAATGTAATTTTTTAAATTTTGGGAAATTTTCTTTTAAAGACAGAAGATAGTAAATATATATTAAACAAATTTTATTTTAAAAATTCTCTTTATTATAATAATTTACTTGCCTGTACTTAATTGATTCCACCAGTTTCATGAATTTATTTTTAGTAGTACTTACGATTTTTTGTTATAAAAATAATTCCATATTTCTATGTCACAAAAATGTACTTGTCTATATAAAATAATAATTGATTCCACTTCTTTCATGTGTTTGTTTTAAACTATGATATTCTTTTGGGGGAGAGAGGGGGAGAAAGAGAGAGATGGAGAGAAAGAGGGAAAGAAAGAGAGAGGAGGAGAGAGAGAGAGGGAGAGAGATTACAAATACGCTTATACTCGCCAAAGTTTTACTTTTTTTAAAGTGTTATTTTAGGGAGATTCCACAAGTTTCTAAGAGCTTCAATAATAATTAAAAAGTTTTATAACGGTAAAGAATGATGATACCATATTCCGTAGATTTAATTTTCGTGTGGGTACATGATGATAATTGCATCGTGTGAGGCTGCTGTATTTGTAAAAAAAAATGGAATAACACTTTCATTGTATCAAGAAATCCCTTTTGCTATATATAATAATAGTATATATACTCTTCTTTTTATAGACAAATTAATTTATTGTATAGAACCGGTAAGATAAAATTGTCAGAAGAAAATAATTATTTATTATTAGAATTCCTTTTCATAGAGTATAAGTTTTTTATTCATATTTTTATATATTACAGAAACACCTTATGCTTGCCTTATATTATACTTTCGTAGAAAGTTTTGTTATAAAAATAAACATTGCTATCTTCATAATTGTAAGTAAATTAAATAATTTGAATTTTTTTCCATATCCGTTGTAATGATTACTTTTTAACAAATGACTTATGGAAATAATTCATTCCAGTACAACTTCTCGAACCTATGATTAAAATGAAGAACTATAAAGAACTATAGGATTAAAATAAAGGACTATTTGTTTCCATTTTTAAATAGTGTATTATTATATATTTGCCTCAATCAGTAATGCAAACAAGTAGAGGTATTCCTCTAACTGTTATACTTATTAACAATTTGGATTTTACATCCCTCACTCAATTAGTTATATACCAAAAGCCATATATTGAAAATACCTTACGGATAAATTATATGGTTTTAAGAATTAACATCTATAGCTGTTATATTAACAGCTTTGGATTTTACATCAGATATCCCCTTCAAGAATGAAAAAAATATATAGTTAGAATTAATTGCAAGTAATTTGTCACATTTGACATTATCTCTCATAATATAAGTTAAGCGAAAAGGTCCAAAACCTATTTCATTCATCGTAAAGGATTTTCAATGTTTTATTTATGCAACATGACCAGTCGGGTGAAGATTTTTCTTGAGGCAAAGTTTATATTCTTCATATAATGGTTTATAGTTATGATTTGAAAAGTGAGAAAATATAAAAATTTATTGTGAAATGGCATTGTGGAATAACTTGTTTTTTAAAATAATTAAAATTAGAAAATTTTTATGTTTGAGGTGTTTGAAATTTCGAACGTTCATAGTGAACGAAAAATTTTTGCCATTTTCAGATTTAGCCGAATTTGGCTACGTAATACATTTAAAATTGGATAATAACTGTATTTCTTCACTTCTCACTCTTGCAGTCACCAGCAAACCACACTCCGGGGAATTCTAACCAGAATTAGAAACTTTAAGTTAATATTTCGTTCATTATGAACGTTCGGAATTTCAAACACGTTATGTTTGATACTTTTCAAATCATAACTATAAACCATTTATACACAGAATATAAACTTTGTCTCAAGAAAAGCCTTCACCCGACTGGTCATGTTGCAAACATAAAACATTGAAAATTTTTTACGACGAATGAAATAGGTTTTGGAGCTTCTCGCTTAGCTTACATTATGAGAGATAATGTCTTTGTGACAAATTACTTCAAAATTATGCTTATCTAAACTCTTGTATTGTATTGTTGTTGTAGTAGTCTCTAGTTGTAGTAGCCGTATAGTTGGGATAGACTCAATTTCTAAGATCTGATCTGACAGTACTTAAAAAAATAAAAACAGAACTACATCTTGATCTCTGCTTTCTACTGTCAATGTATATTTTAAAATACTTATCTAAAAAGTTATTGTCTCATTGATGATGATCGTAAATAAATTCTTTTCATCAGTCCACTTTCTGAGACCTTTGATATAATTTAAATATTAATCCGTGATAGTATATACATATTGTGTATGTACATATTTCATAATAACATTGTTTTTGTTTATTAGAGATTAGAGATGCGTGAGGTTATGTCGATACGATTACGAGTGTATATATATATATATATATATATATGGGTCGTTCCTGTACTTTTTTTAAAAAGTGTGCGCGGGGGGGTCGTCGATTTTGTCGACAATTTTTTTTTATGAAAGTACATATAAAAAAAATAGCTTGTGCAAAATTTCAGCCCCTTATCTCATTCCTAATTCCTGCTGGAATTTTTTTAAATCCTGATTTTGACCTGTTTTTAACCAGTTCTCAAAAATTCTAAAAGGCTGAAATTTTAACAAAATGAGGTCGGTGAGGTCTCATTTTTTTTGTCTTTCTTCAAATTTTAAGAAAAAAAAATACACTGATATGAAATGACGATTTAGATTTTATTGGCGATCTGTGATATGGCCATTGCATTTCATCATTTTTAGATCATCTTTAAACCTCTATATCTCGTAACTGGTTCCACATTTTTGAGCTCACTAGGTCTCATTTTTTTTTGTCTCAACGAGACCTTTAATTTCTTTTTTTGAGGACCTAAATTGATTGAATAGACTTCAAGATACAGCCTTTTGAAGTTGACGTTTTTATCAAAAATCGCGAAAATCAACCGTGTTCAGTGTCAACCGAATTTTAATTAAAAATCATTAACAAAAGTATTTTTCATTAGAATATGATGTTATCTAACTATACTCTTTTCCTATCATAGGAAAAAGTCAAAAAATAATTTTTTGTCGAGCATTATAATATCTAATTTTTCGATACCTAAAATAATCAAAAATGGCTCTCTACTGACATGAATTCTACCATCTTATAATTATTTTTGACACGTATACGTAACATAGATACAAAGGTGGTTCCTAGACCTTTAAAATCCGTAGTCGCTGATTTTTCTAGGACCACTAGAGCCAAAGTTGTAGCCGTTTTTATAAAAAAATATTTTTCAAGTGGTAAAATTAGAGCTTGTGAAATATAGGAAAAGTTTTATTTACAAGATCAACCATAAGTTTGGCATAATTGTCCTTAAAGTATTGAGGCTGCATATTTTGAAGATCTTAGGCCGTGTCTACACTATGCGAGAAGCACGTGCGATCAGCCCAAGCGATGCGAGCAAGCAATGCGTGTTGGACAAAATATTTAAAATACTTAAAATGATAAATAATATCATTTCACTACGATATTATTGACGATATTATTTATCGCTAAATATAGATCTACTAACTGATCTACTACGATTGTTCGGGATTGAAGTATCCAAAGTGCCCGCTAGATTGCAAGCGTCCGATGCGCTCCCACTATGAAAAACATCACCCAGCGGACTTAAATAGAGTCCTGCGGCGCCTAGTCGCTACGTGCTTTATGCACATTCCTTTTACCTTACCACTTTCCGTTTTACCTATACAATGCCTTATTGCCTGTTTACTCGTACGCATAAGCGTTCATACCTTTTTCTGCAATCAACTTTCACTTTCGAGTAGAGTTGGTTGCATAGACTCTTGAAGTCTAATTTTCCCGTTTATTTCTTCTCGCTGACAAACCCTAATAATATAAACTCACGTTTACGTTCAATCGTATACAACGATATTATTTATCATTTTAAGTATTTCAAGTACTTTGTGCAAATCGTATGGCTTGTCGCATGCGCGCACCGGTTGCGCTTCTCGCATACCTAGTATAGACATGGTCTTAAATGCAGGTTTTCTATAGTTTTACGTGTGTTATACGTATAAGCTCAGGTTAAATGAAACATACATAGATAGTTTCATTTAACCTGCGTTGACGTAAGTTAATAGATGACAGACATCCATTTTTCTGTGCGAGACACCCGTGAACCCGTCATCCGTTACACGACACACGGCACGGAATGTCCTTAAACAATGAGTACAAGTTACAATAAAAAATGAAATGAATATTTCTAAGTAGAATTGTGAAGGTAGTTGAGAAGAACTATTACCAAGTATATCAGTATTGGTTCGGTTGAGTTTTATAAATTGTACAATTGTGTTTTGTAAGTGTTATCTTCTCAGAAATTGAAAGAAAATGATGTGCTATATTGGTGAATTGCATGAGGATGATAAATGTCATTTAGAGCATTACACAAGAAATAAATCTCTTAATCTAATTAGTAATCTTAGTAATGAATTAAAGCTGTATTTATCATTTAGGATTAAAAATTTTGATATTAATGTAGAAAATAAATTTATTTGCGACCATCATCTTTATAAATATGATACTCGATATACAAGTAGACAAAGGAAGTGTTGCAATTGTTTTAATAATCATTCAAAATCCATTGAGAATAATTTAGTAATGATTAGTGCTGATAAATGTGATAAATTTCGTAACATTTGTAATATAAATTTAGATCCAGGTAATAAGTACTGTAAAAACTGTGAGTTCAAAATTACATCAATAATAACAAAAAATGCAGAAAAAGATGAAAACACTGGGAATGATGGTTTAAACGTAAATAATAATGAGCAGCTTTCTTCAAGTAGTCAAGTTTCTTCAAGTAGCCAAGTGTGTACATCAGAAAGTTCAGAAGATATATTATTGAGCCAAGGATTTCAACGTTTAAATAAAATGCTCGATGGATTTGATGAACCTCCTCTTAAACGAAAGAAACTTAGTGATTATCGCTTGGAAAATAAAACATACAGTGTTTTAGAATCAATGAATACGAAATTTTGTACAACAGTTAATAAAACATTGAATCTTAATTTGCCAACTCAATGCAATCTTAAACAGCTATAAGAGGATAGTATGTCATTTCACGGAATGATTGGAAACATAATTAAGTGTTATAATGAAGAAACTAATTTTGGTAAAAAAATATCGTTATTGACATTACTTCCAAATCATTGGAAATTTGAACAAGCAAAACATTATTTCCAATGTTTACGTTATATGTTTAAGGGGATGTGAGTACCGACGTTATTTTTCAACGAGCATAACTCACGCAAATATCAATAGAATTATCCAGAAAAAAATCTGCATATAGTGTTTGCGTGTACGGAGCGCTTGACAGACGTCTTTTTCCAAAAAAATGATGAGAATTTATTTAATTAAATAACAACCGTACTTTCGGTAAGTAGGAATCTACAATTGACCTACTTTTCAAACGAGTATAACTCACGCAAATATCAATAGAATTATCCAGAAAAAAATCTGCATATAGTGTTTGCGTGTACGGAGCGCTTGATAGCCACCTTTTTCCAAATAAATATTTGAATGTTGATTTAAAAAAATATTGAAATTAGGGTTGCACATCCCCTTAATAAAGCAAAAGAATTTAAAATTACTGTAGGTAAGTTAAAAAATGGGTTGTAATAAATTCTTAATATCTTGATTATAGACATAGTGTAAACATATAGAATCGATAATCCTTTATACATTAGGTTACATATATTATATTACACTTGAGAATTATTAATAGAAAATTTTAGTTTAATTTATTAAAATCTATGTAATTTTTGTTCAAGCAACTATAATGATAAAGGGTACCCCTATAAAATATTTAATTTAAAATCCTCATAATTATTTATTTATGTTACTCATGTATTATTACTTAAGTATTATTATTTATGTATTACTTACGTATTGCTTACGTATTGCTTAAGTATTGTTTACGGATTAAGTAAAATAATATATGAATTGTAATTTAAACATTTAAATGAAATCCGATTTAATTAGAAAGAATCTATATTTGACAAATCTCAATGTTCTCTCTGTTTACAAGCTGTAATCTCATATTTTTTTTTAAATTTTTTAAGATTGAGGAACGGGAGAAAAAAATAATTTCCAAAAAATGTGATTTTTAGGCCTTACTGGTATAAGGAGGGGAGATAGGTCCCTGGAAAAATCGTAGAAAATTCTTTTTTTAGTATACTTCTATGAAATCACTGTCATTTTTCGCTTTCATTAATAGTGGCATTTTGCCTATCTTAACATGGGGTATCCTTCGTTATTCATTACTAGATAACAAATAATAAAGTAATTATTGGATTTTAAAAGAACTATTAAAATTAATATAAAAAAAAAATAAAAAAAATAAATTAATTCTAAACTATTTCTTTTCTTCCAATATAACAAGTCATAGTAATTAAAATAGAATAAACATTGAGCTAAATTTTATCGTCTTGATAATCGTTAAATTAAAAAAAATAATATTGTTATTATGATTTTATTTTGTGATTAAGTATACACTATTTGAAATTAATTACAAAATATATTTTTCCAGGTGCTTAGGAACTATTAAGCGTAAAGTGTACAGCATTCATTCTAATGAAGTTAGAGAATCTGTAACTCAGTATTATAGAGATGAAAACAATAGTAGAATATGTAGCGGCATTAAAGATTGCATGAGTGTTAAAAATCCTATTACTAATATCACAGAGAAATTACAAAAAAGACTGTTGATGTATGATTTGAAGGATCTATACAACAATTGGGTGGAAGAAGAATATGAACAGCATTTTAAAGATCAGCGCAACCCAGGTTTCAGTATATTTGCTTCTTTAAGGCCAAAAGAATGTATTGGTGCTGGAGCACCTGGTACACATACAATTTGTGTATGTCCTGTACACCAAAATGTCAAATTAAAATTGTCTGCCATCAACAAAAATTTAGCCTACCGAGTAATTTTAAATGATTGTGTTTGTTCAACAGATTGGAGCGATTGTATGCTACATCTTTGTGAAAACTGTCCTGGTAAAGCAGAAATTCTGAAAATATTGGAATCAAGTTCATGCGAAGATGTTTCAGAGATTGAATATCATAATTGGGTAAATAATGCTGAATCACAATCTAATAATAGAGTCAGTCTTATTATGGTAAAAGAACCTACAAGAAATTTTATTATAAATTTAGCCAATGACTTATGGGAGTTAACAAAGCATCATTATGTGACTGAAATGCAAAAATGTTATTTAAAACATTGCAAAACAATTATTACTCCAGATACATGTATTATACTTCAAGATTTTGCTGAAAATTTCTTATTTGTTTGTCAAGACTCGATCCAAGCATTTTATTTTAATAATACACAAGCAACTGTACACCCGTTTGTAGTGTATTATAAAGAAGACAATAACGACAAATTACAAACCTTATCTGTATGTGCTATTAGTGATTGTTTAAAACATGATGCTTGTGCAGTTAACACTTTTCAAGGGCAACTCATTGCACTTCTAAAACGAGATTTTCCGTTTATTGAGAATGTACATTATATGTCAGATGGAGCACCTACCCAATACAAAAACAATAAGATAGAACAATACAAGTAAGAGTACTTTTATTGTAGTATATTAATATGTATTATATGAACAAAATAGACACCTTTAGATTTTTGTTCATTCAATGACCTGAAAAAATTTAATTTTAATTATTAAGAATATGTCAAAGTAATATTTTGAAAGTATATTTAATTTGTGTGAAAAACTATTTTGAGACCCAGAACATCAAAATCCATAAAGATCCTGGACCTGCAGGTTACACCCGAGTTAAAATTTTACATTATGTAGAAAACAGCTTTAAAGATAAAATTACTAAAACAGTTCTTTATTTTTTCTGTATATCAAAATTAAAAAAAGCAACAACTTCTACGATGCAAGTTCAAATAATTTGTATTATTATGTACACAATATTAAACAGATTTATTTTATTTTTTATAATTTTTACCTTCAAGGTAGTATTTATTTACTGTAGGAACAATTTCATTAATATCTGCCATCATGAGGAGGATTTTGGCTTAAAAGTTAAGTCGCACAACTTTTTTTCTACTAGCCATGGGAAAAGTCCGTGTGATGGATGTGGAGCAGTGGTTAAACGAACAGTACGCAGGGCATCCTTGCAAAGAACATCAGAAAAACCAATTTTAAATCCAAAAGACATGTATGATTACGTTAGTGAAAATATTGATGGAATAAGGTAAAAATAATATAATTTAGATTTTTTGACTGTTATTTGATTATGTATTTGAATAATAAATCATTATGTGTTATAAAAATATAGAATATTTGGTTTTTAGATCTATTTGGGTGAGTCAAGAAACAATTGAGAAAAGGCGTAAAGTACTAGAATGCCGTTTTAAATTGACCCGAACTATACAGAATACAAGAAAATATCACTGCTTTATTCCCATTAATGATTCAACATTAAAAGTAAAACTTACTTCGTTTGATAATGATTATAAAATAGTTAAAATAAAATGAATATTACAAAGAAAATTTTACTTAAATTCTTATTTTCAACTTTAATTATCTATAAAGTCTGCGTAGGTAATTTAATCAACCTAAAGCCATTACTATCGCTTGCTCGCGTCGGATGCGCGCATGGCTTGCTCGCATCGCTTGGGCTGATCGCACGTGCTTCTCGCATAGTGTAGACACGGCCTAAGATCTTCAAAATATGCAGCCTCAGCACTTTTTTTAGGACAATTATGCCAAACTTATGGTTGATCTTGTAAATAAAACTTTTCCTATATTTCACAAGCTCTAATTTTACCACTTGAAAAATATTTTTTTATAAAAACGGCTATAACTTTGGCTCTAGTGGTCCTCGAAAAATCAGCGACTACGGATTTTAAAGGTCTAGGAACCACCTTTGTATCTATGTTACGTATACGTGTCAAAAATAATTATAAGATGGTAGAATTCATGTCAGTAGAGAGCCATTTTTGATTATTTTAGGTATCGAAAAATTAGATATTATAATGCTCGACAAAAAATTATTTTTTGACTTTTTCCTATGATAGGAAAAGAGTATAGTTAGATAACATCATATTCTAATGAAAAATACTTTTGTTAATGATTTTTAATTAAAATTCGGTTGACACTGAACACGGTTGATTTTCGCGATTTTTGATAAAAACGTCAACTTCAAAAGGCTGTATCTTGAAGTCTATTCAATCAATTTAGGTCCTCAAAAAAGGAAATTAAAGGTCTCGTTGAGACAAAATAAATGAGACCTAGTGAGCTCAAAAATGTGGAACCAGTTACGAGATATAGAGGTTTAAAGATGATCTAAAAATGATGAAATGCAATGGCCATATCACAGATCGCCAATAAAACCTAAATCATCATTTCATATCAGTATATTTGTTTTCTTAAAATTTGAAGAAAGACAAAAAAAATGAGACCTCACCTACCTCATTTTGTTAAAATTTCAGCCTTTTAGAATTTTTGAGAACTGGTTAAAAACAGGTCAAAATCAGGATTTAAAAAAATTCCAGCAGGAATTAGGAATGAGATAAGGGGCTGAAATTTTGCACAAGCTATTTTTTTTATATGTACTTTCATAAAAAAAAATTGTCGACAAAATCGACGACCCCCCCGCGCACACTTTTTAAAAAAAGTACAGGAACGACCCATATATAGAGCCCTGTAGAAGAATTTATATAGCGCCACTCTCAGATACAAGTAGAACCACTGTCTAATAGTGCCTATACGTACGTATATATGGTATAGGATTAAAATACGACGACGACGCGAAGACGACGAAGAAAATGAAAAATGAGATGAAAATTGAGAGGGCAAATTTACTATTAAAAGTATACGAAAACGAAAGAATCTTGAAACATGAAATTGCAGATATGGATAGTACATAAAAGATTCTATCTAATGGAATGCATTTAAGTATTCAAATAAAGGGTAAAAAAATGTTGTTATCAAGAATAGAAAAAAGTAAGGTTGGAGCGGACTATTCCAAAGAATAAAGGGTGCGTCAACGCCCCGCTTGCTCGTTAGTCACTTCGTTCTTTTACTTGCCAAGCAGGGCGCTGCCGCGCCCTTTGATAATAATTCTATTGGCTACTGATTCTATGCATTTTTAATAATATTTCGCATTTAAAATATGACTTCAAAATTCTAGCTTCACTAAGCGTCCATCTATTGGTACTTTTACCTTAATCGTTTTTTTTATTGTTTCATGTCTTCATGACCCTCTCATATGCGTGCGCCTCGCGTCTCCCGGCTACTTAGATTTAAAAATTATCAAAATAATCGTTTTGCTTATTGTTTCATGTCTTCATGAATCTCTTATATGCCTGGACCTCGCGTCCTTAGGCTACTTGGGTTTAAAAATTATTGGAATGATCGTTTTGTTTATTGTTTCATGTCTTCATGACTCCCTCATATTCATGAATCTCGCGTCCCCAGGCTACTTGGGTTAAACAATTATTTAAATAATCGTTTTGCTTATTGTTTCATGTCTTTATGACTGCTTCATATTCGTAGACCTCGTGTCCCCCGACTACTTGGGTTTAAAAATTGTTTAAATAATTAACTTGCTTACTGTTGCACGTCTACATAATTCCCTAATATACATGCAAAAATTATTTATTATAAATAATCGTTTTGCTTATTGTTTCATGTCTTCATGACTCCCTCATATTCGTGATCATCGCGTCCGCCGGCTTCATGGGTTTAAAAATTGTTTAAATAATGTTATTGCTTATTGTTGCATGTCTACGTAATTCCCCAATATGCGTGGACCTTATATCCCCCGCCTCCTTGTGTTTAAAAATTATCAAGATAATCGTTTTGTTTATTGTTTCATGTCTTCATGACTCATATGCGTGGACCTCGCATCTCCCGGCTACTTGGATTTAATAATTCTTTAAATAATCATTTCCCTTTGATTATTCCCTTATTGTTTCCTGTCTTCATGACTCTCTTATATGCCTAGACCTCGCGTCTCCTGGCTACTTGGGTTTAAAAATTATTTAAATAATCGTTTTGCTTATTGTTTCATGTCTTCATGACTCCCTCATATTTGTAGACCTCGCGTCTCCCGGCTTCTTGGGTTTTAAAATTGTTTTAATAATGTTCTTGCTTATTGTTGCATGTCTTCATGACTCTCTTATATGCCTGGACCTCGTGTCCCCCCGCTACTTGGCTTTAAAAATTATTTAAATAATCGTTTTCTTATTGTTTGATGTCTTCGCGACTCTCTTGTATGCCTCGACCTCGCGTCCCCAGGCTACTTGGGTTTAAAAATTATTCGAATGATCGTTTTGTTTATTGTTTTATGTCTTCATGACTCCCTCATATTCATGAACCTTGCGTCCCCAGGCTACTTGGGTTTAACAATTATTTAAATAATCGTTTTGTTTATTGTTTCATGTCTTTATGACTCCCTCATATTCGTAGACCTCCTGTCCCCCGACTACTTGGGTTTAAAAATTGTGTTAATAATGTTCTTGCTTACTTTTTCCATGTCTACGTAATTCCCCAATATGCGTGGGCCTCATATCCCTCGCTCCCTTGGGTTTAAAAATTATCAAAATAATCGTTCTTTTTTTTATTGTTTCATATCTTCATGACTCTCTTATATGCCTGGACCTGGAGTCCCCCGGCTACTTGGCTTTAAAAATTATTTAAATAATCGTTTTGCTTATTGTTTGATGTCTTCGCGACTCTCTTATATGCCTCGACCACGCGTCGCCAGGCTACTTGGGTTTAAAAATTATTGGAATGATCGTTTTGTTCATTGTTTTATGTCTTCATGACTCCCTCATATTCATGGACCTCGCATCCCCAGGCTACTTGGGTTTAACAATTATTTAAATAATCGTTTTGCTTATTGTTTCATGTGTTTATGACTCCCTCATATTCGTAGACCTCGTGTCCCCCGACTACTTGGGTTTAAAAATTGTTTAAATAATTGTCTTGCTTATTGTTGCACGTCTACATAATTCCCTAATATACGTGGAAAAATTATTTATTATAAATAATCGTTTTGCTTATTGTTTCATGTCTTCATGACTCCCTCATATTCGTGAACCTCGCGTCCCCCGGCTTCTTGGGTTTCAAAATTGTTTAAATAATTGTCTTACTTATTGCTGCACGTCTACGTAAGAGGTTTCAAAATGGAATAGAACTAAAAATCTTTTTCAATTAGTATTTTAAAATGTTGAAATATTGTATAGGTGAAAAAAATTTAATTAATGAATAAAAGTCATAATTTTGTTTTTGGAAAATCTGTAAATATCTCCTAAAAACCAACAAATAAAGACGCGATGCCTGTGACTGAAAACTTTTAGCGAGTGAATGAACACTTGTTTTTTATGTACTTATAAGTATGTAAGTTCAGTAACAGTAATTTTACAATCTGAATGTTGACACCACATGGAAATTGTAACCAGGATGATAATCATACGCTTTATATATTAAAACTAAATATGAAATATTAACAATTATTGATTTTTATGTAATACAGTATGAGGTGTGAATAACGTTCGTTCACTGGTTTGCCACCTAGCAAAGAAGCTAGATTTACTAGATTCAGTAGTGTGAAATGAATCAAACCTTGAACCAAAGAATAATTTTTATAATTAACTTTTTTGTATAAAATAATGTCAAATCGTCAACTAATAAGTATAAAACTTCATTTAGACGTAAGATTTTAGCGAACAAAAATTTTGATTTAATTGTATTTTATGAAAATTTATCCTTATATAACATTCTAATTCACTTTATGAATTTTCTAAAAAAATATCCATCTAAAAGTTATGGTAACGATAAATTTTCATAAAATACAATTAAATTAAAAATTTTTTTTAAAATTAACATTTTAGAAATTTATAACTCTTTAAATATTAATTTTTTTATAAATGTACAGAATATTTTTATCTTAAAATAGTTTGAACTTTCAAGAAAAAATTATTTGGATAGCCAAAAGCAATTTCCCTACACACACACACACACACACACACACACACACACACACACACACACGCACGCACGCACGCACGCACGCACGCACGCACACACACACTGTGAACCACTGTGCAGTAGCCCATGACTTGCTGCCCCAATTGATCCGAGAGGAGAAGGCGGACATAGTAATCATCAGTGAGCAGTACAGGGACAAAAATGAACCAAACTGGGTAAGGGATCGTGCCAGCACGGCGGCCATCTGGGTATGCGGAGAACTCCACATATCCAAAAAAATGGACGCCCTTCAGCCCAAATTCACCTGGGTTGAAGTATCCGGTATAAGATTATACAGCTGCTACCTACCACCCAGCGACTCAATAGAAGAGTTCGAAAGATCCCTAGATGCTATCGTCACTAGCGTTAGAACCTCCACGCTGCCAGTCGTAATCGGGGGGGACTTTAACGCTTGGGCAATTGAGTGGGGAAGCAAGAAAACGGACAACCGCGGCCACGCACTGCTTGAGACCTTCGCGATACTAGAGCTAGAGATTGCTAACATAGGGACAAAGCCGACCTACACTAAAGGACGAAAGTCTTCCATAGTAGATCTGACCTTTGTCGACCCCAGATTAAGTCGGGAAGGCTCATACTGGCAAGTCAGTGATCGGTACACTGGCAGCGATCATCGAGCTCTCACATACCAGCTCCACCCGACAGGCAAAAGAGCGAATATGACCCGGATGCCGAAGAGAGAGAAATGGGCACCAGCTACTTTCGACAGGGAAGCTTTTCTCTGCTTTTTGGAAGGAGCATCTGTCGAAGGAGCAGCTGAGGTTAGGGCTCAAAGCCTCTCGGAGACCATCACAGCGGCATGCGATGCCTCGATGTCCACAAGGACGAACCACCGGGGACGCTTACCAGTCTACTGGTGGAACAAGGAGATTGCGGTAATACGTAAAGAGTGCCTTCGTGCTAGGAGGCTGCACCAAAGAGCAGTCCGTGGACCGCTGTATGATCAATTAACAACTAGATATGAGCAAAAGAGGAAAGAGCTGAAAATTGCCATCAAGACAGCCAAAAGAAAGTGTTGGCAGGACTTCTGCGAGGAAGTGGACAGTGACCCGTGGGGACGCCCGTACAAAACGGTCATAAATAAAATCAATCCCAGAGGCACCAATGCTCCCTCCTGTCCAACCTTTCTTGATAGAGTAGTTCAAAATTTATTCCCACAACACCAGGAACGGCAACATGGCACTGGTCTAACGGAAAGAATCGGTCAGCCGAGCCAACAGCAGTCACCGAATCAGAAGTGAAGATAGCGGCCAAAAAGATTGCCATAAGAAAGGCCCCAGGACTGGACGGCGTTCCTGGTTTAGCTATAAAGATTGCAGCTCTAGAAGTTCCTTGCATATTCAAGGACACTTTCAATGCATGCCTAAGTGAAGGAATATTCCCGACACAGTGGAAGATACAGAGGTTGGTACTCCTTCCTAAGGGAAATAAACCCCCGGATGAACCATCCGCGTATCGACCACTCTGCATGTTGGATATAGTCGGAAAATTGTTTGAACGTATCATATCCGTCAGACTGGAGGCAGCTATACAAAAGATCGGCGGCTTGTCTGATAACCAATTCGGCTTTAGAAAGGGTCGATCAACGATCGATGCTATCGATAGGGTGGTGTCAGTAGCTGAGAACGCCGTTAGTGGTAGCCGGTGCACAAAATGCATGTGTGCTATAATTGGTTTAGATGTACGGAACGCGTTTAACACGGCCAGGTGGGATAAAATCATGCTCGCATTGGAAGACCTAAGCGTGCCACTGTACCTTCGAAGAGTAATCTCGAGTTACCTAACTGACCGCACGCTTCTCTATGATACCGACGACGGTATGCATTCTTATAAGATCACAGGAGGCGTGCCACAGGGCTCTGTACTAGGATCCCCAATCTGGAACATCATGTACGACGGATTGCTTAGGCAACTGCTCCCACATGGGGTGTCGATAGTAGCTTACGCAGATGATATTGCTCTCATTATCGTTGGGAAAACCATCGAAGATGTGCAATACCTCGGAGATACGGCAATCGAGGTAGTAGGAGATTGGCTGAGCGACCATGGACTCAGTCTTGCTGCCGAAAAGACCGAGGCAGTGCTCATTGCCAGAACAAAAAAGAGAGTCTACGCCACTTTCACGGTCAATGACGAGAAGATCAAGACACGGGACACCATGAAGTACCTAGGAGTTACAATAGATGCGCGGATGTCGTTCAAAAACCACCTTAGGAACGCAGGATTAAAGGCATCAAAAGTGGCTCGAGCACTCGCAAGCATCATGCCAAACATAGGAGGGCCGAAGCAGCCACGACTGTTGCTTCTTTCATCGGTGGTTTATTCCGTGATTCTATACGGAGCCCCCATCTGGGCTAATGCTATACGTAGTAACCCAAGCTATGGTGCAGCTTGCCGAAGGGCCTGCAGGACAATCGTGCTGAGAGTGGCCTGCGCGCCTACCGTACCGTGTCAGACATCGCTCTCTCGGTAGTCACCGGACTGCCACCCTTGGACCTAATGGCATGTGAGAGAGCTGAGGTGTATCGTGGAGGAGTGATAAGAGAGGAGGGCGAACTTGATCAGGGACCACGTCAAAACCGATGGTCCAGGAAGACTGTGGAAGAGTGGCAGCGCCGATGGGATATAGCAGATAAAGGTCGGTGGACCCATCGGATTATTCCATGTGTCGTGGAGTGGACGGAGAGGAGACATGGACTCGTGACCTTTCATCTCACCCAGGTACTAACTGGGCATGGCTGCTTTCGCAGCTACCTGAAGAGAATTGGAGTGTACGAAAGCGCGGAGTGCCCAACCTGTCCTGAAAGTGATGAGGACGTTGGACACGCTTTGTTCGTATGCCCCAGGTTTCGGGAAGAGAGAGAAAGGTTTCAGGCCTTATGGGAAGGCGCCCTAACTCCCGAGGGCATCGGGAGATGCTTACTCTCTTCACAGAGAGGATGGGATGCTGTGATTGGTCTCGTCACCGAGGTGGTGGACAGATTGAACTCCATAAGGCGAGAAGAAGAAAGAAGAGAAAACCGTCTCACAGAGGACCAGGCGGGGTAGAGGGCCGTAGAGCTGCGACTGCCCTCCGCGAAGTAATGCCTAACGGCGGTTTCCGCGGTGGGAATTACAGTCGGGGGGAGGCCCTGCTATAGAACAACAGCAGGGGGTTTTAGTAGGTATTGCCAGAAATGGTCGAGTCCTACATAACATCTCGTATGCGTAAATGTATTTTTCCTAACCTCCTCCTTAAAAAAAAAAAAAAAAAAAAACACACACACACACACACACACACACACACACACACACACACACGCGCACACACACACACACACACACACAGATATATATATAGGGTAACTGTACCGGTTACTGCGGATTTTTGACATTGGTCGAGTTCGAATTGAAAATTAATATGCTAAAAAATCAGTAATGCTTTAATTTTTTTCCTAAGATTTCTTTAAACCTTTTCGAATAAGTAAGTATGTTTAAACGGAAGAAATATATATTCGAAACATATTAAATTTCAATTTGAAAAAAAATCACGGATGGGTATTACTGTGGTTATGTTTCAAATATTGTGCTTCAATTACTGCGGAGTTTTGATTACTGCAGACTAATTATTGCGGATTCATTTATAAAATATTAATTTACAGAAGCATTCGTATTACAAAACAAGGAAATAGTTTTATTAATTTATAACGCTTGTATAACTTTTTATTCCGTTAATACAAATTTAATAACAATAATCATTTTTAAAACTATTGACTATTCCAACAAAGACTGCTAAAGATTTTCAATTTGGTTTTTGATTTGCGCTTTTTTTTTATTTCCAGTAAATTTTCTTCTGTTGCTTTCTTCTTTTTCTCAAGAGCTTTCATTCTCTTCTGTTGTTTTAGAAGCTTTCCTTTTTCTTTGTCTAATCGTTTCTAATCTTTAAAAACTTTTTCTTCTGTCTTTTAATTTTTGAGACTTTTTTGCTTTCATCTCTTCTTGTTTTTCAATTTTTATTTTTTTGTTTAAAATTTGCTGTTCCCTTTTCATTCTTTTTTCATTCTCCTTTTTTTGCATTGCTTCTTGCCACTCTGGTCCGGATATAACTGGTTGTTTATTAGATATTTTTCTTTTACCTTGGGTTTTTAATACGTCAGGATCAGGATAATGCAAGTGTTGTTTCACCGATGTGTTTATCTTAGTGTTTTGATTATTATTTTGCATTTCTTGTAAAACACATCTTTGTTTCTTTTCTGAGTTAACATCGTTAGTTTTTAAAGCTTTGACATATCCTATTGACTCACACTTATTATGCCCTAAACTAGAACCTTTATTTCCTTCTTTATGACGTACATTAGTCAATGCGAGAGTATCTTCATATACTTTGCGAGAGTATCTCATATACCGGCGCTCCACGCGCTAGCCGGCTCTGTTTACTTCTTCCAACATGCCCGGCAATGGTCGAGCGGCCTGACAATCGCCGCTCGGTCAAATGAACCAAATTGAAATCTGAAAGCTACAAAACCCAAATTCTAAGCCACAACTCAAGCCCGAACAGGGGAAAATAAACATGAACGATTTTACTGTACACTGCAAAACATCAGGGAGAAGGAACGTACCAATACTGGCAGTGTAGCTCTATCCGCGCTTTGTCTCGCCCAATTTTGTGAGAATAATTACCCTTGGCAACGGTACACTCAGTCGCCCGTTTTGGGAGAAATTTTACCCCAAAATAACGTCGCGCAACTCTACCCGTCTTTGGGGCAGCGACTTTCTCAAGTGGAAGACTCGATGAGCCTGAAACTAGCAGCCAGACTCATCAGTGTGCCCGTTACAATACCACTTTTTGAATTTCAATGATTTCCAATGAAAAAAGCCAATGTAAACATCAGGGAATCGTAAAATATTATAGAGATTGACACTATTATTAAAATACGAACAAAATCAGGATTTTGCATAAATAATTGCAAAAGATGCAAAATGACAGAATTTTATAAATAAATAGCTACCGCAGGCCTCCTACCACGATTTTCACCGTGAAAAAAATACTGTGTATTGCAGAAACGTATGCCAAAGACGTTCCAGCTGGAATTGGAAGGGTACACATCACGGTTTTTGCATAAATAATTGCAAAAGTTGCAAAATGACCGAATTTTATAAATAAATAGCTACCGCAGGCCTCCTACCACGATTTTCACCATGAAAAAAATACTGTGTATTGCAGAAACGTATGCCAAAGACATTCCAGCTGGAATTCGAAGGGTACACCTCGCGGTTTTTGCATAAATAATTGCAAAAGTTGCAATATGACCGAATTTTATAAATAAATAGCTACAGCACACCTCTTACCACGATTTTCACCATGAAAAAAATACTGTGTATTACAAAAACGTATGCCAAAGACATTCCAGCTGGAATTGGAAGGGCACACCTCACTGTTTTTGCATAAATAATTGCAAAATTTGCAAAATGGCGGAATTTTATAAATAAATAGATACCGCAGACCTTCTACCACGATGTTCACTATAACAAAAATACTGTATATTGCAGAAACGTATACCAAATACTTTCCTGCTAGAATTGGAAGGGTAGACATCACGATTTTTGCATAAATAATTGAAAAAGTTGCAAAATGACCAAATGTTATAAATAAATAGATACCGCAGACCTTCTACTACGATTTTCACCATGAAAAAAATACTGTGTATTGCGGAAACGTATGCTAAAGATGTTCCAGCTGGAATCGGAAGGGTACACATAACGGTTTTTGCATAAATAATTGCAAAAGTTGCAAAATGTCGGAATTTTATAAATAAATAGCTACCGCAGAACTTCTACCACGATTTTCACCATAAAAAAAATACTTTATATTGCAGAAACGTATACCAAATACTTTCCTGCTAGAATTGGAAGCGTACACATCACGAATTTTGCATAAATAATTGCGAAAGTTGCAAAATGACCAAATGTTATAAATAAATAGATACCGCAGACCTTCTACTACGATTTTCACCATAGAAAAAAATACTGTATATTGTAGAAACGCATACTAAATACTTTCCTGCTAGAATTGGAACGGTAAACATCACGAATTTTACATAAATAATTGCGAAAGTTGCAAAATGACCAAATGTTATAAATAAATAGATACCGCAGACCTCCTACCACGATTTTTGCTGCTCGGTTCTATTATAATTACACCCACATTTTTGAGATATATATCTTTACATACAATACATTAAATTTGGATTTCTAAAAAAAATCTTTCTTTATCAGAAACCTAAAACTCTACAAAACAAACTGTTGAAATCACATGGTTATTTATCTCTGCTTATTTAAACTTTTGAGCTATCAGCTGTGCAACTGTGTTTACACTGGAATATAAGTTTGTTATAAGTACAAATATAGGTACAAAAGGTGATATTATTATAGTAAATTGCTGTCAAATGTCCGTGACGGAATGGTCACTTTACTAGAACAGAAGTGCGAAATTGTTATAAGATGTTGGCACTGAATTTCGAATTCCAGAATATGGTTTATTTTATTTTTATAATAAATCCTGTATGTACATTTAATTATATTATTTTATCATTTTACTAATGTCTGAAATAATATTTTTGAAATAATATTATAAAACACATTCAAGTAAACGTTTTTCTATCAGTAAACTATAAACCAAGGGGAAAAAAAAACAATTTTTTCGCCATTTCAAAGATGGTAAGCTCTTTCAGCCATATGATTTTGAATTTTTTTAATTTTTGATCTAAACTAGTTTTTTTGGGTTCAGAATAACACATATAATTACAAAATTTCATAAAAAATTAAATTTTTTCAAAATTTTTAGGTGTGACCCCCTTAAGACTTTTTAAAGTTAAACAGTTGACGTTTTAAGAAGAGGTTTTTTTCAAGACTTTCTTCAAAATAAAGATAAAAGTGCCCATAACGTCGGTTTGTTTGAGCGTTAGGGTTTAATATTGTAGCTTTCTTCATATTTCTATGTACAAAAACATATCTCACAGTTTCAGTTGATTCCGAGATCCGGACCTCTGACCCTCTTCTAGTAGGTTAACTTGGTGAGGTGTCGAGACCATCTATAGATGGCAATAATAAGAGTAAAAATCAATTGAATCTAATTAAAATAAATATATATGAATGTTAAGGAGGTTCATGCGAAAGAATAAACAGAGTATAATTTAAAAAAAATCACAGAAGTTGATTATTAACATTAAATACACCCTACAAACAATTTCAGATACGGTTGCTAATCAAAATAACGAGAAAATATTTTTTGAAAATCAGCGTTTTACACGTATTTTGATATTATTTCTTCCCAGAAAAACCGGATCTCGAGGCAGAAAACTTGGCTCAGAAAGTTGAAGTTCCGATTTTTCTTATGATATTTTAAAATTTCCATCTTGCCGAACATCTCAAAGAGATATTTAATCGCAGATATAGAGATGTACATTATTACCTATACAACTCTGTGAACTTGGCAATATGGCCCGTTATTCAAATATTCGAAAAAACTTTTAAGCACATACAAACTAAATATGATTTTCATGCCTACGTTAATTTTTTAATATTTTTTAATAATAAAAGAGAAACAGAATATTGTACATTCTAGACATTTGGCATTAATATCAATTTGCTAATTTTATCATGAGCATTGTGTGTGAGTGTGTGCGTGTATACACACACACACACACACACACATATGTATACATTGCTGTACATTTTTTCCCTACAAAATTGCTTTTTTCTTTTTTCCCTGGTGCATATAAATTTATAAATTGAAAATTGTATAGAAATAAAAGTATAGTACAATAATAAAAATCAATTTATTGAATACTGTAAGTTAAACCTAATTTAATATACTCAATAACTTCAGTACACGGAGAGAAATTCCCTAGTTAAAATTACTAGAGTCAATTGTAATCTTCTCACAGACTGCCCAAAGTGGACTTTTTACAAGGTACTATTGTAATTTTTTATAAAAATCTATCAAATTTTCGTATGTGAATCATAAAAATTACAATAGTACTCATAAAAATTACAATAGTACATGGTAAAATTTGTTAAAAATCTCGTAAAAAGTCCACTTTGGGCAGTCTGAGACAAAATTATAATAAACTCTAGTAATTTTAACTAGAGAATTTCTCTCCGTGTACGAGGTAAAAATTTTGTGTTAATAAATCAATTATCCTCTTACAAAATTATATTCTAAAATATTAAAACAAAATTATTAACTTTAAATATCTTTATGACGATCGCATTTCCTTGAACAACGAAGTCAGTTCGAAAACATAAAAAACGACATCATTGTACTAAATTTGAAGATGATTGGGTAATTTTCACTCTTGCTATCGTTCGACAACGAAAACGCATTCATAATACAATTTTTTTAAGAACAAATGGAGATAATCTCTTGAAATTTGGACAAAATATAGTATTTAGAAGTTCAATAAGTTTTGAGAAATTAATAAAAGACTAAACAGTAAATTTTTGTTTATAACCAATGACAGTCTAAAGATAATTTAAAAATTGAAAATAAGCAAATATTGGTAATTCAAAAACCTTTCGATAAAAGTTTATTATGTAATATTACCTGTATCATATAAAGAAATCAAGAAAACGAAAAATTAAAAATCATTTTTTGTTTATAAAACAAAAGAACATCAATAATAACTCAAATAAGTTAGCGGCCTGAGAATCTCCATCGAGACGAAAAGAAAAAGCTATGTCCGACTAAAATCGGTTAAATGGTTATCGGTTATATACTCACACACACACGCACACACATACACACACAGGCGCGCATGCACGCACGCATACACACATACATACACTGTCAGATAACATTCGTATATACAGATGTATTGTGTTTACATTTTGCGTTTATAAATATATGGTATATCTATAAATACATATGGAAGTCTTCGGATAGTGTACCGACACAAAAAAATTAACACAAAATCTACGGAGTTAAGCATTTATCGGCTTAAAACCTTTTCTATCGCGAAAAATTTTTTTCACCGTTCCAAAGCTTCCTATAAAAATTTTCAAGTTTACTTACTGACAATTTCCTCTAAAAAACCGCGTCAACGCCTCTGCACCAATCCACCTTCAGCAGCTTACACGTCGAGTGTATATAGGTGAGACGTTTTGTATAGTCATAGACTTATACTTATGTCCTCGGGTAAAAATCTTGTTTCATAATTAAAACTCGAAGGCCCGGCACAGGACCCGTACGTGTTGGCGTGACGCTCGTTTCTGTTAGGTTTGCCCGACTCAATTGTAATAGAAGCTATTGAAAATTTCAACGGTTTTGCTTCTTATAAACATACTTTGTGAATCACAGGACATATAATATATGCCTTCATTGCACGATAATAATAAAAATTATTTCTTAAAATCAGGGCAGCATGATACAAAAAGTTTATTTGCCACAACATTTTGTTGTAATTAGTATAACCGAAAAAATATTATCATATTATATATACAATATTTGAATAATAATTTCTGACCCAATCCATCTTAAATAGAACGACCGGACTATGCACATATCATCGAGGATTTTGCAATTTAAGTACGTTATCTTTCTCTTAAAATGATTTGACACGCATTTTTTTATTTTTCGACATCGAGTTTGGTCAAAAAGTCTTACGGAATCGTGACTTCGGGATTTTTTTCTTATAAGATTCTTTTCAAATTGCTACCATCTCGCGATTTTTTTTTAAATTTTTTAGTAAATTGTAACCTAATTCACTAAGTTTAACGTCCTCTTTCATCCCCTGCATAATATGTTTTGATAAAAATTGAACAATGAGATATGTATGAGTTATTACTAAACAATGCACTTTTTAGAAAAAAACATTTTTTATGACAGGGGGTAAAAATACATATCAAGCCAAGTATGTCAGATTATCCACTTTTTCCGCAGAAAGATAACAAAATTTAAGAATTTTTTTTTTACCTTATGAAGTAGTCAATGATAGTTAATATAAATTTCTTAACATATTATTGTGTGTGTGTGTGTGTGTGTGTGCGTGCGTGCGTGCGTGCGTGCGTGCGTGCGTGCGTGCGTGCGTGCGTGCGTGCGTGCGTGCGTGCTCGCACCACATATATGTCGAATTCTACAGAAAATTAGCCCTAACTGTGGTCGAAAAATCGTAAAAATTCAAAGTTGAAGCACACCTCCAACAACTGGTTTTTCCTATTCTTTAGCAAAAATAATGCACGAAAGGTGTGTCGAACCAAGGAAATCAGAATAGTGTTTTTCAGGAAGCTACATTTAAGTTTGCTTATGGAAATTTAACATGGGAAAAATGGACGAAAAGTGGTCATTGATGATTAACCAATAGCAAGCTATTGAAGGGGCAAACAAATTTTTCACGAAAAAGCGATTAAAGTAGAAGAAAAGAGCTTTAATTTGAGACTAGAATCGTTAAAATCGATCGTTTCTGTGCAAAGCTACGTGAATTTGAAAAGAGCGAAAAATGACGAAAAATGACCAAAATTTTAAGAATTACGTGGATTTGGGAAAAGTCGCTCATTTTTGGTCATTTTTCGCAATTTTCAAATTCACGTGGCAAAACATTTTTTTGCCAAAACTCAAACTGGATTGATGATTAATAGTTTTGCTGTAGAATAGTATATATTGAATAAATATAATATAAATAAATGATAAAATAGAATGATACTTGTGAAAAAACATTTTTTTGCCAAAACTCCAACTTGGGGTGACGAAATTGTACCACTGTGATATTTGTGCAACTCCCATAACTTATTTTTGTACACTTTCTGCTCAACCTGAAATTCAAAAAGGTCAATATGTCTACTTTCTTTTTCATAAGTTTCAAGTCTACGATATTCATTGGAATTGAAATTTGTTCTCTTTAAAATATGTTTTATAACATTGAATATGTTTTTATATTTATATTATTTAACTAGTTTTATTGTATAAACATAATGTGAACTTTAGTATTTCTTTATGTAAAATGTCTCGACTTACAAAAATACCAAATTTAAAATTAAATTATGATAAAACGTTACGAAACGTAATATAACATAAATATGCTAAAAAATTTAATAAAAGATTTCCTGAAAATTTCTGAAATGTTTTATGAAAAAAAGAAAACATTTTAATAATATTTCCAGAAAGGTTTTTGAAATAAGTTATGTCAGCGGTAGGGACTATAAAAAAGGTTTTTAAGAAAAGTCTTTTGAAAGATTTTTGTAAAAAAATAATTTTAAGAAATGTTCTCTTCCCCCCGCATGATATTTTAATAATTGAAAAATTTAATATGTAGTTTTTACTAATAAGAAAAGGATATTTGTAAAAAAAATATTCTTTTTGCCAAAACTTAAACTTATTTGTGCAACCCCGACAACTTCGCGAGAGCGAGCGAGTCTGTCGAGCCCCACAACGTTGTGAGAGTGAGCAAGTCCCACCGTGGGGGTGATTCCACATCACGCGCGAGGTTGTCGAGCCCCACAACGTTGTGAGAGTGGGCAAGTCCCACCGTGGGGGAGATTCCACACCACGCGCAAGTCTGTCAAGCCCCACAACATTGTGAGAGTGAGCAAGTCCCGCCGTGGAGGAGATTACACATCACGCGCGAGTCTATCTAGCCCCACTATACTTTTGCGAGTGAGCAAGTCTCAGTGTGGTGGTGATTTCACACCACGGACGGGTTTGGTAGTCACCACAGCTTTGTGGCGTAAAATATACACCAATATGGCAATATTTTTATTCTACGACGTTATTTCTTTATGCCACAATACTCTGGTGAATTTTCAAGACCACCTTGTGGTGTAAAAAGAATACCATAGCTTTTTCCGTGTATGGGCGATAACGTTTATGGTCAACAGGTGGCGCTACTTCAGTATTCTGAATCAGAAAAGACTGTTTTAGGACTGCTGCGAGCCGCGGCCGCGTACCCTAGACAAAGTCAGATATACGAAATCCTATAGGATACGTATGGTACATACCTACATATTACCTATATGGTATAATAATCTATTTTTCTTTTTGATGACTTCCGTAAAATCAAGAGTTCATTGCCCTAAGTTATATAATGATCTACCATCCTGCTAAATTTCAAGTCAAAATATTTATTAGTTTTTGCGTAAACTTTGACAAAAAATTTGACTTTTACTCAATTCCACCTCGAATTTTTTGTCAAAGTTTATGCAAAAATTAATAAATATTTTGACTTGAAATTTAGCAGGATGGTAGATCATTATATAACTTAGGGCAATGAACTCTTGATTTTACGGAAGTCATCAAAAAGAAAAATAGATTATTATACCATATAGGTAATATGTAGGTATGTAGCATCGCCTTAGTCACAATAACGGCGACATTGTTGGCCTTGCCCGTCAGCCTGTGTGCGTGTATGTACGCCCAAGCGCATGCGCTACCTACAGGCCCAGCACAACTGTCAGCTGTGCTGCGCGCCCGCACGCGTCGCCGTCGCGATTCGCCTCGCGGCCTGCCATTCATCCTAACACCAAACGTAAACAACGCGTAGTGCGTGATCAAAATAACACCTGGCTGTTCTGCCACTGCCGACGACCGTTCACGACGAAGGCCTCCTACAAGAGCAGCAGCGCCGGCTGCACGAGAAGCGCGAACGTCTCGCCGGCGCGATGTTCAAGGAGTGATGCATTTTCTCTGTGTTTTTCAAGACTCTTTCAAGAAAAAAAGGTATTTATACAATTCCCAGTTAGATATACAATTTCTCTGTATGTACTGCGTTGTGTGTGGACTGTGGACATTCTGGTAAATTTTAAGCGAGGGTGAGGTGGTTTTACTTGGAAATGAACATGCGTTTTTTCGACTTTTCATTCCACAGATCCCTTTCCATTCTCTACAAATATCTTAAACTTTACACACACCATGCGATACATGCTGAGGGATTGAATATCAAGTTTGAAATCTAAATAATCAGCAAGTGTGGAGTTGTTGCCTTTTTTGTGTGTGATTTCAGGAAATTTTTAAGAAAAAATGTTATTTCCCCAACACTGGTTGATTGAAAAAGTCTGAAATTGAATATACAATCCTTCAGCATGTATTACATTGTATGAGGACATTTTGGTAAACTTTGAGCAACGGTCAGGTGGTCTTAGTTCGAAAGGCACATGCGACGTTTCGACTTTTGAGTCTAAAAGATGCGTTTCAATTCTCTAAACATATCTTAAACTTTACACACACCATGGGATATATGCTGAGGGTTTGAATATCAAGTTTGAGATCTAAATAATCAGCAAGTGTGGAGTCATTGCCCTTTTTGTGTGTTTTTCAGGAATTTTTCAAGAAAAAATGTTATTTCCTCAACACTGGCTGATTGAAAAGTTCTGAAATTGGATATATAATCCCTCAGCATGTATTAGGGAGCGTCCAGACTAGCGCTGCGCGTACGATCCGCGGATGCGCGCTGCGCGTCCAACCAATGGCAGCTTGGCTCGAGCGGAATCGAGTAGAAAGAAAGATGATCTAGTTCGCTCGAGCCAAGCTGCTATTGGTTGGATGCGCAGCGCGCATCTGCGGATCGTACAGGCAGCGTTAGTCTGGACTCTCCCTTACATTGTGTGAGGACATTTTGGTCAACTTTGAGCACACTACCAGCGCGGACTAGCATTTTCTTATGCTAGTCCGCGCTGGTAGTGTGCAGGTCTCGTGCTTCGCTGAATCACTGGTTTTAGTGCTCTCTGCTCAGTGACCTCACTACTCCTACAGGGTATGTCTCGATAAAAGCTCCGTCAGTTACGGCGACGAGAGCGGAGAGAGGGGGTACTGACCTACTGCCCGAGTAGAAATGTATCCGGCATCTGACAAGGTACGGGTCAGGCCCGGCTCAGGCCTTATCCGGCATTACCAGGGCCTGACCCGTGCCTTGTCACATGCCGGATTCATTTCTACTCGGGTGACGGTATGTGCCGGAGAATCGTTTTACGATCCGGCATGGCGCTGCGAGCTGCTTCTTTTCACGCAGTCTTGCGCAGCGGCAGCCATCTTAAAGCTGCCTCTACGCGGCGTGCCGCGACCGGCGGCCGCGTGCCCTAGACAGAGACAGATATACGAAATCCTATAGGATTCGTATATCTGTCTTTGTCTAGGGTACGCGGCTCGCGGCACTCCGTGTAGAGGCAGCTTAACTGTAGTAGACTATGAAACTGAACGCAGAGCACGGAGCACTCTCACGTCCACGCTTGCGCTACCGGCCGAGTCGGCTCTGCGGTTTTCACTTTATAAAAAAAAAAATAAACCGAATTATGCAAAACGAAGAGTTCATTGCCCTAAGTTATATAATGATCTACCATCCTGCCAAGTTTCAAGTCAAAATATTTATTAGTTTTTGCGTAAACTTTGACAAAAAATTCGAGGTGGAATTGAGTAAAAGTCAAATTTTTTGACTTGACTTGACAAACGCTCAGTGGACATTTCTGAAAATGACTCCAAATTTTTCTCTACAAAATACAGATTTATTAATGGAATTTAATTTGGGAAAACTCTTGTAATCGTGTCTTTAATACTAATTACATGTGGGAAAACTTTATTTTTACGTTAATATTGCCCCAAATTTTTTTAATTAACAAAAAACACTTTTGACAGTAGGTGGCGCTCCAATCGGGGTAGAGAGCACTCTTAAGCAGTCGATTATTGCATCGTGTTTATCGCACTCGCTGCGCTTGCGCGCTAACCTCACAGTGTAAAAATGGACTGCTTAAGGCACGAATAGGCGTGACAGCGGACTTAGGTAAACATGTTATAAAATAATATATGATACTTATTACTTGAGTGGCCCATCATACGACGTGAATTATCGCTCCCGCTACGCTCGGGCGCTATCTTCACGCCGTGCAATAATGAGCCACTTAAGTCACACGTATCGTAATGTACTATTGTTTTGTCCTAGGCGAAGAGCTGCTGCAGAAGACAGCACATCTTCATATAATTCTACTCTCCTGTAGGGCAGCCAACGCAACTACCATTTACTAAAGACATCAGCTAGGCGAAGATATCGTAGAAGTGATGGGAAAGGTCTAATTGGATGGAGTCCGCACTCCTGCGACAGACTCGAGTAAGTACTTCATTTCGAATTTGGCCTTTATCCTGTAGTATAGCCGAACCTAGCCTCCAACTTTCCATCTGTTTACTCCTCTATTCCTGGCAGTTCAATGTTGCTTTCCTCATCCCCACTGCTTAACACATTATTAATAGATTTTGTTTTGCCCTAGGCGAAGAGCTCCTGCAGAAGACAACGCGTCTTCGTGAATAATTCTACTCTCGTCGAGGGCAGCCAACGCAACTACCACTTCCTGAGAACATCACCTAGGCAAACAAGCGAACAAGTGAGGGCGGAGGTGTAATTAAACGTAGTTCGCACTCCCGCGACAGACTTTAGTAAGTTCTTCACTTTGGATTTGGACTTTATCTTGCAGTACAGTCGAACCTAGTCTCCAACTTTTTATCTGCCTAAGTATTCCTCTGTTCCTGGCAATTCGATACTGCTCTCCTTATCCATAATATTTGCCAAGGTATTTATATATTTCGTTCTGCTTGAAGTGAAGAGCTCCTGCAGATGACCAGACATTCATAGGATTGTATTCTCCTCGAGGGCGGCCGGTGCAGCTACAGTTTCCCAAGGAGAACACCGAGAGAAATATGACGGGGAAGCGATGGCGATGGAGCAGTTGAATAATAGTTGTTGGTGATATTCCAGTAAGTCCTGGCTTATAGACACACCAGATCAAGCAGCGGAGCTTCAACTACCTTCGCTGGAAATAGGATAAGCAAAACCTTTCTTTTTACAGTTTTTAATAAATAGCTTAATGATTAATCTATTGTGTATTTGCTTTATTTTTCAATAGTTTAATTATCTAGAATATATTATAAAATTTTTCATTATATTTTTCACTATTGCTTGCCAAAAGTTTTTGTTTCTAACATTATCAACCACTAAAGTCGTTTAAACCTTCTAGGGAATTCATGCTGTATTCCTGGGCGTGAAGATGTGTGCACGAGCACAAGTGATGTGCACCAAATGGTGCGCCACTCAACACAGGCTTCTCGGCCGGCTCACAGTATCAGAAAGCTGTACTCACCGTCGCCACAAGAAGTCCAAGCGCGCTCGACTCTCAACCGCGACTACCCGGCTATTGTCAAGAGAAGAGGTCGCCTTCGCTGATCCTGCACACCGACATCGTTCGCCGCCCCCGTCACTCGAGGTTCCACTCTTGCACGGTCAGCTAATCAACATTGGCAAGGATCGTACCAAGACTGGATTCTCTATTTCGCGCACTGCTCTGTACGACGTCGTGAATCCGTCTTCCCCTTTCATCTGTGTATCTCTCATTCCTGCTTTCTATAGTTTTCCATAACTAGCTTCTCGATATTGCCGTAACCGCACCTTACCAACAATGAGCCTAGTTTATATTTGGCTAATTTACATGTATGCGAGAACGATGGCCTTGAAAAGAGAGTCTTCACACGAGGATCGTCCATGCGATCTCTCCATCGCAACTGTAAATCTTTAATTATTTAGTCTTTCGAGAAGTTTCAATTTGGTTACAAACTTTAGTTTTTCTTCACGTTTTTCTCCAAGTATCATTTGTAACAGTTGCTCGCTGATTTAATAGGACTTCGCATTTTATATCTTATTTCTTTTCTAGGAAGCTTGCATATTCAATTTATTAAGCAGTGTTCTTTTTTTATGACTTTGGATTTTGTGAATCGCTTGTGAGCTTATTTTTGCGAATAACTTGTAAGTTTATTTCTGTGACTGACTTATAAGTTAATTTTGTGAGCTCCTTGTGAGAAAATTTTTTGGGCTTTCACTTGAGAATAGATTTCAGTTCAATTAGGGACGTGGTCTGTGGCCGATACCCACTAGAAAAAATGGATTTCAGTTTCTCTCAGTATTTTGATTTGGAGTTGCGGAAGCATGTTAGTTATCTTCACCATTTTCTAGTGAGTCTCTAGAGAAAGTAATCTCAAATTTTAAGTGTCGGAATTAATTAGACTCAACTTCTTAATTTTTTAAATAAAAAGATTGTCGGTCATAGGTATTTTTGAAAGTCTTAAATTGTTATTAGATTCTGGAGTAACGCCTATACCAACGGTTGTTGATTGGTGCTGAGACTTAGGTATAATCAGCGATTCATCATTGTACAATCAAAACTCGATGCTGCCCATGACATCAGCTTGTCTGTTGGTCGCCCCAGCTGTAAAATCTCTAGCCACAGATTTCAAGTTTCTGATGACAAAGAAAGCTCTTAAGAATGAAACACTTCAATAATCAGCCGAGCATCATGCTGGAGTGCACAGAGCTAGTCCAACGATAACGTATATATGATTAATATGTTCTAGTGCGCGAAGTTGCCGAGTTCTCCGCCTGAATGAGGGAGAACCATTATCGAGATTTTTTCAAGAGAATTTTTAGAAAAATGTTGCAAGGCGATTTTTCAAGTGGATTTCTAAATATAATTTTCCAAGAGGAATTTTAAGAGGGTTTTTTTTTTCAAGAAATGTTTTAAAGAGCCTTTTCAAAAGGATTTCTAAATATAATTTTTCAAGAGGTTTTTTTGAAAGATTTTTTGAAGAGAATTTATTCGAGATTTTTTAAAAAGGATTTTTCAAGAAGAATATCAAGGGAATATTCAAGAGAATGGTCAAGAGGAAAAGTCATGAGGAAAAGTCAAGAGGAAAAGTCAAGGGAAAAGTCAAGAGGAACATTCAAGAGAAAAAGTCAAGGGAATAGTCAAGAGGAAAAGTCAAGAGGATATTTAATATTAAATGCTCAAAAAATAGAAATTTCAATTTTATTTTACTCATCTCTACGCAAAAAGCTCACCTGATTTTCATCTGGAAATTTGGTTAATATTTTCAGTTATTAGCAATTATTATTATTTATTATTATGAATCATCATTTCATTTACTTGAATCTGCGGTTACTTAAAATTTATTAAAAATAATACGCACGCTGGCAAAGAATTGTTGAATTAGTTGCTATACTGTCAAAAAACTTCCATGTGTATAGGTCCACAATATGTATGTACATTTGGAAACGAAAAATGTAAAGACAACATATCTATATATATATATATGGAAGTTTTCTAATTGTTTATAAATAATTATATAATAATTAAATTGTGAAGAATTATTGTAAACGTGTTTGCTAGCAACTATATTTTTTTAGACGTTAATCAATTGTAAATTCAAGTAAATGGACGATGATAATAATTTATAATGATACATAATAGTATTTAGTACATGAAAATATCAACCGAATTACCAGTTGTTAAATTGCTGAGTTTTTTCGTAGGGATTTTATACGTGCACGTTTATACGTATCCCCTCACGTACGTTTTCGCGCACTCTCATGCACACACGCCCAAACGCCATCTGACGGTGGAATTGTGTGAGTTTATCAACATACTCAGACGGTAAGGCAGTTCGTTGCCTCAAATCGAGTATGGCACCCCCTGGTGTTTGGTGTAATAGTGTAGGTGTACTCTGCGGCAGCAGTAGGCACTGCGGCGGTGGTAGTGTCGACGAAGAGCAGCAGCAACAGCAGGATCAACAGCAGCATCAGAGGCAGCAGCTAGCAGCGGCGGCGACAGCAGCATCCTCAACAGAAGCAGGTAGCAGCGGCGACGGCGACAGAAGCAGCAGTAGCGACAGTATGCATGAGCATGAGAGAAGAGAGCAACCCGTGTTGAAGGATCTGCACCCCCTTCTCCCAGGTTGGCCAGATGAAGGGCTGCAAGATAATACGCGAGGCCAACAACGAACCTTATGCCTTCATCGAGTTAACGAAACACCAGTGTGCCGCCACGGACCTCGCCGCCATGAAGAAACGCGTCTTCTTCAACAAGAAGATGAAGGTTAACTAGGCCATGAGTCAACCAGCCCAAGCTCGACACTAATAATCGTCATCAAATATTCGTCGGAGACCTCTCGTCCGAGATTGAGACGCAGACGCTGCGTAAGGCGTTCACTTTCTTCGGCGAGATCAGCAGTTGCTGTTGTTTGCGAAGACTAGTGACGTCGAGACGGAGGATTTACAAATGGAATCAATGAAGATTCAATAAATAAAACATTGGTTTCAACAGCAGGCCCAATACATGAATAGCATGAGAATGCCAGCCCAGCTACAGGCACATGCAACCAAGACAAATAGGTGCGTCACCACCAGTCTTTTTATAAATTTGTAATAATACTAGTGCATGTATTGTTGCCTTATTTAGTACTATTATGTATCAAAGAATTACTATTAGTATGCAATTGCAGAATATGATAGAATGTTTCTATACAGTTTGAAATGTATAATGTTGTTTGTAAACAAATTTCCAGTTTGAAAATGGATTTTAAAAAATATCAAGTTTACAAGAAAAGAATCTTGTACAAAAAACTAAATTACAACTTCTCTTATATTATGCATGCCCTCTGTGACTATTTTTTGGAACTAAAAGTTCCATCTACTGTTCCATATACAATAGTTGGCTCCACCTACATTGTCGACTAAACCCAACATGATTTTTGTGGAGTATCACATGGCCTTAAATACCATTTATTAATGTATTTAAACGTATTCAAGTAACTTTAATAGTTCAAGAATAATTTAATAATTTTAAAAAATTACTATGATTGATTAAATACTACTGATTAATGTACTTAAACATATTAAACGACTTTGTAAATGTTATTATGAAAACGTTATAAGAATAAAATACTTAGTTTATTTAAAAAATGATTTATTTATTTCTAAAAAATCCTTAAATATAAAAATATAATTTATTTATTCGAAGTAAAATTAACTAACAAAAATTTGTTTCATAAATTATGTGTTATATTTTCCTGTTAGTTTCTATTTTTTATTATTAATTCTCGTTTATTTCTATATATAAAAATTTTTTTCTATATATTCAAATTTTTTTCTGTGTATTTTAATTTTTTCTGTTTATTTTCGTTTTTTTTCTATTCCTATTGTTCCAATTCGTACTAAAAAAAGCAAAAAAAAACACAACTTGGAATAAAAATAAATAGAGAAGAACAACGGTAAACAGAAAGAAGCAGAAAAAAGCAGAACAAAACAGAAAAAACAAAAAAAAATTATAAAAAATAGAAAAAACAAAGAAAAGCAGAACTATTTTCCGCCAGGGTACACAATAAGCGATGCCTAATTATGAATTAATAATAAATTAAGCTATAGAGGTTAATTACTATAAAGCGGTTAAAATGAAATCAGGCTACAGACTCATAATTTCATTCATAATTAAGTATCGCTTATTGTGTAAGCCTAATATTATTGAAAATAGATATTTATAATGTTCTATTTGCCATGCCATAAGATGTATGAATAATATTCAGTTTCATTAATCGTGTTATCAAAAATTGAAATTACGGATTTTGCTTGATATTTAAAAAAATTGTAAATTTAAAAAAAATAAAATTACAAATTATAAATAAAATTATAAATAAAATTATAAATAAAATTTATAATAGAGCAGTATTTGTGTCTTGTTATTGGAATATACACTGCATAACTGTCTGTTGCCTGATTTTATTTTGACAGCTTTATAGTAATTAACCTCTATAGCTTAATTTATTATTAATTCATAATTAGGTATCGCTTATTGTGTAAGCCTACTATTATTGAAAATAGATATATATATATATATATATATATATATATATATATATATATATATATCAAATGCAGCTTTTGAGGATCTATGTCAGCACGGATTCGATACTTTGAGGATTTTTCGGACTTTTGAGGACATCCTCAAAATTCCTTCGGTATGAAACGATACTTTTGAGGATTTATATTAATACCTTCAACGCAGAGAGGGAGTTATTTCTTTAGTCAAGCATATACGAAATCTGGAGAAAAAAACTATAGATCCTCAAAAGTACCGGTTTCCGAAATATATATATATATAATATTCTATTTGATGCTCTAACAAAATTCGGTGGTACAATCCATGCCATAAGATGTATGAATAATATTCAGTTTCATTAATCGTGTTATCAAAAATTGAAATTATGGATTTTTCTTGATATTTAAAAAAATTGTAACATTTTTCCCTTTGCTCGGCCAATATTGATCAAAAAAGCATTTTGAAGGGTTTTCGAAGAATACAAAAAAAATTTTGTCGAATAAAAATTATTCGGCCACAGCCTCAATATCCTTCGATGAAGGTATACTAAGAAGCAGCCAATCAGAGACTTTCAAAAAGGGTCAAAAATAAATACTGGCACATTCTACAGACAAAATGCAAACTTTTTGCCAATTAATGTTCTATACAAAAAGTTTCAAGATTTTGAGTTAAATAATGAATAAACTTGGATTTTAACCAAAAATTGCAAAAAAATTGAATTTTCAATCTTGCATAGCTTTTTTATTTTTGCAAATATCGACCTAAAATTTGAGGATCATTTTTTTTTTTTCATAAAAAACTAAAAGAAAACGAGTTTTGAGCGATTTTAAAATTTTGAGTTGCTGACTTCACCTGAAATATCCCATATATATATATATATATATATATATATATATATATATATATATATATATATATATATATATATATAATCATATGAACATCGACTTATGCTGACACCAATGTATAAGACCACGTGACCTGTCTGCATAAATGTAGTACCGTTTATACAAGTGTCTGCACAAGTCTAGCGTGACTAAAGAAATAAACTCTCTACTTATGCTGACGTCCGCATAAGTCGGTCTCTGTCTGCATAAGTCTATTTAAATTTCGGAAAGTGTCTGCATAACTAGCGTTTCATATATTTATATATATATATATATATATATATATATATATATATATATATATATATATATATATATATATATATATATATATATATATATATATATATATAATTATCACTTAACCCCTTTATGGAGCCCATCCCTGTATATTAGTACCTACGCCCAGAGTTCCCGTATACAAGTGACTAAAGAAATAATCCCTCTCTGGGTATAGAAACTCTAGATCGGGCTCCATAAACGCCGTATAAGAATATTTTATGGGACCCGGGCTCCATAAATATGCTCATGTGTATAAAAGGGCTCCATAAATCTGGTAAAAGAAATGTGTGTGTGTGTGTGTGTGTGTGTGTGTGTGTGTGTGTGTGTGTGTGTGTGTGTGTGTGTGTGTGTGTGTGTGTGTGTGTGTGTGTGTGTGTGGGTGTGTGGGTGTGTGGGTGTGTGTGTGTGTGTGTGTGTGTGTGTGTGTGTGTGTGTGTGTGTGTGTGTGTGTGTGTGTGTGTGTGTGTGTGTGTGTGTGTGTGTGTGTGTGTGTGTGTGTGTGTGTGTGTGTGTGTGTGTGTGTGTGTGTGTGTGTGTGTGTGTGTGTGTGTGTGTGTGTGTGTGTGTGTGTATATTATTCTGTTCACCGCTATGTTTCAGGACATTTGCATTTTTTCAGGACTGTACTGAATTAAGAATGTGTTTACCGCTACCTTTCAGGACATTTTTGTATTATTCAGGACATTTAGGGTTTCTTTCACAACGTCTTTTTCCGTAAAATTTTTCCGAAATCAACGTAAAATACTGCGGAACTGAAAGGAGGTGCCGCAGGCGTCGTGGTGTTAGTCAACACCCAGAGGGATATTATTTCTTTAGTCACTTATTTACTGTTTAACGTTTTATACCTACTTCTATATATATATATATGTAGATATATATATATATATATATATATATATATATATATATATATATATATATATATATATATATATATATATATATATATATATATATATATATATATATATAGATATATATATATACTTGTGTATAATCAAAGTATACAAATTTTTTAAATACTTAAATCATTTCTAATTCATTTTAAACCATATTCTTTCTATATATATTTTCTCTACATATACTATATAATTTCAAATAATCGAATTTAACACGATTTTACGTGTATATTGCATAAATTAAACATATGTAAATATTTTATTCATTTGAACTGTACACTAACAATAATAATAAAATAAAGATTTAACAATTTCCATAAATAAATTAGGCGTATTATTTATTATAAAATTTCTTTATAAACGTAATTTTTTATTTTCTTATTAACTCGATTCGAACATAAATATAATTTTAATCCACTCCAAGAACGGACACGTGAAATTGCAAAATATGTGTTCATGACTAAAAACTTCTTTTTGCAAATCAATTAATACATTTGAAAATGATTGGCCCTGAGATTTATTTATATTCATTGCAAATACCAATTTTATTGGAAACTGTCTTCTTTTGAAAGTAAAAGGATACTCATTATCAGAATATAATTTAATGCGATTTAAAAAAACGACGTGACCCTCTTTATTCCCCGCTAAAATTTTACATTTCAATAAATTATTATTTAAATCTAAAATCTTAATCGTGTTCCATTACATAATCCTTCATGAATACTAATATTTATGATAAGCATAACAATAGAATTTACTCGTAAATCCAATTCGTGATGTGGTAAGTTTTGTGAATTCAATGAATTAAGATATTCTGGTAAAATTGCTTCACGCATTAAACCATTATCATCACAATAATCAGCTGAATAAACACTCGTATATACACGCTCATTGTGGCTATCTAATAATGATACGACAGTTTTATTAATTTCGTTTACATCTATATTTCGTGCAGCTAATATAATTGATGAGCTCATTTCATCATAGAGGTGATTTCTTATTAAATGTCCATACATAAAATTAATGAAATTAGAATCTGTAGTTATACACCGTTCAGGAATATCAATATTATCATTATTGTCATTTTAATCACCGTTTCTCACATTCAAAACAAATTTTGAAAAAGTAATATCTTCATCTATAGCTCTCATATTACACGTTAACTTAAATTTGTAAAATACATTACACAAAATAATACTTTTGATAGATAAATTTATTACTTCACTTCGAATTCTTCTTGATAATATAGATAATAATTGTCTGAAATCTCCACCTAAAATGATAATTTTACCACTAAACAATACGTCATTATACTCATAATATCTTTCAAAGTCCTATCCATGATTTCTAATGCGTAACGCGGAGCCGTTGGTGCCTCATCACAAATAAACACGTCTGCTGGCCTCAAAAATTACCCTTCCTTTAATTGCACAGCAATATTAGATGAAGAATCCGACAATAAAGGTACAGGCAAATCTAGTACATTATAAATTGTCATTTCTTTAGGTAGTAACGTTGCAGCGATTCCAGTAAAAGCCTTACAATAAACATTTTTGCTTTGACTTTTTAATAAATTATATAATATTGTATAAACAAACGTTTTTGAGAACCACCAGTGCCATCGATATAAAAACACCTAAAACTGTTATAATCAATAACATTTGATACTTTTAAAATCTTATCAACGATTACTTTTTGATCACTGTTTAACACGTTATAATGTCTATTGCTCATATCTGCTAAGTTACCATTTAATTCATTACAATCCTCAATGTGGTTATTCACTACTAATTGAGTCATCGATGGAAAATTCGCAATATCATGACCTTCAGCTATCAACATTTCACAAATAATGAAATAAGCTAAATTATAAGCTGTGGTATGATTTCCATATAATCTTAGAAAGTCTTCTGATAATGCATATTTAAAATTTTCCCAAAGTTCGTCCGGATGCACATGTTGACAATGAATCAAAATACGAACAAATAACGGACGTATAATACCTGGCATCATCCAACCTACAGCTTCCTGCATAGCTCGACTCCATTTCGCATCATCATCTATAAGACCTAACGCTAAGCAAGCTTTCGAAAACGTTATATACTGAACACCGTTTACATTTTTTAATTCATCAGAACTTTTTGAGCCTTTACAATTTAATAAAAATAATCTTAATCGAAATAACTCTACCGGACTTGAACTTACGGAATACATACATCCAATACAATTATAATGAGATTTTCGTTTTGACCATCTATAAACTTTATGTCAATTATCATTATGTTGTTTAAAAACATAATGAGCCGATATTTCAACATAAGTGTATTGTCTAGCTGAAATATCTTCTTTATTCAAATCAAAATAAGCTAATAATGTACTGCTTCAATATAATGCAGCCTCCACAGCCACATCATCATCAATATCATTAATTATAATTGACTTGTTGTTAAGATAAATGAATTGCTAAGCGTGTCATACTATGACTTTTACACTGTAATGGCTTACTTAAGATACGATAACATGCTTAAATTGGGCTAACATATCGCGTTTCTATAAAACTACGAACTTTATCGTGGTTAATTACCCTCTCATTATTTGACTCTTCAACTATGATATTTGCGGCATCGTAACCTTTATAAACACATTTATACAAATATTTCACGGACTTTACGCTGGACACTACTTTAACGCTTATATCACAATTGAATATGCGTAATAACCCAGGACAATATGGTACTACAAATCGATTATCTCCAGTTTGATTGCGATGCATAATTTTTTTCCGATCATTTCTTCATTTATAATACGGATATCCATCAGACGATATTATAGTTTCTTCTCGAAATTCTCGTGGGTAATGTTTCGAACATTGACTGTCAATGATATATCTGATATCACATGGACCATGAATCATATTATTAACCACAGTGTTATACAATACTAAATCGGTCTCAGAGTCAGGAATTTCAGCAGAAATAAATTTATTGATATCATTCATGGTAGACAATTTATAACCACCTTTTAAAGTAACTAAAATAAGTACATGAGGTAACCTCGTTCTGAAATTCTACTACATATACGTGAGCTGTAACTTCACCAAAATATTTCTCTTCTTATGAGCGAGATTAAATATTCTTTTTTTAAATGAAAAACAAACACACAAATGTCAGAACGATCTGAATCCTGTTGATCCGAAAATAAATTATCTTTAATTTCAGACCAGTTAGGATTACACGTCATTCTTATAAAGAGATCAGGTTTTCCTTTCATACAAACTATAGCCATTACACCTTGATAATTTTGCATCATATATCTAGGAGAACCAACAAAAGTTGATGGCAATATAACTATTTAAATGATCAACTAATCCCTGGTATGATTCGACACGCAATTGTTTTTAATTGCGCAGAATATATTCAATACGATCCCTCTCAATTTTAACGTAGCTATCAACAATCCATTGTTGAAATAATCTACGATCTACCAAAAATGCATTGAATGTATCAGATCTTATGCCTATTCTATATTAAAATGAGAACCCCTAGTTACTCGACGATTACTTTGTTCATCTTGTACATTATCAATTATCATTATCTACTACGAATGTCCTATTATTTATCTTCACTATATTTTTATGCCAACCTTGCGATTCATGAGGATAAAACAGTGGATATACCATAGGATCTACGTTTGGATCCATCGAACTTACTGATTGCAATACGTGCGTAGCCTTATTACGGATAGTCACATATGATTCAGAAATGTCACCATCGGCTGTGATAACAGAAACCGCAGCAACCTCATTTGTTCTTTGCAAATTATACCTATTTCGATCATAGCCAGGTTTTAAACTAAAAATTAGTTGTAATTCAGGTTCCTTATCATTACCCAATAACTCACGTTGTTGCTCAATTTCTTCCTTCATCATTACATATGACTTGGCAAATAAATTATATTGTCTTATCATTTGCTCTAAACTATACATTATTTCTCTGTCAGTTCCTACGTTAGCCGCAATTCTATAATCGATATCTTCTTACGGATGTACAATAAAAATCTGACCATATTTAGGATTATTATTTTCCGATGGTATAGAGCCTCATTTATTTGGTAATAAATTTGACCTTGTATTTTGAAACAGTACGGAGCTCTTCCTATTTTAGGCACATCAACTACATTAGTATTAAAGGATGCAAAAGGGAATGAACTATTGTAATTCCGAATACGTTCAAAAAATGCTTTACTTTTTTGAGGATTATTTTCGAATAATGATCGTAAATTATCTGAAAAATTTGGGATGGCTTCCAATTTGACAATCCCATGTCCGCAACATTCATTAAATGAATTACCCTTGTTGAATACTTTCTCTGCAATAAAATTTTTCGCGTAAGAATGATTGCATAAAACATCCACTTCACCTAAATAGTGTTCATTAACATTACTATTTTGTTCCAAAATTCTTCGATTCTCTGCATTTTGTTCACGTCGACGATTTTGGAATTCTCTTTCGCCATCATCATTCTCTCTATTACGATGTCTTCTCCTATATTGTCTACTTCTTTCAGTTGAATTTACCTGATTATTATGAGGTTCCGATGTATTTGAATTATTATTGAAATTATTACCGCGACCTTCAATGTATCGTCTTGATCTGTCATTTGTTGAAATCCGTTGCCGTTCTCGGAACTCCCTTTCCTCCTCGGAAGTACGTTTAATTCTAGGTCTACCGCGACGACGATTTTCATAATTTACCTGCTCTACATTGTCATGCTCCATTTTTCTACTAATATTTAAATCACTCTAATGACTTTTTAAATTAAATAATAAATAATAATGAATAACATTAAATATGAAAAATTAATCAACAGTCAGAATTATTCAGCTGTCAGAATCAATGATCAATAATCAATATTAAGAATGAAATTTTTTCATGATAAATTTTGAATAATCATAATAATCTAGAGGATGACGATGACGATGACGATGACGATGATGATGATGATGATGATGATCTGAATAATCTACTCATTCAATCTTTTTCTTGTAAATGTTCAATAATAATTAATGATCAATATTCAATAGTCAATATTCAACACGTCAAAGTCAATAATCAATGGTCAATGATCAATATGCAATAGTCAATAATCAATATTCATTATGTAATGATCAATATTCAATAATCAAAACAAAAAATCAATACCCAATAATCTAAATACAATAAGCAAAAGTCAATAATCAAGACACAATAATCAATAATTCGTTTTTTTAAACTTTGGATCAGATTCAAGTATACACCCGATGGATATATACTTGCATATAGACCTGAAAAGCATAATATATATCGTTAATATCATTAATATTAGTTAACATTAGATTATTTTATTATATAGGATATTATTATAGCATATAAAATGGAATTATGACCGTAGGGAATTTCAATAAATTTATTGAAATTCCCTACGGCCGACACTACCTCCCCCCCCCCTCTCTCTCTCTCTCTCTCTCTCTCTCTCTCTCTCTATCGAGCACCCGGATTTCAGGCCGGAGGCATCTTACCTCCTCGAGCGCCGTGCTCCAACTGAGCCGGGCAACTCTGCTGTCGGCCTTTTATAGCCCCCAAGACTAGGCAATGAGGCATCTGCGCAACTCTCACTCACTCACTCACTCCTCACTCACTCACTCACTCACTCACTCACCAAGTACTGATCACCCAGTACCTACCCCCCACCCTGAGCCGGAGGTATCTTATCTCCTGGAGAGCCGCGCTCCAACTGAGCCGAGGAGCTCTGCTGCCGGCCTTTTATAGCCCCCAAGGCTAGGTAACCGCGCGTCTGCGTACTTCTCTCTCTCGCTCCGTCTCCCTCTCGCTCTCTCTCTCTCTCCTTCACTTGTTCTCTCTGTCTCACTCACTCCTTAGTAATACACATCTATCTCTTTCTATTTTTCGCGTGATGCCCGAGCGTTGTATGGATATTATCATGTAAAAGATATTGCGCATATTTTCGTCAATTTCTTGTAATTTAATGTATACAGGGTGTCCTATTTCAACTTACACACTGCAATATCTCGCAAATTAAGCGGTTAAAGAAAAAAACTCAAGAGACCAACCTTTCAGGAAATAAAAAGGGCTATTTGAAGAACTGACCCAATTTTTTAGTAAGGCCCCGTGAGACTAAAGTGCATTTTTTTATATAGGGACCCCTATTTTTTATTTGAGATTTGAATTCTACGGTTCAAAATACATCCAAACATATGTATGATGCCACAGTTCTTTTTTGTAGGTCTCCAAAAAATCTAAAAAAATTCAGGGGTACTCATGGGATGCCTAGGAAGACATTTAGATAGTATGCGCACCTCGACTTCTATCGGCGTGGAAGCGCTCACTGCTCCGCCGGTTCTGCACACACACTCTCTTAGAGTGTCGACGAAGTATTCGCCGAATCATCGCTTCTGTACTCTAAGTACAGCTCGATCCGCTCCGACCTCCATGTGTTGTTCTGCTCTTTATCCCGAGCGATACGCCTGCATCAGGCATATAGCGTACGATCAGCTGTACACGCTTACCTTCTTAAAATTTTGAGAAATTATCTTCATTATTGTTATTTCAGGAAAAATCTATTTTAGAAAAAATGGGCGTTCTCCGTCATACGATAACAAGAGTAAAAATCAATCAACCGTCCTGAAATTTTGCACAGAGATATTCGTTCATCGAGAGATGTTCGTTCTCCAAAGAAATCAAATCGTCTCGACCAAAGATAATTGAATTTAAAATAAAATATGTACAACACATGAACTTGATAAATGACAATTATTTACCTTCATTGATGTAAACAGTCAATGCTCTAGAACATAATTGTAGTTTAAGGAAACTAATTGCCGATGAATTGGTAGTGGCTTTTAATTTGTCCCTAGCATTGCTTCCGAAGAACTTCCCGCAATGATACTGCCTCTTAACATTTTTTTCCAAAACAGGTACTTTTAATTCGACTAGCCTGATGGAACGATGTGGTCACAAGCACAGCAATTTTGCCTTACTATCGCAAAAGTACATTATGTTAGTGGAATTCAGTAAAATATTATTTAACTTGAATCAAATTGTTATTCAAGATATTATTAGCGTCAATTTTTATTATTAATCTAATGATTTTTATCAAATACAAAAACTATTTCCCTATAAATTTAATTACAGGCAGGAGCTTTTGAAATGGAATGGTTGGGGTTACAAAGACTCCGCATTCAGAGTAAACGAAAAAGATGTTATCGAGTTTACCGGCAATAGGTAAGTGATTAAAAAGCTTATCTTTATCATCCTAAATATTTGCTACTAACTTTTATCATACTCTGCTCGCAATGATAGATATTCCATAAAAGAAGTGAAGCAATGTTCTGCAATTACAATTATATTTAATGTGCACAAAATCTGAGCAGGCCTGTGCAAGTAATGAGCAAGATTTTGCTCTTATCCAGAACAAATAAATCCAGAATCCGTACACCCATAAACTAAAAACCCCATATGCCCACAACCCATTAACCTAGGGAGCCGCCCTCCGGAAAAGTGTCCCGCATCTTCTTGCGCTACTATTCGTGCTACTGTTTGAGTTTCTTTTCGCGCCACTTTTTACACTACTTTTTGTGTCGCTTTATCGAGCCAAAAGCGACGCAACTTTTTGCGCAACTAATAGCGCAGCTTGTTAAAAAATATGGTTGAAAAAAATATATATGATACCTCTGAAAATTTCAATAAAATGAAGACGAATTTTTAACTGGATAATTAATAAATAATTTTCTATTTAGTCACTTTGATAATCGATCCTTTGATTGCGAATTCGATTTCAAAATATGATTTAAATATTTTATACTAATGAATTAAAATTTAAATATTTTATAAAATGACTTAATGGTGTGAATGAAGAAAGTATATAGAACATAAATGCAAGGTGCCCTAAAAGTTCCGGGATAAATAAACACGGCTAAATAACTTGGGAAATTCGACCTTTAGAAAAAATGTTTGATATAGGGGATTGAGGATTCTCCCTGGCTATTTTATAGTGACCTTGGTTTTGAACTTTATCATGAGCTTGAAGGTCATTTTGTGGTTAAGTTGATGTTTTGAAATGGAAGCACCTACTTTTGAATCCGGAATTAAAACGTTTAGGAAATTTTGCAATGATATCCCTGGCGGAAAAAAATCATCTTATATATCATCTGACAAATCAAGTGAGTAATCAAGTAACGAATCATGTGATAAATCACGCGACGATTTTACACGATTTATCACTTTATATGTCACAAGATAAATCACTTCACAGATAACCTGACTCAATGAATGTAAAAATATGTAAAACAATATTTTCGAATTGAAGTATAAATCCAATAAAAGGTTAAAGCTTAAAACCCTACTGAAAACGTTTAGCTGATTATCATGAAAAATGATTTTTCTCATATTTCAAGCAGTTAATAAAATTTGTAAACTTTAAACTATGATAAACATATGGGTTGAAAACACTCTGCTGAATTTATCACAAGTTAGATATAAATTATAAATTTATATAATTTATAAGTCATAATAAATTATTTAGCAATTTAACACTGTTTATAAAAATAATAGTTTAATAAAACATTTGAAGAGAAAATATTATTTGTACTGGTACTGTATTTACTTATGTACGGCAGTGCCGAATTTACACAGAGGCTTTTGGGGCCCGTGCCCAGGGGCCTCGACAAAATAGGGGCCTCCACAAATCTAACATTTTCTTTATGCTTACGAAAATTTTTTGACAATGCAATGAAAAAAAGTGCTGCCAAAATTCTGTGATATCTAGTTACTCGTCGCCTTGCAATGAACAAGGCGACGAGTAACTAGATATCACAGTATATTAAAAGCACTAATAGATACAAGCACAACGCACGTGCTGATTAAAACAATAAGTTAGTTCGCGCACGACAGTTAATATTCAAACGCGCGAACGATACAGCGCGCGGCGAAGCTGCTACTCTCGCACGCGGTGTTAAAGTATGGCGGCCTGACACACACCCCCTCGTACACGGTACAGAAAGTTTGCACGGGGCGATTTCCGTGCAAACCTTTACATTTAACGCGAGAGATGAGAGAATAAGACTTACTTTTGAATGAGCAACCGGTGCACTCGGCTCTCTCTCTCGCAGTCGTTGCGTTCTATGTCTCTTTCTCTGTCTCTCTCTCTCTCTCTCTCACTCTCTCTCATACTCGCTGAATTAGACCGGCAGGCAGGCGGGCTGGCTGCTGGCTCCTCGCTCGCTATCTTGTATCTTACTCGTGCACACGCGGCGCAGTATAGCTCTCTCTCTCTCTCTCTCTCTCTCTCTCTCTCTCTCTCTCTCTCTCTCTCTCTCTCTCTCTCTCTCTCTCTCTTTCGCACGTTCGTATATGCGCCTCCACTTCACTCGCGGTAAGGCTATATATATAAAAAACTACCCGGCGCGAACGCAATAACTTTCAAGAGACACGCTCGAGAGAAGTTCACGACGCGATGGCAGACACGAAGATGGCTGCCGTGACCCGCATAAAGCCGTAGCAGCTTCGCGGGCACGCGACGGGCATATTACGCGTCGCGAGACCGTTCTAATCCGGTCGGGATGCTCGCGCATTCGCGCCCCCAGTGAGCATGCCTGCTCGGCGCGGGTAATTCGAATCTCGAATTACCTAACTCGCGTACGCGTTACACCCCCCGCCAGACGCTGCTTAGGGGATCTGTGAGCAGCTCTGCCATCCATGGCCATCGTCGTACCTATAAGTATGGCGGTAAGGTTTAGGAGAAGGAAGTTCGAAAAGGGAATCAGGAAGAATTGGAGTCCCCGTTTTTTCTTTTAAATCTTTATTAAAAAAAAAAAATTAAAAAACTCTTCTGGGCTTCGCCCTCTTCAGCTGGCCTTTCGGAGGCGGTCCTCTTCTTCTTGGAGACGGCGCTGGGCCTCTTCTTTAGCCCGGCGCGCCGTCCCCTCCGTCTCGTCTCTTCTCTGGCTCGCCTGGCCTCTTCCATGCGCTCCTGCGCACGAGCCAGACGAGCCTCCTCCTCCTTCCGCAAGGCAGCGCGGCGCGGCCTGGCGGCCCTGGTCTCTGCAGCGACCGCGAGCTCTTCTCGCCGGCCTTGGGCCATTCCTACCCATTTGCCGGCTTGTCTCCTCAAGGGCCTGCTCCATCGGGACCCAGGCCGCACCGACTTCATCGGTCGGTGCTTTTTTTGGGGCCTGGGTCGGAGCATCTCCTCCTTTTTCTTTTGCGGCCCGAGCCGCGCCGGCGTCAACTTCCGGCGCACAATGCTGGGCTCGGGCCGTCTCCTCTTCGGGGACTCGGCCAGCACCAGTCGGCTCGGCTGGTGCCACTCCTTGAGGCCGGGTCCCGCTCTCCTCCCGCTGCTCCTTCGAGGGATGAGGTCGCCGGAGCTGGGACGGACCGGCGCCTATGGTGGCCGGCCTCAAGGGTCCCCTTCTTGGTTCCGGTGCCTCAATCTCCTCAATCCCGAGGGTGGAGGGCTTTTCCACTGGTGGAGGTTTCAGCGCCACCGCATTAATCCCCTCCACCACCTGCTTCAGGAAGCCGATGACGGCGGGGTCCGGTTGACACTGGATTAATTCAGCGATCACCCGCTTCGCCGTCTCCGCTACCTCTGGAGTCAGGCCTGGCATGTCCTGCAACAGGCAAATTGATCCCGGAAAGTGGTGAGTATGAGGATCGGAAAGCAATGACGAACACGGATTAGTACGGACGGCACAATTCTTGGACGGCACAGTTAGCGCTTTTTGGACGCTCGGGCTCGGGTTCGACTGGGGCTAATTGGACATCAGCAGGTGCAGGTTCTTCTTCGAGCCCTTTGGCCTTCCTGGGCCTCGCTTGGACTCCGTTGGACCCCCGCCAGCTTGAACGTGGGGAAGTCTCGTGGCTTCTGTTGAACCTCTTTCACGATTTTGAGGTACCAGTGGTCGTTTGTATCGCGCTCGAGCTCTAATGCGGCGACCGCTGGCTCTTCTTCCTCGAACATCCGTGAAAGGGCATCTGGGAGATTGTTCAACGAGCCCTTTCGATGTTCGACCGTGAAACTGTGGTTCTGCAGCTCCAAAGCCCACCTAGCTAACCTACCGGTCGGGTTTTGGAGGCCACGGAGCCACTTCAAGCTGCTATGGTCCGTGATAATCTTGAAGTCGTAGGTCTCTGTATACGGACGGGACTTTTTATTTGCCCAGAGAATTGCTAGACATTCTCGTTCCGTCACGCTATCATTCCTCTCAGCTGCGCTCAGAGTTCGACTCGCCAACTCTAGGACTCTTTCATCGCC